>CM053509.1:144658067-144705917 GCA_028627145.1 Eidolon dupreanum | reverse complement strand
ACTTTTGGGAAACAATGTATGGAAGGTAAAGTTGGAGGACGATGCATGTCTGATGAGACTTTCCCTGAAGTCATACTTAATTGATAGCTTGTCTGGGTAGTAAATTCTGTGTTTAAAAATTTTTTTCATTTAGGATGTTATTCCTTTGTGGTCTTTTAGCTTACACAGTTGTTAAAAGTCTGAAGCCACTCTGATTCCTGGTTCTTTATAATTTAACTATGTGAAAACCTGTAGGATCTTTTTTTGTTGTTGTATCGATTTTTTTGTTGTTGTTGTTGCTCTGATTGGCACTTTTATCAAGTGCCTTTGTGACTTTTAAAACTGGAAACATGTTCTGCAGTTCTAAAATTTTTCTTGAATTGTTTCATCGATGATTTCCTTCTCTCCTTTTCAGAAACTTCTTTTATTTTGATGGTGACCTTCATACACTGGTCATGTCTTACCTTTTCTCTGCTGTTCTTCTATTTCTTTCTTTTTGGCCCCATTTTCTGGGTGATTTCTCCTGCTTTATGTTCTAACACCCCATAGAGGTTTCCATTTCTGCTATCACTTTTAAGCTGGTTTATTGAGGTATTATTTATGTAGATAAAACTTATCTTTTTTAATATACAAATCTATATTAGTTTTCTATGATACACAACAAATTACCACTAACTCAGTGGCTTAAAACAACAAACATTTATTGTATTAAAGTCTCCATGGGTCAGGAGTATAGGCACAATTCATCTGGGTCTTCTGCTTGGGATCTGACAAGGCTACAGTCAAGGTGACGGCTCTGAGGCTGAGGTTTCATCTTCTGATTGGGGTCCTCTTCCAAGTTTGCCTGTTGTGTCAGAATTCATTTTCTTGCAGTTATAGAACTGAGGCTGTAGTTCCTAGAAGCTACCCTTCTCCATAAGCTGTTCATAACATGGATGTTTGCTTCTTCAGGGCCAGCAGGCAAGTACTTTTCTGGCTTCTGGCTCTGCCAAGACCTTTTTTTTTTTTTTTTTTTTTTTTTAAAGGCTCACCTGATTAAGCCTGGCCCACCCAGCATACTCTTGATTAAAAAATATCAACTGTTGGGAGCTTTAATTACATATATAAAATTCCTTCACCTTTACCACATTAACACAACAATCATGATTCCAGATATCAAATATTTTTGGATCTTGACTTATATTAAGAGATACTTGGGGGCTGTGGTTGGGTTATTATGTATGTTACTGAAATATAACCTGGCAGGACCATTGTCTTATGCAGCCCTCAGTGTCAGTGCTTTTTGGTTCCCCTTGTGGGCTAGTAAATTCCTTAGAGAAAGGTCTTCTAATCTGCCTAGATGTTGATGACCTGGCTGCCAAGATTCTGGGAGCCAAGGAGAAAGGGACTCGACAGCGTTCAAGACAAAAACATTCTCATAATCACCCACCATCAGTATGTACTCCACCACCATCCCTGCCTGTTGTTCCCTAGCCCAGAGACTTGTCGTTTTACCTTCTTGAGAGAGGCGGGGGAAACCTCTGATTTTCTGCCAGTGATAGAGGCGTTTGTTTGGCTGGGTGGAGGTGAGTGCGGATATCAGAGTGGTGGAGTCTTATTGCTTTTAAAGCAGTCCTGTGTTTAGCCCCACCTTCAACCTTACTTCCATATTTACTTAATGTCACCAGTTCCTGAGACTCATGGGGGATTTTGTTCAATAAATCAGATTGTTTCTTGGCCTTACCCACTTTTGGCTTAGAATTCTGCTTTTTAGGGTATGCTGGGACAAGCAGTTGTTCATCTGCTTTTCACTGTCTAAAAGGTTATTGCTCTTACCTCTTATGTTCTTTTTTTTTCCATGTAGCTATAATATGCCTTTTGAAAAATACTTGTACTGGTATTCTAATTTCAGAGGACCTGAAGAAGATAGGTGTTCAATACATCACTCTTTAGTGAGGAGCCTGAATGACCTCTCAAGTAATAAACACAATCACGAGTGACATTTATTGGGACTTACTGTGTGCCAATTTCTGTGATAAAATTTTTCATGAGTTATTTTACTTAATCTGTCCAGTGTTTTCATAAAGAGTTAGAAACATTTGTTTTTTATGTATTATAGATGTGGAAATCAAGGAGTAGAAAGGTTAACTTGCCTAGTTAACTTGCCTATAGTCATATAGCTAAAAAGCAGGTAAACTGGTGTTTCTACTGAAGACCTTTCTTTTCCTTCACTAACCATCCTTTTCCCTTCCATACGAAAAAACATTTTACTATTTCTTTCATCAGTAAATGTTACCCTCTATTTACATGTGCCACTGTGTAGTCATCCTATTATTTACCATCTCCTCACTCAGCATCTTTACCAAGTCCTATCAGTTTTACTTCAAATCTTTCCTTGCCTCTTTATCTCTAGTGCCACCTGCTAGTATAAGCTGGGTCCAGGTACTCGTTTTTCACCTGGACTGCTGTGGCCTCCATCTTCATCTCTTAACGAGTCTCTCACCCTCCGTTCTTACTGTTCTTGGGTCTGTTCTCCGTACTGCAACCGATATGTTCTTTTCAAAATAGAGACATATATGATAGTGCTGTTCTTACAAAAAATGGCCTCCCATTTGTTTTAGGAGGAAGGTCAAAATCCTTGACATGGCTGACCTGTGCCTATCTCACAAATCCTGGAACATTTTCCCCTCGCTCTCTCTGAGCTGCGGCCATACTGGCTCTCTGTCAGGGCCTCAGAGACCCCAGGATCCACTCAAACTCTGGGCCTTTATCCGCTTTCTCTATCTGGACAGGCTCTTCCTCTCCTCTCAGCTTTCCTTGCTGAATTACCACCTAATCATTCTTTAATCTCTACTCAAGTGTCAGTTCGTGGGAGAAGCCTTCCTTACCCCCAAAATTAGGTTACATTCATAATGCTCTTACAGATAGCACTTTGTAGCTTTCCTCTGTAGTACAGTTTTCATTTTTACTCTTGTTGCATATTTGTCTTTTCCCATTTGCTGTGGTTGCTGTTACTGAAGGGGCGTTGTCAGTTTTAATTACTGATGTATGCACAGCACCTGTCAGCAGAGTTTTTGTACGAGGAATGTGCACAGTTCCCAGTTGAAGTAATGAATGGGCTGTGAGAGAATAGTCTCTACAGAGCAGTGAGCTATGGAAGGATTTGGCTTATTTTAGAAACTTTTAGGTTGTTGCAGTGTGATAATAGTGGGTGGATGATTGCATTTCATTATGCAGACATACCTTTAATTGCTGATGCAGGCACTAGCAGCTGAAAAGACCCATTTGCAAGTCAATTTCTATGCACTACTATCTATCTTCAAAAGGTTGAACAACTATCTGCCTCAGGAAAGATGAAGGAGAGAGGACCCCCTTTGCCTTGCTTCTCGCTATCGATAGTGGTAAATGCAATATTTTCTGGTGTGAATGTCACGGACACAGAACAGCATTGGGTCCCAACAGTTTTGGGTTGATTCAGTAATCAGAACATGTCACTTTCTCTGTTAACACTGAGACTGAGAAGTGTGAAGCAGGACAGAAATCTCCTGTGGTCGTGCAGCTTAGAGTACTTTCTTGGTATTTGGACAGAATAATCAGACTTGATTTCATTTCTACCAAAAACAGCCGCAATCTCTAAATATTAAAGCTCAGAAAAACCTGTGAGGAGGAAATAGGAGGGTATCCCAGGAACTCCTCTAGAAATTCTGTTCTCTGCGTTAGTTTTCCTTCACCCTCTGTCACACCTTGACACTACCTAGAGTGACAACTCTAATGTGGTCCTGTAGGAGCTCAGCTTTATCTTTCTCTAGGGAAGAGTTATGAGTAGCTCATTGCTGTTTTTAGAAGCAGTATCTTAACCTGACTGTGAATATCTTTCATGATTTAATACCCAGAGTTCAATAAAATGTGTCTTTTTATAAAAGAAATTATTTTATAATTAAGCTAAGGCTTGACACATCCTACTGTATAGAGCAAGAAGTTATTATTTTTTTGTCTTTGCAAAATGAGATACAAAGAAGTTCTCCAAAAACATCGCCACTCCTGCAGACATTTACATTAACCTTAAGTTCCCCGTTACAGTGAACTTCCCATGATCCGAGTTTGGGATAATGAGGGGGCAAAAAGGAGAAAACTGGACTTGGGAAGAGAGCTGTATTAGACTCACCCTTTGTTGACTGTTGCCTCTCCTTTGACTCTGCGGCTTACCAATTTCCTTAGTCTGTTCATTCCTATTCTCAGTGGTGTGACCCAGTGCTGGGGTCACTTCAGTAGCCTCATCACTGGACCTTGCTCCTAGTATTGCTTCCCTCTAGTCTGTTTTCCAAAATGCAGCTGAGGGGGAACCAAGGTTTTGCCACCCCAAAATATGCCTTTCAGGTTGGTGATTTTAAGCAGGTTATTAAGAAACTTAAGACTCAGGTAGAACCTTTGACCTTCCCCCACTTACTTTCCTAAAAGAATTCAGATAGAAAAGCCTATTTAAGGGAAAGGGACAATTACCTTAGCATCGTAATATAAACTAAATGTGGCAGACCAGGAGAAATCTAGCAAAGCCTGTTTTTGAACTTCCTTCTGTGTCCCATTATTTCTGGGTGGCCCAACAAGAATTTACCACCTGTTTGCTCATTCTCAGCTACCTGTGAATTGCTTGCTTTTCCTTTGAAACTCCAGACCCCTATCCCTGCCCCCCTTTTCCTTTGTCCAAAATGGCATATAAACCTCAATTGCCTAATGCCTTTTCTGGTCTCATATTCCTATGACACCCCCACATGTACATCTGTAATAAATTTTGAACATTTTCTCCTGTTAATCTGTCTCATGTTAATTTGATACTTAGCGCAGCTAGAAGAACTTACTTAGAAGGTAGGAGGAAAGTTATTTTCTCTACCTCCACACAGCCTCTAGTGTTTCTGAAGCATAAATATTATGTCCCTCTATACTTAAAATTCCCACAGTGGCTTCCCATGGCCTTCAAGATAAAGTTGAAACTTTAAGTTGGCCCATCAGACTTTCCATGCCTTCTTTCTTTTTACTTCTGCAGACTCATCTCTCTTTGCTGTCTGCCTTGTTTTTACTTTGTGTTTTACTTTTTAGCCATATCAAACTTCTTTTAGTTCCCTAAAGTCACTATCATCTTTGTACATGTTTTCCACCTTGTAAGGAATACCACCCCTTTTCTAGCTAAATCCAGTATCATGGTTTATACTTAAAGTACTTTTCTTCTGAAAAGCAGTGCTGGAACTCTCTAGGTAAGATGTCCCTTCTGTGTATCCCCATAACATGTTGCACTTCTATTGGAACTTAATACTTATTATGTAAATGTGTGCTTAATTGTCTTTCCCACTAGTTGGTAAGCTTTCTGAAGGTAGGAAATATGTCCAACTTGTTCACTTACTACTGTTTTACCATTCCTAGTGTGGTATTTTACACATGGAAAGTGCCCAGTGAAAATTTGATGAATTAATTGGTTAGTGAAACCAAGAGATCTGATGAAAAGACTTTTGTCGTATAACCTTGAAGTCGTTAACCTTGAAGTCGTTAAAAACAGATGGAACATAGTAAACTGTTACCATAGGGCCAGAGTTCAGTGTCCAACAGCAGGGGAAGGGAGACGGGTAATGGCAGCGCAGAAGTGTGGTTAGCATTTTCCTTGGTTCTTCCTCAGTTGACACAGTGAAGAATCACAGGTCATTTAGATTTAGAAAAGATTTATTAAAAGTGTATTTTAGAAAGACAAAGCATACCCCAAGGAGGCACCTGGTCCCAGTGCTGTAACTAACACAAAGGGGCCACAGAAGAACCACAAAAAGAGGACCCAGAAGTGGGAATGTCTGCCTTATATTTGGGCCATGATGGGTGGTTCTAAAGGCATTCCTAGGTGATTGGCAAGTGATGTCATTTTGATTGACACCTGGCTGTTATAAAACTCTGCCTACTACACACGTGCTTACCTAGAATGCAGTCTGTTATAATTAGAATCCTGAACTTTTAGTCATAAACATTGGATTATAATGAAGCTTAAATTGTAGGCAAATTAGGGTAGTACCTTCTGCACAGGCATCTATCTGTAGCCAGATTAGGCCAGCTAAGACTATGACCCTCCTGTCCTTTGTCTCTGGGGATGCAGGAGAGATTCTCTAACTACCAATTGGGTGTTCTTTGAGCGGTCTCTAGGCTGGGCCCCTATGCCTTTGTTCCCCCTGTTGCTCTCGTCTGAGTAGCTACCTAACACTCCAGGGTTAGAACTTTATCCCAGATTTGTTGGAAGGGAAGGGATATGCATAATAGTGATGAGGCCGCAAGGTTTTGCACCTGTGTGCTGGTGAGAGTTTAGGAAATACACACTCAGCTATGCCAAACCAACTACTAAAGCAAGTTAAATTAGTCACTTAAGGCTATTTTTTTTTAAATGTTCAAAGTTTTATTCTGCATCTCTGGGAGGCTGATAGTCAGCAGCTCTTGAATTGTAAAGCAGACAAGATTTAAATGAATAAAAATCTCATTGAAACTTTAGAAGAAGCAGATCCCCAAATGTTTTCAAGGAACAAAGAATTGTAATTGAGAAAGCACACTGCCTAATCCCCATTGCTATTAAAGGAACTATACAATGTTAACGTCTGTGCTCTGTCCCCTCAGCCACATGCGGTCCCATTCTGCATTGCCTATTCCACCACTGTGGTTCTTAGGAACATAATAATCCTTATGGTTTGGGAAAGAATATTGTATTTAGGTGGCTGAGATAAGACATTTACTATTTTTAGAAATACTGTCAATGTAGTGTTTATTTCTTTGTTTCTTCCTAATCCAGAGAGTTAGTTTTATGAACCCTTCTCATTAGTTAGCACTGTGCCTTTTGATGAGGCCAGAAAGAAATTAGAGAAAAACAGAGATTCCTTATGATCTCTCTTATATGCAGAATATAAAAAATAAATATACTAAGCTTGTAGATATAGAGAATAGATCAGTGGTTGCCAGGGCTGGGGGGTGGGAGAAATGGGTGAGCTATTTTTGTTTTTGTTTTAGTTCAAATAAATCCAATTAAAAAAAATTTTTTTAATCATTTCTGTATCTCTGTGTTATGAGGTTTTTTAAAGAGATAATTGGAGGTTAACTTAAGACCAATGTTACTTCTTTAGGGTTTTACACACACACACCCCTAAAGAAGATACAGTATTGAATTGGAAAACTCTCTTATAACTGTTTTCTCGGCTTAACTTAATTTTGTTTTCTTTCTTATGAGTCATTTGGAGGCTTTCTTGGCTTGGAGTCAGAATTGAATAGTACTATGAATTTCAAGGTTACAGCTAAGCTTACTTGTCAACAGAAGGCAGTCACCAGGCCAACCACAGTTTTAATCTTATTTCATGCATCTTTGCCCTGAGGCAGAATTTTTCATTCATAATTTATGTATAAACAGAGGAATTGAATAGTTAGAGATGAAACTTGTAAGTATCTTAGAAATTAAAAAAGATATCAGAGGATGAATTTAAGAACTTGTTGGGTGTTTGAAAATACTTTATGCTAACATCCAGTTTGGTATAAAGATTTCCTAAGGTTTCACAAAATTGAGTGCTACTTGAAATTCCTGTCATCTGAGACAGTTTGTAGCCAACTTTGCCTATACACAAATGTTAAAATATAAATTTTGGTGAGAGTATAAAAAACAGTTATATAAATCAATAGGCATCTAGAGCAATGATGCTAGGGGAAGGGTGTGTTTTTGTTCCTCTCGAGACATTTGGCAATGTCTAAAGACATTTTGATTGTCACAATTCCAGTTGGTAGAGGCAAGGATTTTAATAAATATCTTATAACACACAAAAATGTCAATAGTGCTGCCATTGAGAAACTCTGATTTGATATATAGATACGGATATTCCTACATATAAAACATGTATTAATCTATGTGTTTATAAATCTTAGTTTGAAGGAATTTTTCTGAGAGTATAAAAATATTTTAGTAAACAATTTATTTCAGTTCCTAGACCTATCAGCATATATTCAGTGGTGGTTTCTGCCATGTCTCACAAATTCTTCCAAAGCTACGGGAGCCAAATCCAGGAAGCTTAATCTATTCCTCAAAGCCATTCCTGTTTTGTTTTTTTTTTTAAGTGTTTTTATTTTTTATTTTTATTTTTATTTTTTGTGTTTTTTTTTTTTTTTTTTTTTTTTTTAGGTGAGGCAACCGTTCGTTGACCTCACAGATTGCAAGGACCTTGTCATCTTACAATCCTTTATTAAAGCCATTCCTTTGAAGGTAGAGCTGTGCTAGTTAGAGGTGTAGGGGCTTAGGGTACTACCCATTGAAAGAGCCTTGAGGTGACTGAGCATCCTTGAAGGTAATTTCTTTTCTGTAACATTGTACTTGTGCCCCCTTTGATATTGAAGTACTCACAACATTGTAGGAAATCCTTAGTCTTTGATTTACCTCTGCTCTTCCTGGCTAACTCTCCTAATAAATTTTATATGAACTGAAAATTGATAAGACAAAAGGTATAAGACAGGTGGTATGGGTGTGTAATCACATCTGAAGTTTGGATTATTTGATGTATGAAGTTTTAGATGATTTGTACCTACCTAATGATAACTTTTGATCATCTTTTGTTTGTGAGTGATTCTAAATTTTGAACGCTTATATTCTATCTTAGATCTATTTCTCTTGAAAAAGTTAGGTAATCTTTTTAATACTTGGTTATAGGCATGAAAATAAAGTGAGCTTTGTTTGATAAATAATCTAAGAAGGAACAATAAGGTACAGTGTCGTGACTACAAATTAATAAGTATAACTTGAAGATTTTTAAATTGTTTTTGAAAACAAGCTTTTTAAGCTCAGATGTTTTTCTGTGTTCCTAATTGGTGATATTGTGAAGTAGCAAGGAAACTTTTATCTAAAAAAGTGATGATGACCTTCTGTTTTGTACCTGTACCCTTTAAGATAGATTTGGATGTATATAACCCAAAACAAACAAACTCAAAAACCCCACCATCAACAGAATTCCAAATAACAGAGACTTAAAGGAGCTAGAAGTTATTTTCTCTCTTCGGTGAAAGCAGTCCAGAGGTGGGCAGTCCAGGGTTATAGTGACTGTACCACAAACATCCATGCCAGACCTCCCTCCTTAATGTCCTGCCAGCCTTTGTGTGAGGTCTTTTTGTCTAAGATGAGTGCTTGAGCTCATGTTCATTGATAAACTCTGACCTGGCCATTTGGCTGCCAACACATATGCAGACCTGACCAGGTGACATAATCCTAGCTTGGACATATAAATTATGTAGTAAAGGCAAACCAGCAACTACAGCCCTGAGGTCGGCACCTCATAGCTGCATCACACCACCTCTCTCCAGTCCAGATATTACCTGCCAATTAGCAACATTCACTCAGCTTGCCTGATGTGGCTAAGATACAAAATAGTACCAGGTCATTTGATGGAAAAACCTAACCCCATTTCTCCTGCCCTGAACCACATCCCTCAGAGCTTGGATAAGGTTTCCTGTTTTGCAATAAAATATGTCCACTTAGCATTTGATCTTTGGTCTCTTAGTGTTTTTCTTTTTAACATTGTCATGTTCACTTTCTAGCCAGCAAGAAGGGGGAAGGATCAAAAATCACCCTTCTCTTTTTAGGACACTGTCCAGAAGTCACACAAAACTTCCACTTACATCTCATTGGCTAGAACTTAGTCACATGGTCATCAGTTTCAAGGGAGTCTGGGAAAAGTCTTTTGGATGGGAGACAATAGACTCAGCAAAAAACTGGAGTTCTTGTTACTAAAGAATTTGAAACAACTAGCAGTGAAAATATTAAGAAAAAATAATGAGTACATAACCTCATCAGGGCTCTCAGATTATAAAATTAAGATATTCTGTAGCAATTAATTACTGGTTAGATACCCTTTTGTATCTCTGTGGTTCTATTTTATCCTCTCCCTTCCCTTATTTCCAAAACAAAACAATCATTTTATCTTTTCTTCTTATAGGACTTTCCGTGACATTTCTGAAGATCTGAAATCTTCAGTAGACTGACATGACTTCTGTAGTGATTTCTCTGGGAAATTCAACCTTGACGTGAGTTCAGCTCAGCTGTGGCCTTCTGTACTTTCAGCTCTGCCTAACATGCAGAGCCCAGGAAAAGAAGTAGAAGCCTCCTGACCTTCTATACAGAAAGCGAGGACAAGGGAAAGCTTGCTGTGGTCTGCTGTGAAGCACAGCTTTTGAGCTCAGAAATGTGGTTTGCTCACTTAACTGTTGCTACGATGGCTTGAAAATTTTCCATTTATACACTGGTACCATGGCTTGAAATTTTCCCACTTTGCTTATCTATATTATTATAATATGTATTTATAAAGTTAATTTAAGAGACTTAAACTACCTGCTGTTAAAAAATATAACTTTCTCCAGTTTTGAGAAATCTGTTCTTAAACTTTTCTATGACAGTCACTTTTCAATGAAAAGAACTTTCACTTTTGAGTATATAGTTGCTTGAGCAGGAAAAATGAGTTTTCTACCCTTATCCCACATTGTATCATCCTCCCTAAGAAAAAACAAATCTTAAGTGTAAGAGTGAGATGATTTATTTGAAATTCATCTACTTGTATGTTGCAACCATAGGAGACACAGACTGAACCTCTTCCTCCCCTTTCTTTCTCCATCCCCTATTACACTGTTGCCAAATTTCTAAAACTTGGCCAACCACATCGAAGTTCAGTATTTATTAAGCTGCTATTAATGGTAACAATATGGAATTCATGTTGTGATTTTTTTTTCTTCCCAGATATTTTAAGTGAAATATCTCAGGTGCAGCAGTACTGATTTGTTAAATGTATCCCTGTTTATCATTTGGAATTCTACCACTTAGTTACTTATAGACAGTAGAATTTTATATTTATGTAGTATTTTCCCTTCACTTAGCACAGTGCCTTGCACATAAGATTCTCGATGGATGCTTGTTGAATTAAATTGTGACTTTTAAAATATGTCAGCTATCACAATAACTATAATGCTTTACATTTTACAAATCTTTTTGTGCGTATTATTTCATAACCACTTCCAATCATCAATCATACAGCTTTATATTGTTTTATAAGTTTCACACAGATGGAGAAGCTAAGGTTCAGAAAAGTGAACAACTCGAAGTCAGAGTTTAGTTAGAATTGACCTCAAATCTTCTGACTCCATAAATTTGCACATTCTGCCATCCATATACAGTAGCGTTTCTTCTACTATCTTATGCAGTTTTCTCAGTGCTATGAAATAGAATACGTGTCCTTGGACTTGTCCTACAGTTAATGACAGGGCTGCGACTAGACTCAGCTGTTAGCTCTCTGCCCTTTTCCACTGTGTAAAAACAATCATCAGGCTCTTTCTCTGCCCCCAGGGAAACATGGACTAGAAATGGTTCTTTAGTATCAAAGATCCCCTTTTTGGAAGACATTTAAAAGTGGCCGTCATTTTTTCTAAAACACCTCACTAAGCAGGATAGTTAGTGATAATTAGCTTAAATTTATTCTGATATTACTTAAGAAACTCCATCTAGAAGAAAGGCTACCATGGGATATTTTCCTCTATATATAGTAGATGACATTCAGATCTCTTATTTTTACCAGGAATCCTTCAATGATTATAATTTGATATAACCCCCAGTGTTACATTTGGCCACTAATTAACTCATTCTTTTCTTTAGTCAGTTGTTTAATAATTCATTCAGTAAAACATTTGTCGAGAGTTTGCATGGAACTTAGGTTTCATACGAGTAGCTATACAAGGTGCTATAGGAGTTAACTCATAAGAATGCCTTCTCTCACCTTAAAGCTTAGCCAGATCATGTGTATTGCTAAAATTAAAAATTTTGCATTAAAAAGGTTAAAAAAGAAATCAAGGTTTTTTTTTTTTTTTGGTTAATTATATATTGATAAGTTTTTAGCTGTAATTAGCACATATTCATAAGAGGCAAATATTATACAAAATGAATTAGGGTACATATACAAATTACGTTCTTCCAAAGTGCTTTTAGCTATATAAAATGATATTGCAAAAATCTAGAGCTCATGTATGGCTGTCTCTGGACGTAATTATTTGTATGAATGCCAGGTTCTTAGAGGGGAGGGTATGCTGACCCCTAAGAAAATAGGTTAGAGCTGCCAAAATTAGCAATGATGTAGTATCACCCTGAAATATCAAGAGCAGAGGTGCCCCACAGTGCTACACAGTCCCGATCAGGAAAATTGAACAGGCCCAGTACTCCAGCAACTGCATCAGGACTGGGAAAGCTGACCACCTGGGAAAGATCTTCCTCAAACCCTCAAAAATGGGCCCCCTCATCTATAGTGAAGATTTACAGAATTTTCACAGGGCATAGAGATCAAGTGATATGAAAAGGTAGGAGTCTGAAGCTCAAGTCTCAAAGGTGACCAACCCTTAGATTCTCAGTTAGGATTTGACCCAGAAGGAGGAAGTTTCCCTAGGAACAGAGAATGCATTGGTGAAGTCGAAGTCACTCGTAAAAACTGAGTACAGAAATCATGTCACAATGTCTTGCGTTTTACAGCTTTATTAAAGATTAGTTTTAAGTTCACATTAACTATTCAATTGTAAAGTGAATGGAGGAAGAGGAGAAAAAAGCCCTTCACACAGATGTTGTTTCTGAGCAAAAACAAGTCATGTGATATTCAACATAAACTTTATCATATAAGTCCTGCCTCAGTTCCAAAATTCCTATCGCACTCTCTGTTCCTGGAAGTGATCTCTGTCAGACTTCCTTAGCTACCAATCTTATTTATTCTTAAATTTGCAAGGAATCCTGACACCCTCTTCCATTAGAGTGGTCAGCTGGCAGTGTTCCCTTGACTTCTGAGATGGGCAATTGACTATGGACGGTGGGAGGGTTCACCCAAGAAGTGTTAATGGAAGTATTTTTAAAAATCAGTAGCTTTTGGAAGTAGCAGCTGTTTGTTCCAGTTCAAAAGGGCTGCCAAAGGGCTTGCAGATGAGGTCCTCTGGCTAACCTTGGTCTTCAACATGAACCCATTGTGATCCTTCAGAACTTCCCAGCACCTCAAGTTCTCACTTTTGTTGTGTTTATCACTTCAGAATGTGTCACTACCAAGCAAGAAATACTCGAAATTCAGGCCATGAGGAGTTAAATTAGAGCAAAATAATTTTAGGAGAGCTATCCAGAGCTTTCATCCTCGAGTTTATAGGAAAAACCTTCAGTACTTCCCATCCTCTGGCCTTGACCTGTAGTCTCCTCTGTCTTCCAAGACCCATATGAGAGTATTACAGCAGGCATTGCACAGCAGAAATAGCCTCTGACAACAGACGTCCAAATGCTAGTTCCAGCTAAGAAAAGTACTTTTTGTTTTTATTAATTTCTTGCCTTTACATATTTTGCCATCAAAATATATTCATTTCATTAACTTATTGAGGACCTGTAAAAATATGCATACTCAAACCACCAAGCAGTTATTTTTTGATAGATTTGATTTACAATTCTCTTAATTATTTTTAAACTGTCTACAAGTCATAGAAATTCTATACTAGAATGGGCCTTATATAATTAGGTGATTCTGTCATTTTCTGTAGAAAGAAACAAATCCATAGGTGGCTTTTCTAACACAGCAGTTAGTAACAGAATTCAGAAGAGAATACAGTTCTTTTTTTCTCTCAGCCCCTTGTTATCTTCCCTTTTTCTCATAGTTGAGTAGCTTTTGGAAAAATGTGTTCCTTATAGCAATAGTCCAAAGGGATGTTATTAGGTGTTATAAGAAAAGAAGTGTGTGTGGCGGGGAAGGGACTCCATGGTCAATTAAAATAGAGGAATGCTGAGTTTGTTTTCTTTCTGGAGGTTAAGAGGAGAAAGGGACTGTGTTTACTCAGACTTATCGGACCTTAATCCGCTTCCCCATCCTTTTCTCAGAGCATCTCAAAGCACTGCTGGTCCTTTGGGAAACATGGCTCTCGAGTAAGTTTACAGCTCTTTCAGAAAACATCCTTAATGGAAATTCTGAATGGTACACGTGTTACCATGGTACCATGTAACCCTGATAAATCTCAAGATTTAGTGAGACTGGAAATAAGACATATTTGCCATTCAGAGCTATACATAAAGTATAGAGATCATTTTCCACCTATGGTGTGTAAAATCAGTATTTGTGTTTAGTTTTCAAGTGTTTCAAGGGTCAGTGTGCAAATACAGCGGTGATTTGTTGATACTAAATTTTAATAATGCTTTTGTGTGGCACTTTATAGTTTTCAGAATGCTTTCATTACAATCCTGTGAGATAGGCAAATGTTAATGAAAGGTATTTTTGTGTGTAATTTTCCCTTATGTTTATACCACAAAATTATGGAGCCAGAATTCAGTTTCAGAACTTCTGACTCCAAGTCCAGAGTTATTTACACCTGGTTTCTTATTTTTCTTTTAGCTTTTATTTTACAGTGTAAGGTATGGAAACAAATCTTAAAGTAACATCATTTTGGCTTATTATCAAACACTATTTCTTTTTTATTGCAGTGACCCAGAAAGTAGAACTCCTATTATAGCTATCCCAAAGAAAACCCTTCTTTTGTCCTTTGCAGTGCCACTTAGTTAGGGACTTGGAGTGTATTTCAAATACCATTTGATTTTGAAACCAAGATTAAAACCAAGTTGTGATTGCTTATGTAATTTTGGAGAAGGTATCATCTCTGCATTCTCAGGCAAAGTAGAGATGGTTTGAAAGTAAAAAAGATTCAAATATAACAATACATCTTTATTCTCACACAAATGCTGTCTTAGCTTTAACTTTGACAACCTACTGATGTAAGTTCTTTGTAAATGTAAAATATTTATATTTTGAAATAAAATTACTAGTGTTGAATGAATCAGGTGGTGAACTTAGTCTTATTTCTGTTGAGAAATTTGATCTTCAGTGAAATCAGACTTTCACAAATACACCCATCTATCTCTTAGGTCTTATATCTTTGGCACCAGTGCCTACACTGAATTTTTATGAAATATGGGCAACTTACATAAGGGAAGATATATCTGGAGTGTGGATGCTGGGCACCTTAGAAATGTGGGCACCTTAGAAATGAAAAGGTCCAAGACTGATGCTGGAGCCCTCAGTGTACAGGATAAGGTGGCCCAGTAGTAGATAAGGAAATGGTGAGGTGGATGGCTGCGAAGTAATAACAGAGGGAAAAGAAGGTGTATAAAGGAACTGCACATTTTGAATGAACAAAACAAGTCTAAGTTATGGCTATATTCAATACCAAAGATATCCATGTAGCACTGGCAGATGGAGCTGAACTCAGTGGAGGTACTGTGGAATATTTCAGCAGTGCTTGGGAAAGTGCTTGCTGACATCTTGAGTTGGTGGTCTTTGGCTCATCTGACATGGATGGAGAAATTATTCTGGCCAAGGTTTAAGAGTGGATAGGCAGCCTCAGAATCTTTTCTACTCTCTAATAGTTTCTCATCAGCAGATATGATAGTTCACAAATATTTCTTCATGCTTCTCGGTCTATTGTTTAAGCCTAGACCCTTTTAGAGGGTGTGAGCTTCTGACTTTTTTTTTTTTTTTTTTTTTGGCTTTACTCCTGGAATCTACGGTAAGGTGTTCAGCTTTTCTTTCCATCGCAATCACGCAGGGGCTCTGTGCTTAGCTTAATCGGTGAGTTTAGTCAGAAGTATACACTAAGAATCTTTTCAATGAACAGCTGTTAAGAAACTGTTAGTGCTAAGCACTAAAGGAAATGTAATTTTCAAAAGTAATTTTCAAGAGTAATAGTATTGAACAGTAGGTGAAGCTTTTCCATATGCTCTTTAATTTCCTCTTCAAGAGCAATTCAGAACAGTAGCTTGAAAGACACCTAATCAATGTCTTCTCGCTAAGTACCTAGACGCCTTAATTACATTACCGAATACTTCCTTTTCAATCCGGCCTAAAGTGTTTGTGAGAGAGTCAGAAAAGGAGCAGCGTGGAGGGGAACTGGAACCCCAGAAAGACTATTACTAGTAGAATTCTCGTCTTAGGGTAAAATCTCCTCCCTACAGACCTCCCTTTGGGTCTGCTCTACCAGTTAATTTCAACCCCCAGCGCAGCTTCCAGAAATCGTCGCGGGAATCGTAGTTAGTTAGGACGAGTCACCTTTCGGAAAGAATGGAAGCTTTGCTCGGACGGTTGTCCTTGTCGTGGTGAGAGACCACGTGGCTGTGGGAGGCCCTCAGGTATCTTGTTTCTGTTCTGGTGGGGTGAGACGTGCGCGGGACCCATCGAAGAGTGGTCGCAGGAGAGAATCTGGGTGGGGAAGGGGGAGGAGGAAGGCGTCTCGCCGGGCGGGGCCTAGGTTCGGGGGCGGGGCTGCAGGGCGGACCCAGGACCAGCGCGCGCTGGGGCGAGGCAGTGGCGGGCCGTCCGGGGGCGGGGCGCGGCGGCGGCCGAGCAGGCAGGGGGCGGGGCCGGTAGGGGGCGGGGGGCGGTGGCAGCCGAGCGGGCGGGGGCGGGGCCTCGCGCGGGCGGGGCCTCGCGCGGCGCGGGTGCATCGCCGCCGCCGCGGGCGGGCTGGCTGGCAGGCGGCGGGCCCGCAGTGGCGCGGCGTCCCGGCTGCGCGACCCGCGGAGGGCCATGGCCGCCTCTCCGGGCCCCGCTGGCGTTGGCGCCGCCAGGGCCATGCAAGGCTCCGGCCCGTCTGGCTTCGCCTTCGACTCAGGACTCGAGATCAAAACTCGCTCCGTGGAGCAGACGCTGCTCCCGCTGGTTTCTCAGGTAAAGTGGTGCCCAGCACAGACCCTCGTCTCCCTCTGACCGCGGCCCGCGATGGCGGCGGCTGCTGGGCCCGGGCCGGAGGCAGCCGCTGCCCCCATCCCGCACCAGTACCGCGGCGTCGGTGCCGGACCGCCCGTCTGGGATGGGGACCCGCGCAGGCGGAGGGGGGACCCTCTGAGATCCCGCGGCGAGGCCGAGCGGGCTGAGCGGCGAGGAGCTGCGGGGCGGGGAGCCTAGTGCGGACCTGAGTGCCCCGCCGGCAGGTGCGCCGCCCGGCCTGCCCCACGCGACCCGTCTCGGGGCTGCGGCTCCGGCGGCCCCGGCCCAGCCAGGCCCCCTCGGCGGGTGGGCGCCCGAACCCAACTCCCCGGATGCAGAGGACCCACACCCCGCGGGGGCCCCGCTAACACGGAGGGGCTCTCCTTGTTGTTGCTGTTTAATCCAGTACCGGCGCATGTTTGCATCCTCAGCCCAAACCCGGACCGGTGGCCACTATGGCTGGGGCATTCCAAGTCCAGCGTGCTCTCCCGAGGCCTTTGTCCCTTTCCCCGGCGTGTGTGTCGGCTCGCCGTCTCCCATTCGCCCCGGGCCACCCTGCTCCTTCGCCTTAACCTGCTCACTTCAGTTAGCTTTTGTCCGGCCTCGGAAGAGTGAAGTGAAGGACTGTCCAATAGTTAATCCAAATACACATCTTTTTGCCAAATCCCATTTGGGATATATTCTTTACTGTATATGTTGGCTGTAACAGAAGTCTGCAATCAGCTCATTGACGCGCTTGGTTTTAGAGAAGTTTTTGTTACTGTGAGCCGACTTATACGCAGCCTGAGGGCTAGAATTCCTCAGCTAGATCTGTTGTCGTGTGCCAAGCACTGTGGGGAGTAGAGAACTCTGTGCCTTCAGGAGCGCGTTGGCGATGCGTGTGACTCACAACTAGATGGCAACGTCTTCATGACTCACATTAGTATTGCCAAGATTTTAGAGGTAGAAGGAATCTTAAAGGTTACTTGATTCTAAATTTAAAAACTCTTTCTTATAGCATTTTTGACACCTGGTTACTAGTCCCTTGCTTAAACATGTTCAGTAATGGGGAGCCCAGAGCTGGTCCAAAGAATTTTAAATGCTATCTCTTCTCCATCTCAGCCCTGCAAATATTTGAAATCAGCAGTCGCACATGTCTCTGGATTCCTATTATGCGCATTGAATAAAAACTCCATTTTCTTCACCTGTGCTCATTTTTGCCTGGCTAACCAAATAGTGAACGAATACATCTGACAAGCTCCTTCCATGTCTGATAGAAGAACTGACCAGTGGGAAGGAGTGCTAAGATCAGTTAGTAATGTCTACATTGCCCCCAACAAAAACAAACAAAAACCCCCCACCTTCACCACAAATACCATCACCACCACCAAAAAAAGAAATATTGGAGTAGTTTTAAGAGACAGAGATAAGAGAGTGGTGGAGTCCAAGTTGACAATATATTATTCATTTAACATTGACTATGCGTCAGGTCATGTTCTAAGCACTTTATAAATATTAACTGATTTAATTCTCATAACAATCTTGTGAGGTAAATAGATGTTTTTTCTCATTATACGGATGAGGAAATTGGGAATAGTGAGGTTAAGTAACTTGTCATGGGACTTTCAACTGTACATGTCAAACTGGGATTTGAACCCAGGCAGCGTGGCTCCAGAGTCTATGCTTTAAGCTACACCGTATGTTATGTCCTTTCTAGAGATCTGAAGCAGTGATGAGGTCAGCTAGAAGTAGGTACAGAGAGTCCACCATGAAAAAACAAGCTGGAAGGTTGTTTGTAATCTAGAGAAATGGTAATTTTTCACACTATCACTGCTAAAAATATATCAGTCCTACAGCTCTCCATTGTATAATTCGAGGTAAAAGTGGGTGGAGAGAGTGGGAGAGTGGAGGAGGAATGTGCAGTTGCTTCTGAGAGTTAACTAGAGGTCAATGCCAAAGGGGGAAAATGCCAGGTTTTTTTTTTTTCTTTTCTGTTAAAGATTCATTCAAGGCCAACGCTGAGCTTTTGCATCCCACACATTATGTACCCACAACAATATCTTTAGCACAATGCCATAACTGATATTCCTAATGATGGCCTGTATTCAACAAGAACAGTTAAATTATATTTAAAGTAAAAAAGAAGTATAAAGCATGGCCAGAATACTGTTAACAACAGGAAAGTGTGGAGTGCTGAAAACCCTAACCAGCGCAACAAGACGAGGAGAAGTGAAAGGTGTAAAGATAGGAAAGAGGAAATCAAAACTCTTATTGTGATATAATTATCTACATAGAAAACTCAAGAGTTTACAAATAAATTGCAAAAATTAGAAGGTTTGGTAAGTACACTGAATGTAGGATACTATAATCAACTGCATTTCTCTACACATTAATAACAAAAAATTAATTCAAAAAAATACCAGTTAGAATAAAAATGAGGTTCCTAGGAATATATTTATAACAAAAGACATGCCACACTTCATGGAGAAAATTTAAAAGTTTTATGGACAGCCAAAGTAGGTCTAACTAAGAGAGAATTTCTGCATTCATGGTTAGGTGAATTGATATTATAGGCACATCTGCTTTCCCTATTGATCAATAAATTTAATGCAATTTCAATGAAAATTTCAAGAAGATTATTATTATTATTATTTGCTATTGTTAGTTTCAAGTATACAGTACATTGGTTAGACATTTATATAGTTTATGAAACGATCCCCCTGATTGCTCTATCTTCCCTCTGGCCCTACATGTGGCCATTACATTAATGCTAACTTCATTCCCTATGTCGTGCTCCATCTCTCCCTGTGACCATCTATCAGCTACTAATTTGTACTTCTTTAACCTTCTGCTTTCTCCAGGTCCCCCAACCCTCTCCCCTCTGGCCGTCACCAGATTCAACAGGATTTTTAAAAGTAGAATTTGATAAAGGTGATTCTAATATTTATATGAAAGAGTAAAGAGCCAAGAATAGCCAGAAGAGAAACAAGGTGGTTGGACTTACTCTACCAGATTTCAAAACTTATAAAACTATAGTAATTAAGATGATGTGGGTATAAGAATAGCGATGGACAAATATACTAGTGAAACAATAGAGAACCTAGAAACAGATCCACATGTATATGGCAACTGTTGAATCACAGAATTGGCACTGCTTATCAGTGGGGAAAGGAAGAACTTTAAAAAAAAATGGGTCTGGGACAATTAGTTATCTAAATAGAAACATGTGAAACAGGATTCCTATCTCATACTATATACAAAAATCAATTCCATATGAATTAAGGACATCGATAAGAAAGTGAAAGTTTATAGCGCTTTTAGGGAAAAAAATAGGGCAATATCTTAAACAGTGGGAAAGGATTTCTTAATACACCAAAAGTTCAAACTCTAAACAAAGATTGATAAATTTGACTCCATTAAAATTGAAAAAAATAAGCCATAAAGTGGGAGAATATAATCGCAACACAAATAACCAACAAATAATTGATAGGACCCAGAATAAATAAACGACTCCAATAAATCAAAAATAAGATTACCAATTAAAAATTGGTAGTCATCTTGTAGCAGAGGAAACATATCTAAAAGATATGTGAAAAGATGTTCAACTTCATTAGAACTCAGTGACGTTAGAAGCACAATGAGAACAAGTGGAGCTGATGGAAATGTCAGTAGTAGAACCATTTTGGAAAACAGCTTGATGTCATCTGTTGAAGTTGGTGAGTATTACCTATGGCCCAGCATTCCATTCCTAAATCTGTACCACTAGAGAACCTTCTGCACATGTGTTAGAGACATGGATTGCAATGTTGATAGTTGTTTTACTTCTAATGACCCCAAACTGGAAACCAACCAAATGTCTTTTAATGAGATACTATACAGCAGTGAAATGAATGAACCTTAGCTATAATTATCAATATAGATAAATCTCAAAAACATAATGTTGAGCAAAAAAAATTAAAGGTTCAAAACCAGGCAAAACAAAACCATATATCATTTAGGGATATAACATGTGCAATAGTTATAATAAGGGAGTGATGAGCACAAAGTCAGGATAGTGGTTTCTTCTAGGGAGGGAGAAGGGAGTGGTGTATAAAGGGAGGGGCCACACAGGGTACATGGGTTGTCAGAGGTACCGGTGCTGTTCCCTAAAGCTTGGTGGTGGATGCATATGTCTTTCATTTTTTTAAACCATATGTATATATTATATACTCTCACTGGTTATATATTTTCTAATTCAGATAGGTTTTTTTTTTTAAACTCTGGGTCAAGTCCTAAACATATTTTCTACAGAACAACTCTCCACCTTCCTTAATAATCATTTTCTTCTTCCTGTCAAAACTCCCACTCTCAATCTTAAGTTTTTATCCAAGGAAGGGAGGAGGGTGATCTGCCACACAGCTCCTCCCTAGTATGGAATGTTATTCCACCAGCCACTAGCCCTTTCCTGTCTATGATAGATTTACTTCACTCACCATTGTATAGACCCTTTATATTTCTAAGATAGCTCACCTTCCCATTTCTCTCTGGACTGTCTTGGAAGTTTTTCAAGGTTCTTGTCTCACTGAGCTAGAGATCAATAGATTATATGTGGGACCCTCTTTACTGTTTCACATATATGAATATATATTTGTTTTTAATTGCAAAGATAAAACACAAAATTCAGACAATAAAATTGTATATAAAGTAAGTGAAAATGCCCCTTTTTCTGCCTCTTAAAGCACATCCCATGATTTGGTGTGTTTTCTTCTGTATCAGTTTCTATTGCTGATTAGCTAATTTTTTTAAATCTAATAATTTTAAGAGTTTACTGATGTGTATTGACAAAAGAATGTCTAGCCTAAGAAAAAAATCTTATAAATAAGAGTTTATCTGAGCCAGGAAGCAAAATCTCAACGGACTGAGCAAATGCTCCAGAGAAGGGCAGTTTTGCAGCTTTTTTATATTTTAGAATCAAAAGAGGAGACCTAAGGAGGAAATCCATAGGTGGTTGATTAAGGAGGCAAGAGAAAGCAAAACTGGGAAATCTCTGAGACTAACAAGGAAAACAGGGAGACACATACTTTTACATTGGTGAGTACAGGAGAGTTAACATTTACAGCACATAGAGATGGTATGTGGGCAACAAGGTAACAATGAGGTCCTGAACTTTGGTGCTGGTGGTTGTGCCTTTAAGGGATCTAGAAAGGTTAGATTTCAAAAGTATGTTGTCTTGGATGCACAGAGATGACAGACAATTTCTAAGTCACAGGTTGACCTTTGTCAAGGAAACTATCAGCCTAAAACGGGACTACTGGCCATGACTCGCTTAATTTAGTTAGGGATTTTTACATTCAGATCACCCTGTGTGGTTACTTAGGTCTCTGGGTTTGTAAAGCCATGTGCACCTCTGACCTTATCAGGTTTAATATGCGGGCCCCTTTTTTTCCCACATGAGTTAAGCCCAGAGATGAACTTCCTGGACTTCCTCCCGTATTCTTCAAGTCCCAGGGAATCAAGGCTTTGCTCTTTTATCTGGGCTATGATTTTTTTTTTCTTCCTAGTGGTCTTCACTTATTTTCTTGCCTCCTTGTAAAATGAGTACTTAAACTAAGAAAATCCATTTCAATTAAGAGTACTGTCAGTTATTCTAGAAAATAAGAATGAGATTACAAACAGGAGGAAAAAACAGATTCTAGAAGTGGAAACAGTGGAAATTATGTAGTGTTTACATAAGTACATTATTTACATTTACTAATTAATTCCCCACAATGACCTTTTGAGATGGGTACTAATTATTATTCTTGTTTTTACAGTTGAGAACAGTGAGTCACAGAAAGGTTAGATAACTTGCCACATGGCAGAGCCAGAATTGAAACCCAGGCAAAGTGACACCAGAGATCTTTTTAAGTGCAAGGATGTACTTTGTTAGAGCTTGGTACTTCTTGACACCCTTCATTAGAAGGTATCAAGGAAGCCCTAGTTCTTACTCTTTTATCCACAGCAGAGTTCTTCAGTATATCAGATTCTCTTTCTTCCCCATGGGATACCTTCTCTGCCCTCTTTTCTGGTTCATTCAGGCATTCTCTAGACTCTAGTGTTAGGGCAATTCCGGGTTGTAACTCCCAATATAATATGTCTTCTATTTTGCAGAAAAACATTATTTGGCACATTATAATTTACAAGGCACTTTTACCAGCTGTCTTATCCCGTGATTCTTAATACAGTCCTGGGAGGAAAGAGGAAGTAGTATAGTGATTAAGAGTATAGGCGATTTACCGGCTTTGTGACCTTGGGCAAATTCTTAACCTCTTCAAATTTTAGGTTCTTCATCTGTAAAATGAGGGTAATGATAGTATTTGCCTCATAGAGATATAACCATTAAATGAATTAACACATGTAAAACACAAAATAATGCCTGCTACTGTTGTGCTGAATGTTAACTAGTCTTATTTTTTTGCATGATAAGGAAACTGAAGTTTGAGCTTCAGATTGTAAAACTGTGTAGTTCAGTATGTATATGTATGCAAAAAAAAAACTGAGTTATGCCAAAATACATCACAGAGTAGTGGGATTATGGGTCATTTGTATTTCTTTAGGCTTTCCTAATTTTTCCATTTTTTTTTAAACAACATGTATAATTTTTGGACCTCCCTTTTTAAAAGTTTGAACATAATTTTAGTAAAGAATTTTAAAAATCAATTAGTGGCATGCCTGTATTTGGACTGAATATTTTCTAGATTGCTTGGAATAGGAGCACAGCCACACCTAATTATGCACTGGGGAGGATGCTTTTAGTGAAAGCAAAATGTGTTCCAGAACTGAACAGCAGTTGGTATTAGCCTAATTGCAGGATCTCTTCTTTCTGATTGAAAATATAAAGCTTTATGTAAATAAAGGATTTAACAAACACAACTTAAACTCCCTTTCACTCCTGTGGCTCTTTCAAGGCGGTCATAAACTGATGGTGGTCAAGCCCTCTGTTCTCCAGGTAGTACTGAGTTCCCTAGGCTCTATCAGGTGTGGAGAAAAACGAATCTGGTTTTATAAGATTCGTATTTGTTTCCCTGCTTCCCAGCATCATGACCCACAGACATCCTCAAAATTTAACCATAGTAACTATTCTTTAACATGATGACCCCATGGCTTTTAGTTAATATTTCATTTTGAGGAAAGTGTTCTGCAACCCTCCAAAAAAAAAAAAAAATCAGGAAGATTGAAAATGCCCATTAAAAGAAAGGGTACTGGGTAGCTTTGGTGTCAGATAAAATAAACCTGGATTCACATTCTAAACTGGGCTGCTGCTTAGCTGTGTGAGCCAGTACTTAATTTCACTCATCCTGTTTTCTTATCTTTAATAATACCTAAGCATTAAATAAGAGAGCTAATTATAATACACCTTTGAATGCTTACCATAAACTAGATACTGTGTTAAACACAATACCTGGATCATTTCATTTAATCCTCTTATCAACATCATAAGGCAAAGAAGGCAGTATGGCTAAGTGGTTAAGAGGCTAGGCTCCGGAGTCAGAATATGTGGATTTAAATCCTAATTCTTCTGCTCCCCATGATGTCCAATGTCCTCATTTGCTGGTGAGCATGCAGTAGAATATACAGATATCAAATTATAATGTTATACATCTTAAATTTATATAATGTTATTGACCAATGTTACCTCAATACATTTAATTTTAAAAAGTCAATATGCAGAAATTGTTTCTATATGCTAACAAGAAAATATTTGAAAAAGAAAGAAAACAATCCTATTTACCATAGCATCTAAGATAATACAATACCTAAGAATAAATTTAACCAAGGAGGAGAAAGATCTGTACACTGAAAACTCTAAGACTTTGATGAAAAAAATTGAAGAAGATACAAATAAATGGAAAGATATCTCATGTTCATGGATCAGAAGAATTAATATTATTAAAACATCCATATTACCCAAAGACATCTGTAGATTCAATGCAATCTCTATAGTCGGTTTCAAAATTCCAATGGAATTTTTCACAGCAATTGAAAAACAATTGTTAAATTTGTACCAAAGTACAAAAGACCACAACTAGCCTAAGCAATACTGACAAAGAAGAACAAAGCTGGAGGGTTCACGCTTCCTGACTTCAGACTATATTACAAAGCTACAGTAATTAAAACAGTATGATACTGGCATTAAAAATAGCCATGTAGTCCAATGAAACAGAATTGAATCAGAAATAAACCCCCACATATGGTAGACTAATATTTTGACAAGGGAGCTAAGAATACTAAATAGGAAAAGGACAGTTTCTTCAATAAATGGTGTTGGGAAAATTGGATAATCACATGCAAAAAATAAAACTGGGTCCTTACACCACTCACACAAATTAACTTGGAATGAATTAAAGACATAATACCTGAAACTATAAAGCTTCTCCTAGAAGGAATAGTAGGGGGAAATCTCCTTGACATTGGTCTTGGCAGCGATTTTTGGACTATGACACCAACAGTACAAGTAACAAAAGCAAAAATGAACAAGTGGGACAACATCAAACTAAAAACTGCACAGCAAGATAAACCAAAATATCAAAAGAACAAAAAGACAATCTACAGAATAGGAGAAAATATTTGCAAACCATCTATCAGATAAGGAGTTAATATCCAAAATATCTAAGGAACTCATATAACCCTCTAGCAAAAAAAAACAAAAAAACAAACAATCTGATTTAAAAGTGGGTAGAGGACCTGAATACATATTTTTAAAGAAGACATACATAATGGCCAACAGATATGTGAAAAGATGCTCAACCTCACTAATTATCAGGGAAATGCAAATTAAAACCACAATGAGATATCACCTCACACCTGTTAGAATAGGCTATTATCAAAAAGATGAGATAACAAGTGTTGGTAAGGATGTGAAAAAAGGAACCCTTGTGCACTTATAGTAGGAATGTAAATTGGTACATCTAATGGAAATGAAGTCGGAATCGCTAAGCGATATCTGCAATCCTGTGTTTATTGCAACATTATTCACAATGGACAAGATGTGGAAACAACCCAAGCATCTTCTATGGATGAATGGATAAAGAAGTGGTATAAATTTACAATGGAATATTATTCAGCCATGAGAAAGGAGAAAATCCTGCCATTTGCGATAACATGGATGGACCTCAAGGACAGTAACCTAAGTGAAATTTCAGCAGGAAAAGGCAAACACCATATGATCTCATTTATATATGGAAATCAAAAAAACCAAACTCACAGAAACAGAGTGTAGAATGCTTGTTGCCAGAGGCTGGGTGGTGGGGAAAATATAGAGATGTTGGTCAAAGAGTATAAATTTCCAGTTATAAGATGAATAAGTTCTGGGGAGGTGATATACAGCTTGGTGACTATAGTTAGTGGTACTGTATTGTAAACTTGAAAGTCACTAAGAGTCGATCTCAAATGTTCTCACCACCACTACAACCACCACCAAAAAAAAAAAAAAAAATTATGTTAGGTGGTGGAGGTGTAAACTACTGTTGTGGTCATTTGCAATATGTTGTGGAAGCATTTGCAATATACATGGTATGGAATCACATTTTGGTTAAACTTATACAATGTTGCATGTCAATTATATTTCAGTAAACTGGAAAAAAAATATGGCCTCAGAGTCAAATGATCTGACTCTAAATCTTGGCTTACGCCTTCATAATTGCATGACCTCAAATAGGCATGTTGTAACGTCAGTCTCTTTATCTGTAAAAAAGGAATAAAGCTGTGCCTTTGTCCTAAGATTATTGTGAGGATTAAATTAGGTTATTTCTACAAAACACTTTTTTTGTACCTGTCACATGGAAACGTTAATGTTATGTCAATGTACCCTGTTTCTCATGCCACAAATTTAGAGGTCTTTGACAACATCAATCTAATCCATCGAGCAAGTCATATATATTCAGGACATTCCCCAGTTTGTCATTTTCTGCCATCTTGACTATTGCTGCTTTGTTTCAAGCCAACATCATCTTTTACCCGACTGTGACAACAACTTCTTACCTGGTCTCCCTGCTTCTACTTTCACTACTTTCGCAATCTTCTCTTCCTCAAGAATAGAGTAGTCTTTTTAAAAACATACATTTGGGTTTGTATTATTTATTTATGCAAAATAAATTACCCCCAAAAATGAATGGTTTAAAATGACATTTATTATCTTGGTTTCCATGTATGAGGAATTTGGGAGTGGCTTACCTGGGTGGTTCTCAGATCCATGCTCTCTGTTGGTCATGGTTCCTGGTCATGTCAGCCTTTGCATCAGGCTGGTCAGTTGTCTTCACAACATGGCAACTGGCTTCCCCTAGAGTGAATAATCTCAAAGAGAAAGTAAGATGGAAACTGGAATATCTTTATGACCCACCCTTAAAAGTAGCATACTGTTAGTTCTTCTTTATTCTATTAGTTATAAATTCAGCCCATATTTGGAGGGGAATGAATCAAAGGGAGAAATAGCCAAGAATTTGTGGAAATGTTTTAAAACCACCACAGTCTACCCTCTGACAGCAAATTGTTTACATTCTTCTCATCTACAAACTATACCCCCAACCCTCCCAAAACTCTCATGCCTTTACTGCAGGGGTCCCCAACACCTCAGGCTACAGACCAGTACCAGTCTGTAGTTTGTTAGGAACTGGGCCATACAGCAGGAGGTGAGTGGCTGGCAGGCCAGCGAAGCTGCATCTGTATTTGCAGCTACTCCCCAGCGCTAGCATCATGGCCTCAGCTCCACCTCAGATCATCAGGCAGTAGATTCTCATGGGAGCTCTAGTCCCTGGTGCCAAAAAGGTTGGGTACCTCTGCTTTATGGCATTAGGTATAAATCCAGGATGTTGGCATCTAAAGCTCATTCAGACGAGGCTTCTTGTTTGTGGTAGTTCCTTAAGTGGAGTTCTTTGGGTATAGTTCCTCATGATTTGAAATCCTGTGAGTGAAAGAGACAAGCTGTTTCCCAGACACTCAACTTACCAGTGCTAGGACCGGCATAGGATAACCACTATAGACATTTTTGTTAATTAAAAACTCTCCCCAAAAAGCCCAGGAAGATAGGAGGCATAGGATAACTTATATATTTCTGTTTGAAAATGGAGAAAAGAGGATCCACTGGTTCATAGCATTCTGAAATCCACCCAGGCACAGATTAGCAGTTCCTTGATTAAAACTCAAGGACCGAGAATAATTCTTCATGGCCCTTAGTACTGCCCTGTGTTTTACCCTTTTTCATGAAAAGCAGAGTATGTTAGCAGCTTTGTAGTTTCTCAGCCTACTCCCTTCTTTTGGAAGTTTGTGGATACAAAAGCTTAAAAGTTTTTATTTTGTCCTGATCTATCGCTTTCAGCCCAAATTGGTGGTGTTTCTACCAACATAATCATCTTAAAGTTTTATGGGTCTCTTGTGAATCTTATTGGGCTCACTCCATTAGACAAGCCATACCCACCAATCTCTTTATGATAAGTCCTGCTCTAACTTGGGCATCTTTTGGGACTCTTGAGGGGTAAACCTTAAGCTTCTTAGGAGACCCGTTTTTTAACCAAATGGATCCATGGCATACCACCTTGAATCTTTCTAAAATCTTAATGTAAAATTTTAATAGTCACACTATTAGTTTCATCTTTAGAACTTGTTTTCCTGACAGTGCCCTGGATTTTATTTTTGCCTGGGAGCCATGCCTAACTTTAGCATCACTTGCCATCTGGAGAAGCTAGGAATTTTCAAATCTAGTAAGTCCTGGCTTCTTTTTACTTAAAAGTGTTTCCTTTAGCTCCTGCCTCTCCTCTTGAGATTTCCTGTAAGCAAGAAGAAACCAGGTGGCACCTTCAAAATCTGCCTTGAAATCTCCTTAGCTAGATCACTCATTCCATTAGGTATATTTTCTAACTTCCATATTACTGAGGATGACTTTCTGCCACTACATGACAAGGATCCCTTTTCATCCAGTTTCCAAAAAGATTTTTCTCACTTTCCTTTAAGTCTTCAAGCCTCCTCAGTGGTTATCATGCTTCTACAAAGTTATTCAACATTCTTTTAACTTTTACCAACTCCTCAAAACTCAATGTTTGTTTGGCTTCCATTGCCCAATTCCAGAACCACTCCTGTATTTTAGGTTTTGTTACAGCATTGCCCCGGTGCCAGGTACCAAAATATGTATTAGTTATCCATTAATACTTAACAGGCTACCCCAAATGTAGTGCCTTAGAACAATAAACATTTATCATCTCACGGTTCTTTTGGGTTAAGAATTCTGGAGTGGTTTACTTGGTGATTCTGGATTAAGGTCTCATGAGATTGAAATCAAGATATTGACTGGGCCCACAGTAATCCCCATGCGTGACTAACCTAAGGCTGGAGAATCTGTTCCCAAGTTCACTCATCTGGCTGTTGACAGGAGGCCTCAGTTCTTCCCTCTCTTGGCCAGAGACCTCAGTTTCTTACCATGTGAGACTCTGTAGGGTTGCTTAAGTCTCCTCCACAATATGGTAGCTGTTTTTCTCCCACAATGATTGATCCCAGAGAGAGTGTGTGAGATGGAAGTCACAATATGTTTTATGACCTGACCTCAAAATTGCTCCATTGCTTCTACTGTATTCACTGGAAGTGAGTCACTAAGTTCAGCCCATACTTAAGGGGAGAGAAGTGAGGCTCCACCTCTTGAAGGGAGAAATATCAAAGAATCTGTGGACACATATAAAAACCACTACAGAGATTGATTGTATCATTTTTCTGCTTAAAAACCATTTAGTGTCTTCCTACCATACTTAGAATAAAATACAAACTCTTTACTCCAGTTCACAGCCTTACATGGCTGGTCCATGCCTACCTGTTGGATACTGGTTTTACACTTGCCCTCTTGCCCACCATTCTTTAACCACTTTTGGTCTTACCTCATTTCTTAGGGGACCCCCCCTTTTTTTAAACAATTATTTCTTCTCCCTAGAATGCTTTATCTCCTGATGTTTGCCGGCCTATTTGATATCATTTAGATTTCAGTTTAAATATCATTTTCTCATGGAAGATCACCTAATTTCAGGTAGCTACATAGATATTTTCTATCACATTATCCTATTTTAATTTGCATTTGCATAGCATTTATATTAAATTTTTTTGGTTTATTTATGTGATTGTTGTGTTTTTCCCCACACTAGAACATAAGCTCCATTAGTTCATGGGCCTTTCTTTTTCATTGCCGTTCCATCATTGCTCAGAATTTTATTTGGCTTATGATAGGTGTGCAGCAAATATGTTTTGTATGATTGAATTATTGTAATTCTATGAGACTGTTAGCCAGATGGGGGCAGGACTGTATTGGTCTTGTTTACTGATACATCCTCAAGACCTGGCATCTAGGAAATATTGAAAGTTTGAAAAACAATATAATAGATGAGGAAATTTAGAAAGATTAAATATATTTCCGTAGGTCATTTATCTAGTAATGACAGAGCTGAGGCTCAAACCCAGGCATTCCTGATTCTAAACTATTAAGGCCATAATGTATAAAGTACTTGACACACCGTGGTTGCTCAAAGAGTGATTTCTTTCCTCTTCCCTTAATTCTCTATTCTAGTCTTTGTTAATATATTTATATAAATCATTTAAGAATTATGCTTAATGTGTACTATTTGGGATCTATATTTTGCATGTAACATTCTTGAAATATATTTATGTCAGCAAAGTTCATGTACTAATTTTGTAAGACATTTTGAAGGTTTATATTGTTTTCAACCAACTTGTCACTTTTTATATTTATTTCAGGGCCTGGAACCAAGTGTTCAAATTCTTGGTATTTCATTTACTTTGAGTCTGCAATAAAACTTAGAGAAGTATACAACATAGATTATAATGGTTGTTCTCAGTGTCTAATTTCAGTAAACATGTATGGCACATATAGCATTTTGTAGAACCTGTGCACTTGTGCTAGGCAGTGGAGTGGAATGCAAGGTAAAGAAGATGCTGTCTCTACGCTCATGACAACTCAAGTCATAGTAGAGGAAACTAGACCTGAAGTGCTTTGATTTTTCTGGATTCTTTGTAACGATCCATCCTCTCTTACTTTTCTCCTGTCTTTAAGATTTATTGAAATATCTGGGGGAATTCTAGAACTCTATGCCCCAGATATCTGCCTTCGGGTAAATTTTTAATTGTTATTAATGGAAACATTGTCCTGAGGAGAGGTGGCAGCATGCTTTGCTCGTTGCCTCTGGGTTGAAGCGTTAAACTGTCAGTTTAGTCTATGAGGCTAGTCTGGAGTGCCAGGCTTAGTTTCCTTGGCCTTTGTGATATAACTTAAAAAAAAAAGTTATTGAGACAAAATTTAAGCAAGTTACTTTATCTTTTATTTTTAGATCACCACACTTATTAATCATAAAGATAATACCAAAAAGTCTGATAAAACTCTGCAAGCAATCCAGCGTGTAGGACAAGCCGTCAACTTGGCAGTTGGAAGATTTGTTAAAGTAGGGGAAGCTATAGCCAATGAAAACCGGGATTTGAAAGAAGAAATAAATATTGCCTGTATTGAAGCTAAACAAGCAGGTATGTACATATTGTTACTGAAGCCAATTATACCAATTTTATTGCTTTGGACATGATGGCAAATTGTCTTATTTTGAGCAAAGATGTGTTGTATTTGGTCATATTGTCAAGGTGGAGCCGATAGGATTTGCTGATAGCTTGGATATGGGATGTGATAGGAAACAGAGTCGCAGATGACTCCAAGGTTTGGAGTACAAAGAGTATGGGTAAATGATGGTGCTATTTACTACAGTGGGAAATCCTGAGGGAGCAGAAGGTGATTCTGGAGAGTCACTATCGGGGAAGGGAGTGGGCGAGATGAGGCTAAGTAAATACAGAGAAGCCAAGCAGATCATCCATGACAGGATATGTTATATGAATGACTTTGGGTATTAGTCTATAGATGGTGAATAAAGGATTTTGAGCCAGATGAGAGACATATAGTTTTGTGTTAGAAATCTTTCTGGTAGTGTGGAGGAAATGAACAAATGAGGGCCAATTGAAAGAGCTGAGACTAAAAGCAGGGAGATTAATTATGGAAGCTTTTACAATAAACCAGGCCAAACCAAGGCAGTGTCTATTGATATAAAGAGCAGGAGTACACAAAATACTCATTAAGGTAGTTAAATAGAAAGAAATTGGTTATCGATTAAAAGAAAGGGAAGATTCTGGATTGAGCCTCAGTTTTCTAGCCATTTGCTGGGGATAGAGAATAGAGTTCATGTAGAATACAGGGGATGGCCTTATTCTAGTCATAGTTTATATTTTGTCTACATTTTTAAAAGGATTTGAAATAGTTTTCAATTAAAGATATGTCTCAGTAAGCCTATTAAAATAAGAGATGAAGATAAATATACTAGAAACTTTGGCCAACACTATTGCTCTAATTAAGCATGAATTTATCTTTGTACTTCCTGGAAGACAAGACAAAAATGTGGGAAAGATAGGATTATATAATTCTCATTGTTTGTTGAAAGAAAACAAACCAGCTTGTCAAGAGGAGAGTGACTTTTTTTCCTGGCACTAAATTATTGTGTGGGCACTCGTACAGAAGACATTACATAATGCAATGGACAATTCAATAGAAAATGTAGAGATGTTCTTCATATTACCGTTTCTTATAACAACCCTTAATTAATGCAAGAGGAAGGGTTTTGTTTTTGTTTTCTTTTAATGGAAGGGCAACCTGAGTCCTACGCACCTTACTGGCTTTGTAGTACGTCACTGTGCTCAGTGTAGGGTGAGAACTCAAGAGGACATGGTACACTGACCCAAGCAGACTGTGGTACTCTGCAAATACTGTAAGCCACTCAGCCCCATACAGCAGTCTTCAGAAGCCATCTAATGCCATGGGCTCTACATGTTACCTCTTCTCATTTGAGATGTCTTTTCCTTTCTTGAGAACTGCCTCTTATAGTCACTCAGGTAAGAGAATGAAAATGCATTTGAGGTGACTCTCCTGGGGTTATATAATAAGGAAGTCTATTTTCTCTTAAGATGTACAAATCTAAGACTTAGATCACTCCTGAAATGTTTCTAGCCCACTCAGCCAATAGTAGTTATTTTCTCCTCTGGACATTTTATATTTGAGGGAAATAATATGCACTAGAGATAAAAACTAGGTCTTTGGAGTAAGACTGCCTGGATTTTAGTCCTAACTCTCACTTGCTAGCAGTGTGATATTGGGCAAGCTGCTAAACTTTTTAAAACCTCGGTTTTCTTATCTATAATATAGGGATAATGTTAATGTTTATAGAAGTATTATGATATAATGGACATAGGAAATGCTCAATAAATAATAATTGTCATTATAATCATTATTTTTTACTTTTACTGTGTTAAATTCTTGTGTTTTTACTTTTTACTTGGGTAGCTACTAGTCAAGTTTTATATTTTATATGGGAGCTTGATAAATATTTGTATTTAACTGACTTTGGATTTCCGCATTAAGGTACAACACTAGCTGGTCACATATAAATTTAAAATGACAACCATGATGCTTTGTGACTTTTCTAGGGAACTAAATTCTGAACAGTCTACACTGAACAACTTTATAATGTTAAGGAAGCATTTAACCACGTTGGTGGAGCAGACCAAATGGTACCATCCCACGTCCTCATAAGTTAAATGCCTGGGGTTTAGTCAGAAAGAGGAAAGATTAAATAATGCCATATGTGCAGGCTCATATGTAATATTTTTGGTTATTGAGAGCCAAAAATACAGAAAAAAAATAACATGTTCCAGAAGCACAGAGGAAACATTTTTATCCTTTCAGCTATTGCTGATAGAATGGAAACTGATACTTTTTTCCCCTGCTGCTTGCAGTATGTACTAAGGTTTAATTCTAAACTCTTTTCTCTGTATATTTTGCTACATGAACTTTGTATTTGTTACCTGTTGCTGTGTAACAAATTATCCCAAATTTAGCAATTTAAACTACAAATATTTATTACCTTGCCTTGTTTCTGAGGGCCAGAAAGTGGCTTACTGGCTGGTTCTGAGTCTGTGCCTTTCATGAGGTTGCACTCAAGGTATCGGCTGTACCTGCAGTTATCTGAAGCCTTGACTAGGCTGTAGGATCTGCTTTCAAGCTCATTTTCATGGTTGTTGGCAGGCTTCACTTCTTTTAACTATTGACCAGAGATCTCAGTTTCTCCTTATGTTTGTCTCTCTGGAGTAACGATTGCTTATGACATGGTAGCTGCCTTCCCCTAGACAGAGAGAGAGCACAACCAAAATGCTGCCTCGTTGTCTTTGATACTTCTGCCATACCAAACCTGGTATGATGTAGAAGGGGCGAACACAAGGATGCAAATGCCAGGAGGTGGGGATCACAGAGAGCCATCTTGGAGGCTGGTTATCACAGACTCATCTATTAGATGTAGAGCTTTAGCTGTTGCCATGACATTTAACCAGTCCATATCCAGTGCTTATCATTTGAGTTTTTCTGTGCCGTTTCAAATTCATGTTGTCTGAAACTAAACTTATCATCTCCCTTTCCAGACCCTTATGATTTTATCTAAGTGACTTAGGTTCACAATCTTGAAGCCATTTTTTTTTCCACTTTTCCTTTCCTTATCGTAGTTCAAGTACTAACTTTGTATTTTCTTTTCTCAGTATCTCCCAAATCATCTTTTTTACATCTATGGCTACCACCCTAGTTAGATCATTACTACTTCACACCCACAATTGGAATTGCTGTCTGATTAGTACCCTGGTTTTAAGTGTCCTGTTTCAGGTCTATTTTATAGGCTTCCATCAGGCAGATCTTCCTAATCATAATTTTCATTATGTCACACCCTGTGCTCTGTGCATTAAAATTCAGATACTTTTACTCAAGATCCCTAGCCAGTGGGCTGATACATTCATTATTGGGTGTCAGTAGTATTAACAAGAAGGTTTTTGTGAGAAAATCAATCCATTATGCACTCATGTTTATTTAGGATTTTAAAAATTATCTTGTACAGTATAAGATGATTAAAAGTTTATCATTATTTTTTAATCTTGTTAAGTTAAAAGTAAGGTTTAGAAAAAGTTACAGCCTGGTTTCATTTTTAAGGAATAAATATTTGTATTGTTTTAGCAGTTGATAATTGCTATCATAGGTCAAAGGGTTTTAATAACAACAATGAAGAAGGGACTTTTCCTAGAGGGTTGGAAGTTCATTTAATAGAATGATTTATGCCGGGCATCATAAGAAGTATAAATTCAAACAGTAAGCCTGAGTGATGGTCCGCCTGTGGTTGGAACTCTCAGGAGGAACGCTTTTGTTTTGTTTTGTTTTCCCACCCACAGCCCAAGCTAACCAACATATGAACTTGCTTATTATTTCCCTTTGCCTGTTGATGATTCTTCTAGGTCCCCTTTTCACTGAGGATGCCTCCTGTTGGTCCCCAAAGCCTTGTCTTCTCTCCCTGGGTGTCCATTAAAACCCAACCCCTTTAGGTCGTGGAGATGGGCAATGACACCCCCCACACACGCATGCCCCCCCCACCCCCAGCCCCCTCATCCAAAGTCTTGGCAGCTACTCACTGCTCTACTTTTAGGTTCTTCTTTGGTTATTGGATCCTGAGATTTCTCTTACTATCTTATAGAGCAGGAGGCTTTTTAGATCATGTAGTTTACCATACCACTGGAAACAGAAATTGTAATATTTTCTAAACTTGATGAAGACAAAAATGTTTCACAATTCTTAAGAAAGTACTAATCTTGGTGAAGCTTTTTCTTGTTCCTGAAATAAGACCCCAAAGCTGAGTTTCCACACATTGTGCACATTACCTTCGAGATTATAGAGAAGTCTGGATTTTGATTTAAGTGTGTCTTATTCTCAATTTAACTTTTCTCCCTTGCCTTTCTTGTTAGGAGAAACCATTGCAGCACTTACATATGTAAGCAGCTTGAATCACCCAGAATCTGATGGCCAAATCACAATTTTTACAGACAAAACGGGAGTTATAAAGGCTGCAAGATTACTTCTTTCTTCAGTGACAAAAGTGTTGTTGCTGGCAGACCGAGTGGTCATTAAGCAGATAATAACATCAAGAAATAAGGTACTTGCCTTTCTGGTGTTTCTATACTAGGTCTTTCAGAGTTGTTCAAAAAGTGGTGTTTTTTTTTATTGTCGTTGTTTTGTTTTTTTAGGTTATTTGCAGGTAATTTGGCAACACTTGTCTATTTTAATTGTTTATAATGCTAATTGTCTATAGCTTAAAAGTGGTCTTTCTCTATATTGGCGATTCCTAAACAATGCGTGTATTGGGCCTGAATAATGTTTCTTCTCAGAAAACCATTATCTACTTGTTGAGGCTTAGTGGTGAAAGCTTTTCCTGTGTACAAATTCGGGAAGAAAAGCTAAACGTCCTGACAATGTATGTAGCAGAAACCTAGTCGATAAAAATACTGAATTCCTCAGTGCTTTTTTTTCCAAGTCAGTAACAATTTGTAAGCTTAAGCAAAAATTAAATAACCCTAAACATAATTATTTACACTACAAAATTTCTTTATTCAAAGTCCTTAAATATTAATGAATAATCACAAAATTTAGAGAATAGATTTAAACTCTTCCAGTCTCTCAGATAATGGTATTCCTCAGTCACCCAGGAGGCTGTGTATAATCACTTCTTTCCCTGGATAATTCCCTAGGCAAGGAGGAAGGCAATCAGCCAGGGAAGAGATGGTCCCAATAGGGTTTGGGGACAAAACTACCTAACGAGTATTAAGCGAATCGGAAGTGTAAGTTTAAAGAGAAAAAGCAATTGGAGAGGTGGATTGGGCAGTGCTAGAGGAATAGAAAAAAAAAACCTTCCTCTCTTTGAAAGACGGAGGTTCTGCTCAGTGGTGGCAGTCTGCCTTATCTATGTTAGTCGCCTGGATTTCCTGAGCTGCCAGGGCAGATTAACACGCCAAACATCCATCATATCCTCATTAAAAATAAGTAAACACAGGATATCTGTGTTTTCTTTACCTATCTTGGTCTGTCTAAAACTAATCCAGTTATGTTATTTTAGAGAAAAGTATCTGAAAATATGTTTCACAGCTATTTACTTTAGTTCTAATGTCAAGAAAACACATGACATTTTCTGTTGCCTCTACTACAGGTTCGTGCTCTCTGTTCACCCCTGGCTGCCCAAAGTTTCTTGGCAATTAATTTATTTAACACAGGCAGTTCCTGGCTGATCTAAACTGTTTTCCTGCTCTTGAAGTCCCAAACCTCCCTTTCCGATCCTCACGCTGCAGATGACCTTCCCTCTGCTTTCCTGAGAAGAATGGGGATCCCTCAATTCTGGTTCACTAAACTTAAAGCTTTTGCGTATCATCTTTTATCCTCGCCCTCTTCCTAGTTCTCTGAAAATGTGATTACCTTAGTACTACCTATTATCATCTTCTCCAGAAGACACAAATGATCTCTTCTCTTGTGTATTTAGGTACTTCTTTTACTCTTTTTTAATTTTTAAGTAATCCCACGTCTCCCCATCCTAAAATCCAGTCATCGCCTAGATGACTTTAACCTTTGAGCCTGCTTCTACTTCTCCTCCTCCCCTGCCTTCCCCTCTGTGCCCTCCTCAGCTTTCCCCTAGAAGTTAGAATTGTTCTTTTTTCCTGTCTCTGTTCAGCCTTGACATCTTAGTCTCTTTCACATCTACACTTGATAATAAAATGTTCTCTGTTTTGCAGGTTCTTGCAACTATGGAAAGACTAGAGAAAGTGAATAGCTTTCAAGAATTTGTCCAAATATTCAGTCAGTTTGGAAATGAAATGGTGGAGTTTGCACATCTAACTGGAGATAGACAAAATGTATGTATTTACCACATTTTAAAACCTTCAAATACATGCATACTTTCCTTACACACCTATAACAGTTAAATATATTCCTACCTCACACACTAGGATAGGCCATTCTTGCCTTCAAGGCCCAACTCAAGTACTTCCTCTTTTATGAAACTTTCCATTTGATTCTTCAACCAGGGCTCAGGAAAGTAAATGAGTCATATATCGTCTTATAGTATTTTGTTATATATCTCTGTTATTAATCTTTCTGTATTTTGTTATGTATTATTCAGTTTTTATTTCTTTCTATAATTATTCTACATTAGATTAATAGTTCAAGTTATTTATTTGCATTGACTATATGTTAGATATTTAATATCCATGATCTCATTTAATTTTCAGAACATCCCTATAAGTAGATATTGTTATTACTGTTTCACACATGAGGAAACTGAACCTGAGAGGATAATAAACTTACCCAAGGTCACTATTTTAGCAGATCGAACTCACTTATGTTGATTCTAAAGCCTGTAGTTTTCAAACTATGCCATGGTATTGGTTCTTTACAGTTCTGTTCCCCAATTCATTCTACAAGTCCCAAAGTTTAGGGAGATGGGAAGCTATATTATATCCAGGACTGACTTTTCCTTGTTGGGGTATTTGTGCATGAGCTCATCTTGTCAGCAGGTTAAATATATAATAATCGACCTTTTCTCAAGGTGCTTTGGTATAGTCCAGTAGGCTACAGTTCTATGCATGAACTTTCTTGGTTGTAGCTGGAGTTGGAAGATGGATATTGGCCTGGAAAGTGGCAGACTATATGTGATGCTTCATTTAGTGCTTCTTGGACTATCAGTGTTTTATAGAAGTCTCCCTTTTGTCGTGTGGACTAGCACTGTAACAGATTCAGATGCCATCTTTTTCGATCACCGACCACCACCATACAATATATGGTATCATATATGGCATACATTCTTGATGCATTGTCAGCTAGACCCATAGGTAATTTTGCAAAAAAAGTCCTCTTCAGTATGTTTAAAGACAAGGTGGAAATTTTAGAAGGGACCTTGACCTTTATTTTTGATAGATACTCATGATGGGTGATATTCATATGTAGTACACTGTCCTTTGGAATGCAACCTTGAGACCTCATTAACTTTTGTATCATGTACTGTTTCTTGTGTATGAGATATAAATTCTTTTATTTCTTTCCTAGTAATGAAACTATATTGGGATGCAAGTGAGTAAGAGTGTTATTATAGGGATCATTTCGAATCTACTATAATAATTTACTAAAACAAATAAAAGGCAAAGCACTCTCCAACTTTAGGTCTTCATTATTTGTAAGCAAGGGCTTTTCACGCAACTCACAAATGAAAAAAGAGTAACTAATGTGGCAGGTGAAACTTATATGTAATTCAAATTTTAACCTCCATTAGTAAAATTTTTTTAGAACACAGCATGCTGATTCATGTATTGTCTAGGATAGCTGTCACACTACAGTGGTAGAATTAAGTAGTTGTGACAGGTCCAGAAAGCCCAGAAAATTTATTATCTGGGCTTTTATTGAAGATATTTGCTGATCTCTGATTTAGATGGTCATAACCAATTATTATGAAGAGTATTTGGTTCTATATTTGATAAGCAATATTCGGTACCATCTGTGATAGCACACATTCAATCAAGGGCTCTACGAAGAGAAACCAAAGGAAAAAATTTCAGTATACAGTTCTTGCTTCAGAGTTCATAATCTAGTCTGGGAAAATCATGTATCTATGAAAAATCTGGAGAAAATTTCAGAGCAGCATATTGATTAAGTTTAGGACAAACAAATCTCATAAACCTCATATTGAGATGAATAAGCACTTAAATGGGATTAATCAGACATAGTTCCTATCTGTTCTGAAGGAAATAATAGCCCATAGCTATTCAATAAATAAGTCACTTTTAATTAAGTAAAGCATAAGATGGTTGTTTCTGGTTAGGAGTGAGGTATGTCCTCAAGGGCACGAGACTGTCAGGTGTGGCAGGCCAGCAGGATGTGAGCCACATGGCAGCCTCTTCCATGGTCTTGGTTCCTGGCTCTGCCACCCTTAACAAGGGTGCCTATTTCTTTCCACTCCACTGTGTTCATGTATTTAGATTGAAGTGGTGACATTTTGTAAAACTTTAGTTTTTTTTTTTACTTTTTTTTGTCACTTCTTTAACAATGCTACTTAATTGTTGAGTATTGTTATTGTTGAGTAAATGATTTTTCAGGAAATTGGGTTGTTCACATGGTCCTAGACTGCTCAATGATTTTATTTCATTTTTAGGATTTGAAAGATGAAAAGAAAAAGGCAAAAATGGCAGCAGCTAGGGCAGTTCTTGAAAAATGTACAATGATGCTTCTCACAGCTTCAAAGGTAAGACAGTTTTTGTTTTACCGTGTTGTAAATTAGAGAACCTGATTAAATGCATCTAATTTGTATATTTTACATGTTAGAAAAGATCAAAGTGATAAATTGGAATATAGGCTCTCATAGTCAAAGCTCAGTTATCCTTTAGCAAGAATGCTAACTTTCTTCCCCCGTTCCAAACAGTGGTTAATCTACGGAGTCAGCTTTGATTGAGCAACGAAGCAGAAGATGGTGTATTAGGTGCTGAGACTCCAGGCCCATCCCACATGCTCACTGCCTGCAGGGTTTTGCCAGTCTCGTTGGGAAGCCAGCCATGAGCTCTAGCAAAGGCTAGGCAAGTTAGAATCTGTTAAGTAACAGAAGTATTAAGTCAACCCTTAGTGTGTTTATTCTGTAAATTCATATCTCTAATTTCTTAAAGATATGAACAAAAATTGTCAATCGACTTTAAACAAAACTGTCAATCAAGAGCTTATAATTCCAAATAGCAGTCGGCCAGCAAATTGGTACAATTCAAGATGAACTAGTAAACATTTCATTAGCATTGTTTAGAATTGCCTTTTCTGCTCAGAATATTTATTCTATGCTGGGGTCAGTGAATACACAAAAACAGAATTCACTGGAGCCCACTTGAAAGGCTGTGTTTGTGTCTAGACCCTTGAGTCCTGTTTCATTTACATCAGTTTTAAAAGTCAAAGATACCACAGTCATATATCATCTGTTCATTTTTCCTCATTCTTTTTAAGTTCTTACACATATAAGACTTTTTAAATATTTTTAATCATAATGAAGATAGTTTTTTTCCCCAAAATTTTAAGTAAACTTATTATTGAAGTATAAAGAAATAGTTTTACACTCTGCCTTTTTCACTTAACCTTGCTATCGCTTTTTACTCATCCTGCTTCCACTTTTAGTGAGGAGAAGCAGCTGGGTGAGCCAGGGACCCAGGAGATTTTGGTAAAGAACCATTTTTATTAGCATGACATGTTCTCTGTAAGATTTTGTGTGTTATGATATGGCTCAGATCTTAAAATAAAAAGTTTCGATTGTTTTGAAGACATGTCTCAGGCATCCCAACTGTGAATCGGCCCATAAAAACAAAGAAGGAGTATTTGACCGAATGAAAGTGGCATTGGATAAGGTAATTGAAATTGTGACTGACTGCAAACCCAATGGAGAGACTGACATTTCATCTATCACTGTTTTTACTGGAATTAAAGAATTCAAGGTAAGAATAAAGAGAATATATTTTGATTTTTTTCTTTCTATTTCAAAGGAACATCGCTATATGTAATACCTATATTTTAGGTTAGATGTTTCACAAAAGCAGATTTCTCTTTAAAACAATGCCACAGTGTACAGACTTAATGATCAGTAACATTTGATTTAGTGTGGTATGTACAAAGAGCAGAGTCTTGGGTCATAGTAGATACTCTAGCCCTATTTAGCTATATGGTTTACCTGTAGCCTCCTGTCATCTGTAGAAAGGTGTTCCTAACCAGATCTTGCGAGCAATGCTGTACCATCCACTGATGATAATAGACAGCAGATCATTTCTGCTGGAATCTTTGCTCTTCTCTGGATTGTAAGGTTAATATAGTTAAAATATTAAAATGAACAATAATACATGCTAACATTTATTGAGCACTTACTCTGTGCCAGCTCTGTTCTGAGTACTTTCAATGTATGTATATGTATAATTCTTACCAGAACTATTATTATTCTCATTATGTTGTTGAGGAGACTGAGGAAAAGAGATTAAGTAACTTGCCATCTAGGAAGTGCCAGAGTTGAGGTTTGAGGGATTCAAACCTAGACAGTCTGACTCCAGAATCTCCACCATTTTAGGGCAGAACTTTTCATCAGAAGTCAGAGAGTTGGTGAAGCTGCTCTTTGGGTCAGAGCAGTGTCTGGGTCAGGAGAACCCTAGAAACCATTTAGCATAACACCCTTAATTTAATAAATGGGAAAATTAAGGCCCTAAGAAGTTACCTAACATGCTCTGGATTACCATCTCTCTCATAGGCAGGGCTGTGACATTTTTATTGCATCTGCAATTGTGTGAAAGTCTAAGGAGGAACTTAGAACAAACGAAAGTAATGGAGGGAACATTTACTTTTAGGGGCTCTGCTCTTAACAAATATTATCTCATGTAATCTCTAACTTCCTTTTTAGGTGGATGTTATCGTACCTGACTTTTGAGGAGAAAAGCTAATAAGTAATGGAACCCTCCTTTAAAATGAGGATTTTCTAATCCCAAAGTCTATGACCTTTTAGTTTACCCCTCTGGGTTTGTTTATATGCTGCCAGCTCTACCTTAAATCTCTTCCTGTGGGGAAAGAAGCTATAAGGAAGGACCAGCCTTTCTCTTAGAGTTTTTATTGCTGAAAGGGATCTTAGAGATTTTTTTTTTTCCAATCTACTCCTTTTATAAAGGCTAAGGGGGGAGATATATTATCGAAGGTCAGCATAATTAGGAAAATAAGTAGAGTTAGAGCCAAGCCTTTTTTGCTGCTTGATGCTGTGTCCTGGCCAGGTTCACTGGGGGAATGCTGTACCCATGGCCGCTGCCCACTGCTCCAGCTGCTGACCCTTTTACCATCAGTCATTCTGGAGGGCAGAGCTGTCATGAATAGACTTAGTCTCATTAGCAGTGGTTACTCTTTTGGCCTCTTACTTTACTGTATTCAGTACAAATGTTATAAAACCATAAAACAGACTAGCCTTTCAAAAACCACCCTACTAAGTTACCGTTTAAAAACGTATTGATGTTCTCTGTAAAGGGGAAGTCAAAACCTTCATGTAATTAGCATGGTCCACATGAACGGTTTTTTTATGTTGTAATTCTGTTCAAATTCTTAAATTCTCAGATCCTCCTTGTCAATTTCATACCTCATTTTTATCCCAGATCCTCCTTCTCAATTCTATACCTCACTTTTATCCATGTTCTTTCCTAGCTTAAAAAAGAAAAAAATCCTTGTCTTCACAGGATGGAATGACACTGGAGACAACTTGGGCCCGGAGGAGAAGGGGCAGCAAGCACTCCCTTACGGCTGCTTGACCTTCCCAAATCTTGATATTTTCTTGGGTCACATGTAAGGATTAACTTGAAATAGTATTTGTGAAAGGACTTTATTGTGCTAAACAAATGTAAGATGTCTTTCTCAGCACATTCATTGTGACCACAATCATGATCATTACCACTTATTGCCTCTTGGCCCAAGTTGTTTCTGTGACATATTTCATGGGCTAGAGGTTAAATAGGGTTGAAGTGGCATAGCCCATCTTAGAAAGCTGAGAGACAGGATGATGGCATCAGTGAATATGTGCACCTCACATTTTGAAGGACCTCTAAGCACAGGATGCTGAAGTGAAGCATTGTTTGGGAACTTGGGAGGTGAGATAGACAGTCAGAGAGATATTTAAAGACAAGACCCTAGAGGGTTTTGTAGTATTACAGTAGAGCTTTGGGCTTGATTTCATAGGTGGTAAGGGATTGATTAGAGGGAATTGGCCATGTCAGAAGCTTTACCTTTTAGAAAGATTATACAAGCCCCGTGGTAGAGAATGTTTTGGTCGGGGAGGTGCTGTAAGGAACATGATACAAAATGTAGGGAAACTACTTAGGAGAGTTTTGCTGAATTAATTAAGGAAGAGTTGATGCCCATCCCAGTCCTTTCCATACCCTCTGCCCTCCACACCCTTCCCCCCTAGGCGCAGTACATGTTCATATTTGGGTGTAACTTTTTCTAGAACTTTGCCTCAGCATTTTCTCAGATGCAGATCCTTTACCTGCAGGCTGGTTCATTTTTTCCTACCAGTTGCTACATGATAATCCTTCTTCTGCCTTAATATTCACTGATCTCAGGAATGTTGTGTTAACAAGAATTGGAATGAAGCTCTGTGTGGCCATTGGTGGCTCTTGAGCAATGTGTCCTCTTGGATTAGTGGAGAATATAGTCATCACTCTTTTCCCTCAGACGGGGAAAGAAATTGCCAGTGTCTTCCTGAGAACTGCTAGAAATTAAAGTCCATTTTGGTTAGGTGGGAACGTTGACTCATGTAGATGTCTATCCTATCTGTTCTCAGATGAATATTGAAACTCTTCGGGAGAATCGTTATTTTCAGTCAAAAGAGAGTCTTTCTGCAACATTGGAAGCCATCTTGGAGCGTACAGAGGACTTTACTGATTCTGCCTCCACCAGCCATGAACACAGGGAACGCATCTTGGAACTGTCAACTCATGCGAGGATGGAGCTGCAGCAGTTAACTTCTGTGTGGATTCAAGCTGTAAGAACTTTTTTTCATTAAAGTAAATGTTATATAATAGCTTTTCCTTGAAATTTTGAGAGATGAGGAAGCTAACGTAATCACTGGGAATATGAATGTGGTCCAGAGTGAGAGAAGGATGTCTTCTTCCTCGTCTCCCTCCTACTTGGCCAAAGTATCCTTGCCATCCAGCACTCACAATACCTGACATTTATAGGCATGTTTCTCATTCTGGCCAGTCTGGATTCTGTGCCACTGTCACCATCACTAGTTCACCCTTTTATCCCTGCTCTTCCTCCCCAACTCACTTCTGTAAAATTCTTCCCTAAAAGCCTTCTTCAGAGTGAAGAGCAGAGGATTAGACCTCTACCTAGAGGTTCTTGGACCCTGAGCCCTACTGCCACAGCCATTCATATGTGCACAGTTCTTGACTCTGAGGATAGCTGATTTACAGACACAACGACTTAGAAAACTTATTGAGGTCTAGTGATGACAGGGTAGACGCAGCTGGCAGGTGAAAGATCTTTCACCCTTGCACAGATTCCTGGTCTGAGATTGGTGGGCAGCCTCTTAAAGGGCCTTAAACAGGCTGCTGCGATCCTTAAAACAGGGGAGCTACTTTGGGAAGATCAGTAAAGACTGACAGATGTGGGACAACACAGGACATATGTACTCAACTTCTTATAGAGGGTGGATTACAAAATTGAAAGAGATCCTGAGATCTTTGGCACTGTTTATTTATTTCTTAGACCTAGGCTATGTCAAAAAAAAAGTATTTAACATGGTTTTCAACATAGTGCATGAGTAGAGCAAACCTGGAAGTCCTGAGCAAAAGCTTTGTCAGTGAAGATGAAGGAGGAGGGTGAATGTGGCTGAGTGGACTGAACGAAGAAGCAGTTTATTTCTTTGTAAATAAATTGATTTGTGAATGAAGAGTAGATATGTTTCACAGATTTCTCTCATGTTTTCTTGGCATCGCAACGTTGCAGATGCTCATATTAACAGGGAAACTTAACCTGGAGCAGAGTAATGTCAGGGATAGCAGCAATATTTTGTTTTTAGTTTAAATTATTTATGTGATATCTAATTGGAAGTATAGATTGCTTCACTATTAAATTTTAAGCCCAACATTCAGTGTAAAGAGTTTCTGTGAGGAAATGCTGTCTCTGTTTGGAATCCGATTTTATCAATATTAGGTTTGCAATTAGCACCTTTCACGTATTTCACAAACACTCAGATATTTGTGTTATTCATTCATTCATTTATTTCAGCAGTCATTACTGAGTGCCTTTTATATGCCAGGTACTAGAAACCTAAAGATGAATAAGATAAAGTCATTGCCTGCCAGAATTTTGCAATGTAGAAAAATGTGAGAAGGGATGAAACAGGTACAGAAAACTTTTTAAGCGTCCGAAGAGAAGGTACAGACTATGTGTAGAGAGGATTTGAAGGAAGACGAATTTTTATTTAGGGAGAGAAATCAAGAAGACTTCTTCAAGATATTAACATTTACCTTTGATTTATTCACTCAAAGAACTGAATACTATCTTCCATTTTGCTGTGTCAGGTTTTGTGGATTCAGTGGTGAGCAAAATAAATGTGACCCCAGCCTTAATGGAGCTTACCAAGGCCTAGTGGGAAAGATAGACATTAAATAACAACAAAAAAATCAAAAAGTAAATATGTAATTGTATACTAGAACGATTACCTAGAGAAAAGATTAGATTTGGTAAGAAGAGGGTCTAATTAAGATTGTGTATTCTGAGAAAGAGCCAGTTATATAAGGGCTTAAATATGAATAGGATTTTAGTTTTAACTATGTTAAGAGTGATGAGATAAGCATTCCAGGCAGAAAATAAAATAGCTTAGTTTTAGACGTGATAAATTTATTAAAGAAAATTAGATCTTAGAAATTAACCTGTTTATAGTGAGAGTGGAAAGGAAAATATAACTAAGTAATTAAAACTAAATAAATTATAACGAAATAAACAACTAAATAATTAAAATTCTTTTTCCATTCTAACCATAAATATGTAAATTTTAAGCTATACTTTTCTTATAGCTCACAGAATGATATTAGAAATTTATAATAATTTATGGTTCAAATAAAATTGGTGTCACCAGATGAAAAAGATGAGGTAACACTACATGTATACTTTTTAAAATTTTTAGCAAACCCAGAAAACTAAAAGCATTGCCGAAGAGCTGGAACTCAGTATATTGAAAATCAGTCACAGCCTCAATGAACTTAAGAAAGAAGTAAGTACTTTTTGCAATCTAGCCTCTTTTAATTCTTTGCTAATTTTCATGTTGTATAGTGTGTATGAAGTACATCAGTGTTAGTATGTCCTTATGCCTAGAAAATAATTTTAAGTTTTCCTTTGACCTAGTTATTTTGAAGCAACCATTTTATTAGTGCCATCACTCTTAAAGTTTGTACACGAATGTTCATAGCAGCTTTATTTACAATAGTCTCAAACTGGAAACAACCTACAGTTTCATCAACAGGGGAACTGATAAATGAATTTTGGTATAATTAAACCAATTATTCAGCAATATAAAGGGACAATATCCATATAGGTAACAATATGGATGTCACAATGTTACACCGACTAGAAGAAGCTGGACACAAAAGTGTGTGTGTGTGTGTGTGTGTGTGTGTGTGTATCTCTATCTTAAGCTATATATATATGTGTGTATGTATATATATGTGTGTGTGTGTGTGTGTGTGTGTGTATGTATACACATATATACAGATAGATATAAATATGTAGATATATATCTATTTGGAAGGAATTCTAGAAAAGTCAAAACTAATTTACAGAAATCAGATCAATGGCTTCCTGTGGTCTGAAGTTGGGGGATGTTTACTACAAAGGGGCATGGGAGAACTTTTTGAGGTAATGGAAATATAAATATTGGTTGTGGTGATGGTTACATGGGTATATATGTTTATCAAAATTCATCAAACTGTACTCTTAGTACATTTCATTGTGTATAAAGTATTCCTTAATAAAGTCGATTTTTAAAAATATTCTTTCAGTTCCCTGAGTGAAAACTTAGTCATCCTATAACTTACTTGGTCACTGTCATGTAATTGAAAATCAGTTTAAGTCAGGGGTTTGCAAACTGCGACCAGGCTGCCTTTTTTACTAAATGAAGTTTTGAGGGACACAGTCCTGCCCATTCGCTTACATATTGTCTACTGCTTTTTCACTACAACAGTAGAGTCAGGTAGTTGCAATAGAGACTGTGTGCCCTGAAAAGTCTCAACTATTGACACTCTGGCTTTTTACAGAAAAGTTTTGCCAATCCCCGCTGTAGATCATAAAACACAATCTCAGTTCAAAAATGAGAATGTTCAATATAGTAATCATTATTTGAATCTTCATTCAATTGTAGGACTTCTCTCTTGTTCCCCATTCTCCCACCCCACCTAGGACTTTTGGTGAAAAGCATGGTCTCTTCTCTCTTTTTCACACTCTTCATCCCTCACCTAGTTTCTGTTACTGATCTTTGCCAGGTGTGGCACAGGGAGAGAAGACAGGAAGTGGGGAGGCGGAAAGTTCTTAGAGGCTGGTGCCCTCCTAAGATGCTTTGAGCTCAGTAGATATTTAAAGCTGATTTGCTCTCTCATGGATGCTTGAGTGTATTCATCAGAGGATCCCTGTTGTACCCCTTTCTTCTTACCA
>CM053509.1:144610688-144657567 GCA_028627145.1 Eidolon dupreanum | reverse complement strand
TGATGTTAGTAGAAGCCAGATTTTCTTCTCCAGGATGATGGTAGAGCCTGTTGTCAGCATATATAACTTGAGAAGCTTTTTCTGTTCCCATTGCCTCAGCTTTTATTCCTAGTCTTTTCCATCTGTCTCACAAAGGGATCATTTAAGGAAACAGATCACACCTCTAGGATAATTTATATTTATTCCTGGTTATCTCTGCTTTAGCAATGTCATTTTTATACTTCCTTTAAAATGTTAGATCATATCCAGGGCACAGTTGAACACTTTGCACACTGTACAATGGCTCCTTGTTGAGAGGGAAGCAGTGCTGAAATCTAGTTTGTAGCCAGCTGGCAAGCCATGTGTCCACCTTCCCTGAAGATGGAGAACCTCGTTCTACTCCTTAGGCTGCCACTGGCTTGTCAGGTCTTGTGCCTGTGGGACTACGCCCACTTAGGAAGAGCACCTACTTCTAATTTCTCGAAGGTAGCATAACTCCGATCATGTCAGTCTTGTGAAAGCTCTCCAATGACTTCCTGTCTGGCTCAGAGTACAGTCCGTGCTTACTGTGTATGTTCCTCCATCACATGGCCATTAGCAACCCTCCTTTTTTTCATGTTGGTCCAGTCACACTGGCCTACTGGCTGTTCCTCAGACACACCAGAAGTGCTCCCAGCTCATCCCAAACTACTTTCCCTAGATTTTCCTGTGGTTTCCTCACCTTCTTCTATTCTTGTTTAACATGCCACTTGTTCACTGAGCATGTAACTTAAAATTATGTGTCCACCTAATACCCTCCACCCTCCTCACCCCTTATTTTTATACATATCATTTATTGTCTTCTAAAATATCTTATAATTTACTTATAAATTTTTAATTGTCTCTACATTATAATGTGAGCCCCATGAAGACAGGGACATTTATCTGTTCAGTCACACCTGTTTCCCCAGCATCTGGAACATGGGTACAGTGCCAGGCATGTAGTAGGTGAATGAATAGCCATATGCAGTAAGTCCTCACTTAATGTCATTGATAGGTTCTGTGACTTTAAGTGAAACAAAATTATATAACAAAATGAGTTTACCATAGGCTAATTGATATTAGCAAGAGTTAAGTTTATAGGGCATCTCATCAATGTTATAACGACACTGAATGAAACAACCTAATTGGAGGACCTGCCGTATTAGTTACTTGATATCTCTGAGCCTCAGTCTCTCTACCTATAAAATTAGAATAATGCTGATTTGGGAAGAGTAGTATTTTGTGTGTTATTGAGGATTAATATTAATGTATTTTGAGCACCTAACAGTGTTTCAAGAATGTATCTACCATGTACTAATGTACTACAACCATGTACTAATATGCGAGTGCATGTTACTACTTCTACCATTATCACTACTACTACGATTAACAATACTACCATCTATCTACCATTACTATTACTACTACTACTACTACCACCACCACTACTACTCCTGTCACCACTATTGCTACTTACCACTGTCACTACTAATACAAATACTACCGTGCCACCTCTACTACCACCACCAATGCTAGTGCTGCTGCTACTGCCATTACTGCTGCCATTACCACCACCACCACTACTACCTACTGCTGTCACTACTACCACCTCTACCACTACTATCTCTTCTTCTGTATTATGCAGTACACTCTTTGTAGTCTGAGTATAACTCTTTGACTTGTGCTATGGAAGTGACTCTGCTGAAACAGTTTTTCCTGAATAAAGATAATTGTTCCCTGAATAAAGTTTTGCTTTAATAATGTGTGTTATTAACTATAGATAAGATGATAAGAAACCATATGTTTTATTCTACCATGTATCTCCATATCGTCCACATGGGGTTTATGTGTGGAAATTATTCATAGTTGTTTACTGAGTTGATTTGAACAGTACAGCCTTAACTTTGGTCTCCCATGTGATTCTAAGAGCTAAGATTTTGAAATTCACACCTATTTATATTGTGTTTCTTTAGATAATTTCTGCTGCTGAAACACTGACATTGCATCCATCTAGTAAAATTGCTAAAGAAAACCTAGATGTATTTTGTGAAGCTTGGGAATCCCAAATCAGTGACATGTCAACTCTGCTAAGAGAAATCAATGACGTGTTTGAAGGAAGACGAGGTGAGAAATTGACCACATATTGAAATATATTATGATTTTAATGTAACTCTTTAGTTTTTTAGTGTCAGACTTCTGATGCAAAATGAATTATCTTGTCATAACCCAACTGAATTATTTTTATAGTAAACTGTCTTCCACAAAAAAATTATGAAAATAATGTGTCCTTTATTTTAGTATCTAAACAGTAAACTTTGTTGTACAACAGTGTAGTAGATTTCTTTGAATTAATATTAACAATCTAGTTTTCCTATTGAAATTCAGTCATTTTCTATTTCTTTTAAATCATTCTTTAGTTTTAATACAAAGGTTCTTCTGCAATACAGTAATTATCTGATTTAATTCTACTAATTTTATAATGAAATGAATGTAGTTATTTGATTTTCAAATTGCTTTCCTTACACATGGATGGAATCTCTTTCCTTGATGGCTACGTAATCTTGGAGTATTTCCTATGGTGGGTAAGTTCATCGGTATTTCCTCAACATGTAGAATAGCGCTATCCAGTGTTCAGGAAGGCATCGTTTTTACTTTTTATTTTAATGTCAACTGGGAATTTTCTTTATTTCCCATTGTATAGTGTCCTGTTATTTATGTTTATGTGTTTTTATATTTTTCCCCCTTCTAATGGCTTCTGTTAGTGTCAAGCATGCTTATTTTTTTAAATAAAACTGCATTTAAAGTCACAGTAACATCAAATTACATATTTATTTTTACTGAATATGAACATTTAAACATTTCATATTTTAAAAAATATCAACTTAGGATAATTGCTGATATGTTTAAAATCGAGGAATGGTAGACTTTGTAGATATAATTTGTAGAATATAATAAAAGTTTACAATGGTGCTACAATTTAAAGATTTCTGTGATAGTCTAAATGGCATATCATTCTGATGCTTTGATAAAGTATTTATAGTCACATGAGTTTTTATGAGAGGCATGTTTCCATATCATAAAAGATAAAGTGACCTAATTGATTCATATTTAAAGAATGATCACTTAACCATACGGCTTGTTCATTAGGAAGTGAAGTGGCCTCTTAATCTTCCATAGCACTAGCATCCACTATTGATAGACAAGAGTTGAAACAGGAAAACCCTATCCTATACTTATTTTTGTTCTACATGGCTACTGTAGTTTCTTTTACTTTCAAGCTGAATGTGATGTAAATGATATCTTCTTTAGGTTTGTGTAACTTTTCCTAAAAAAAGTCAGGGTTACCTTAACCTCCTTAGGGCTGAACAGAAATGTCTTTTTATGAGAGAAACTATGCTGTACTCAATTCATAGGACACTCATGGTTTACCTGGTAAAGAATCTCACTGTTCAAAAGGCATCCTATATGGGGTTAATTGAGATAGAGTTGGTTGATTTCTTGTACTGCCTTTCTTTATCCTGACTTTTATCATGAAACTCATAAGAATAGCTTTTAATTTTTAATTTTTAATTAAGTTTATTGGGTTAACATTGGTTAATACAATAATATAATTTTCGGGTGTACATTATCATTTGACATTCATATATTCTATTGTGCGTTTACCACCCAAAGTTCAGTTTCCTTCAGCTACCATATATTTGATCCCCTTTACCCACTTCACCCTCCCCCTAAACCCTATATCGATTCCCTTTAGAATAGCTTTTTCTATAAAGAAGTCCAAGTCTGGGTTAGTCATTATTAATTGGACTGAATCCACTGTCACTTGGTGGCTCTTCCTGTTCTGTATGGTTATGACAAAACTGCCTGTCACCTTGCACTTGCCCACTACTTTCCATGTGAAGGACAGAGTGTATTTTTCAGATCCTGATTTCCCTCTGCTACTGTCATAATTGATGTTACAACTATTATTTAAAAGCCTTTGCTGTATACTAGGCACCTTACTTCTCTGCATATTTTGACTCCCATGACTGGGAAAATTACCAGATATGTTTGCAAGTATCATTTAGCCAACCGAGGGAGGCCATGGTCTTCATATTAGAAAGCACCAGATAAAAAAACTCCACTTTTTCTTAGTGATCAGTGGGTATCAACAGTTAGAATTTGAGATTAATTTGACAAATAAATGTCAAAAATAAGCCTCTCATAGCTTACAGACTTTATCTCTCATTTAAGGAAGCTGAATTTCCTTTGTGCTGTTTGAACCATCTTAGAGTTAATATGACTAAGTTTCAGTTTTTAAAGATGTATATGGCAGCCCCGTTTTCATATTTCTACACGTAATTTATCACTTGGCAGACTGGATGCAGGGGGTGCCATACCCCATAACGAGCAGTACAGGAAGAGGAACATGCTTATGGATAAATACAAGCTAATCTGGGGGGATGTATGAGTCTGGAACAAGGGAGTGATCCATCCAGATAAGAGGTGATGGGGCAATGATAGCAGAAATGGAAATGAGGACTGATATAAGAAGAATTATATAAGTAATATTGGTAGGATTTGATGAGTGATTGATTGTAGAGGTACAGGAAGGTTTGAAGTTGACAACTGGGTTTGGATTAGAATATTTCAATCCTACTCCGGAGGTTAGCTAATAATCTGCCTGTCCTTTAGTGGTTAGGGATTCATTTTAAGTGAGTCTGGGGACATGAATTTTTTCTGATTGATCATGCCATATAGAGCCCCTCCAGAACAACAACAACAACAAAAACCTAATTATGAGTACTTCTAATAGGGAATAGTCTATCACACCTTCAGTGAAATAATGAGGCTTATGTGTCTTGGGGAATTTGTTTTATTGTTTAGAGATGCAGAGACGCTCTGGATGTTGAAAATGAGAACAGTACTTCTCAATTAGGTTTTCATAAGAAATGGTACCCTCATGAGAGGGCCTTTTGTATTTAATTGTGCACTTAATTTATCTTGAGGTGTAAACTCAGAAGTAAAGATTCACAGTTGTGGTATTGATTTAGGGAGTATTAAACAAAGGATGTAGTGCTTTGAAAATAATTCTATAAGTTAAATATCTGTACTAAGTATATTTTCCCCAAATATTCCTGTTTTTCTAATAACTTACAATGTTTAGAACTTCTTTTTATCAGAGATAGATATTATTTGTTTATACTACCTCTTTAATTTGATACAATAGCTAAATATAATTGAGTCAATATATTCTTGCTCTGCTTAAAATCAATGGCAATAATTAGGCTCGTATGGAAAAAACTATAATATTATAAAATGATTCAGATTCATCTTTTTTGATATTTTATCAACTTAACTTGGTTTATGTTAGAATTGGGGGAAACAGGGACAGCCTTGCAGATATAGCATTTGGAGGAAAACTATCAGAAGAATGATCAATTTTGCAATTATTTTCAAATTTGTAAAGCATTCTAACTGAAGGATGGGATTAGGGAGCAATACAAAGTACCTATAAGAGGACCCCAGAGATCAGAACTGTCAGGTGATTAAGAGTTGATAAATGGTAATGGTAGCAAACCAGATTATATAAAGGCTCTCTTTGTATTGCATTTATTTTCCCCTACCTTCTGGTTTAACACTATTGTACCTTGGAGAAATAAGGGATACTGAAACAGTTGGCTCCCCCCCCCTTTTAGAAAGTAAATGTGAACATTTTAGGGTCATGGGCACTATCGAGGATCACAGAGGTAGATAATACAAGATTGCTTACCTAAGCTAATTTTACTTAAGTGATGATCGTGCCCTTTTCTCTAGCTTATTAAGACCACTTTTTAGCAATGTTATGGACAGGATTCACACTTTGAATTAAGATAGATGGTGAATTTTGAGGTTCTACGTGACCTGATGACAGTCTTCTATTAATCTTCTCACAACAAAATTGGGGTTAGGAGAAAAGGTTTGGAAATTACCACTTCCTCTTTAAAGTTTTGTTTTTCCCTTACAATTCCATTACAAAGAAATAATTGAATCATAAAGCTATGCCCATGAACCTTTCAGGCTGACCCATAATGACATTTTGCCATCTAGATCAGCATTGTCCAATAGAAATATGATGCCAGCCACGTATGTAATTTAAAATTTCTAGGACGCACAAGAGAAATTTAAAAAGAAACAGGTAAAATTTATTTTAATAATATTTTAACCCAACATACCCAACATATTATCTTCTCAATTTATAATCAATATTTTAAAATTATTGAGATTTTTTTTACATTTTTTTTCTTTATATTAAGACTTCAAAATCCAGTATGTATTTTACACTTATAGCACATCTCAATTCAGGCCGGCCATGTTTTGGTTGATCAGTTGTCACATGTGGCTAGCGGATTCCATATTCAACAGCAATTCTAGATGAAATTTTAAATGTTATGAATAGGTTTGCCCTGTTCATATAATAGTCATTCTATAAGAAATGACATAATTTAGTGTTCTTACATTATATTTACTTTTATTAGATGGAACCATATGAAATTGCTGTTTCTGTATGTCAAAATTGTTGAGTATCAGTAATTTTGTACAGTTCCACCTAATATATTATTGCTGAACACATTTTCCTTGAAATCAAGAAGCAATTACTATTCAAATCTTATGTTGAATTTTTACTCCAGATATAACAAACTGTGTTTTAAAAAAAGCTGTCATCCACTGTAACCTGACTTTAGACATGATCTGGAAGCCAGAAAGATGAAAGGGCATGGGCGAAGTGGACGTTATGCATGTCCTTCTTTCCTTAGTAGTTGTGCTTCCTGCCATGTATTAATTCCCAGCTAAGAGTCCATTATTTGCTTTATTTCATCTTCCTATATTGGACACTAGACTTGTCCTCTTACCTGATGAGAAGGATGCATTATGAGGTTATTTAAAATGATTTGGTCTGGTACTTGCAGAAAAGGGAGCAAGCACCAATGACTGGTACTGATAAAAGAAGAATCTGGTTTTATTAGAGGCAGGCTGCCATGAAAGAATTCACTATGAATGAAACTGTTGTAAATATGAGGAAATGTCAGTGAGATATTGCCTTTTTGCCATTTTGTTGGAGATTGACCAACATAGGTGCCTTAGAGATACAACTGTTGACAGTCTTCACGTTCACCAAATTATAATTTTATTCCTGAATTATATGTAATTAATAGACAAATTTTTAAAAACTAATGTACTAACATTCCTATTTAGTTAATATTTAAAAAATAAAATATGAATAATAGAAAATTTGTTTTAAGTTATATCTGTTATTTGTAGGAGAGAAGTATGGCTACCTTTCACTCCCAAAGCCAATGGTGAGTAGAAGAATTTTGTACATTTCAGAATGTTTTTATTCAGAATTCAAATATATTCTTGCTGCTTATTTGCTAACCCCCTTCCTGCCCCAATAACTGACATTACAAAAAAACCAGGATATTAAATGTTCATTGTTCAGAGATGTTATTCTGAGTAGCAATCTAGATATAGCCCACACTCTGATTATTTGTACTGGGTTTGGGGGAGGGTGGGGTTGAGGGAATAGGTAACAGATTTTATGATTAATTTAGAAGCCATAATTTGAAGTCAGAGGTCTTTTTGTTCTTCATATCTTGAATCTAATGTACAGGGTCATGCTGGAATCATTTTCTACAAGCAAAGAACTTTCTTAATGCTTCCTAGGTCAATGAAAATATGCCATGCTATTTATAATTAGAAACCTGAACTGTTTAGCTTTGTACAACTGAAACTGGTATATCTGACTGCATTCCAAAAGAGTGTCCACTAGATGGCAAGCTTGGTTACATTATTAAGATGGCTTCTGCACCTTTCCAGGAATTCCTTCTGTCTTCATTAAACACTTTAATAATAATAACAATAATTTCTGAAAGTAAAAATCAAAACAATGAAAACACAATTAGATTTAGAAGAAGAAGATAGAGTGTAAAATTCTAAATAAAATAAAACCTAAAAACCTATAGGATATTCTTAACTTTCTCTAATCTCTTATTAATTGCTTTATAGTCTTCTAAAGAAAGAGATACAAATTATGTGATTTTACAAGAGAGAGCGAATAGAAGAGGTTGATAATCTCTCTTTATTTTCTAATGAATGTAAGAGGCAATTTGTATTTGTGTGTGTGTGTGTGTGTGTGTGTGTGTGTGTGTAACTTTATAGTTTCCCTATATTTATTTTCTGTTCTTCACCTTCTCTCATTTCTTCTATAGTAAACAGCATTAGAAAAATCTCAAATGGGCTATGTTAAATGAACAATATAAACTATAGGGTAGGAAAAAAGGAAAAGTCGAAGTTGTTCTGTTCCATAGTAAAACCGGTGACAGAATAGCTAGTCAGAAGTAACAAGTCATGATAATAAAAAGGAAAACAAAAAACAGTGGTACACATATACTTCAAAGGTATTGGTGATGATCTGTTTCTTCTTTTTTAAAAAAATCTTGTTATTGTTTATTTTATTATTTTTTATTTTATTTATCATTATTATTTTTTATTTTTTTAATTGAAGAAATGATTTAATTTTTTCCACTCCAGTTACCTCCCTTGATGATCTGTTTCTTAAGCGGGCACATGAGTGTTTTGTTTTATTGTAATTTATACTTTGTGTGTGTGTATGTGTGTGTGTGTGTATATTATTTAAATAAATGTTTCCTTTAAAAAAAAACACTCCCTGAATCTTCTAGCCCCTTGATCTCCTGCCCCACCAGGTTGCAGAGTGAGAGGAATGCCCAACCTGGGCTGCCATCTCCACAGAACTTTTGAATGTATTTCTCAAAGAAGCATTGCTATTGGTCATGGTTTCTATTCTTCTAGTAAATAGGCATCTGTGGGCCAGTTTGGTAACATGACTAGTGTACATTTTTTCTCCTATCCTGGGGGAAATGTATTCAGAGTTTCAAACTGCTTGTGTAGGACCAAGTTTGCTGTTTCAAAAATAGGGGCCTATCAAACATATCGGTTCAAATATTAAACCCTAAATTCTTAGTACAATCTCCTATACAACCTGGATAAAGTTAAGAATCAGATGTCAATGAAATAAGGGTACTGAAATTTAGCCTCAAAGGGCAAATTGGTTAAAGAAATTGAATTCCAGAGTCATAACATTAGGAATATATGGATAACTACATAATGTCGCTAATTTTATTACTTCATTTCATAAGAATAATTCAAGAGAATGGCCAAGAAGTTTTGAGGGTATGATAACTGGACTCTGACCAAACTGCTGAAGTCTTTATGTCCTTCTTGGACACTGATCTGCTTTCCCTGGTCCCAGAATTCTAACTTCCTGTTCAAAGCTGAACTCACATACTAGTAGAGTACTTGCAATTAGTTGTTTTAACTTAATTTAATGCAGTTTAAATATAGATCAAAAATGTTTAAATTAAAATTTTATTACAGGTGCTTTGTTATGCTTTCTATTACTATTGTATTTCCTCACAATTAACTGTACTGCTTTTTAAGATGTCTTAACTCTTTTATTGTCACAGAAGAATAATACAAACCTGAAATCCTTAAAGCCAGACAAGTCTGACTCTGAGGTAAGACCTTTTTCTTTGTTAGAGTCTTATTTCTAATCTTCTGTTTATATCAGTAATAACAAAATTGTTGTGATTTCAATGCATGTTTTATAGGAGAAAGCCAGGATAGCAAAGCTTGGACTTAAGCTGGGTTTGCTCACCTCTGATGCCAACTGTGAGATCGAGAAGTGGGAGAATCAGGAGAATGAGATCGTTCGATATGGACGGAACATGTCCAGTATGGCCTATTCTCTTTATTTATTTACTAGGTAAATGTAGTTACACTGATCTTTTTCAAATCAATTTAATAGTATCTAGTGTGAAAAAAAAGTGCCATGTTAAATCATTGATAGGTTAAAGTCAGTTTTGTATATATGATAAAAAGCCTATATAAGTAATTTGTATGACAATTAAGTGAAAGCAACAAGATGACATTTAATTAGGATTTAAATTTAGAAGAGGTCCTCTTCGAGCTTTGTATCCTATTCTTTGCATAATTTTGAAACAATTTTGCATTCTACATTTTTTCATCAGTGTCTCTCTTGGCCAGCACCAGGAAGTTTAGAGAACATTCCTTTTAAATCTTTATACAAATGATTGATTAAGCACAGATCAAAGAATAGAGCCATTAGGCCTACCGCCTCAACAGAGTACCAGATCTCCATGAATCAGGATTCAGTATGTAGCAGAGAACTTCCCTAACTTTACTATTATCCAACCTACATTCTGTGTCTTATTCACATTACAAGACTCTTGATTAAATTGACTTGAAGTCCATGTCGATCACATTCCACAATCTTCCATTGTAATAATCTGTACATATGGTATAATAACGTATATGTATATATGATATATAGTAACGTGTAGTAATTCCATGCTGCTAAATATTTATCAGTTATCTGCTCAATAATATGCTTTAGAATTTTCTCAAGGAATGTCTTCACACTTTTCACTAATTTCTGAAATCTATCTTTTTTTATTTTGAAAACCTGGAAAATACTTGATACCTCCAATGTTATGGCCCTTCTCATACTCATTTTGATTTTGAAAATATTAGCAGCTGTACTGCAAATTATTGCAGTATTCTCAAATGTCATTTTGTCTGAAATTTTAGGCTCAATTAAAGGAGTTAGGATCTCAACAACTGTATGGGCCTTTACCCACTTAGTTTCTGAATAAAATGAAAAGCAAGAGTAGGCAGATAGGGGTCAGTAACATTTATGTTGATAAAGTTGATACTGGAAAATGTAGTTTATATCCACAGGCAGGTAAAATTTTAAATATGATCTTTAGAATTAAGAAATCTTATTAATTCTGTCTTCGCAAAGTCACCGGAAAGACTGAAAAGATAAATAAATGTCCACTTCTTGTATGGGGTGGAGTAAGTGAGAGAGCAGAGAGAAGTGAGGGATGTGGTGCTGGTGAAGATTCCTTCGCATGGAAGGGAATTAGGAGTGGGGAAGGAGCATTCATTTCCCTCTGGATGTCTGCTACCTTTTCAAGATACATAATTCTTCTGCGGGGTGAAGGAGAAATGATAGTTGAGTAGTTTTGTCCGTGTTTAGCAGTCATTCGTTAATACCTTACTTTATTTTCCATCAGTGGTGACCTTTCCCTTGGTAGTTTCCTTCCTTTGTTAACTTTTTTTAGCAAGCTCCTCCTGGGATTGAGTCTTCCCAGCACTAACTCTGACCTTCTTTGTTTATATCTTTTAAAAATCTGATGAGTCAAGTCTACAAAAGAAAGTAAAATGGAACTCCTTTGTTTACTCACAAAAAAAATCCACTACTTAACTGAAATAACAAAGATCTTTACTTTTGGCTGGAATCATGCTAGTTATCTCATGGTGATAAAAATTAGGTTTTTATAAAAACTTTTTTTGGGGGGACGGCTAAAAACTGGAGAAATATATTATTACTTAATGACTAGAATATGGTTATTGGACAGGAACAAGGATGTTTAGGAAAAGAAAATGGATTTTCTGTAATGGATAACATCTTGTGCTATTTGGACAAGTCTTGGTAATATAACTGTGGTAAAATCTCAAACTGGCTTTGTTTTCTGCCGGCATTGTCAGTATACATGTCCCCCCCTCCCCAAAATTTTTTCTCTCTTCCCTTACAACTGTGGTTTACCAACCTCTACTAGTTGCTTCTTTCTGAGACTCATCTGTTGGCCTTCACAGTATCCAGTTTTGTAGTTTTCCTGAGCAATTTTATAGCTCTTCCTCAGGCTGTTGTTTAATACTGTCTTAACAATTTATATAAATTTCTTAATTTATATATAATTGTTCATATTTCTCAATAGTTTATATATTTTGGATTTTTCTAGTGCTTTATATTTTTTAAAAATTTCAACTTTGCCAGTTTCTTACAGTTTTTAAAGTTGTTTCTGCTTCATAATTTCATTTGATCCACATAACAGTTTATCAGAGAACTGGAATAATTTACTTACGTCTCATAACTGTTAAGGGGCAGAACTGGTGGTTGCTACTAGATTTCAGATCTTCCAATTCATGCCTACTCCACTGCTCTTTTTAATGCATTCTGTTGATCTTCGCTGTAATTTACTTTTCATTTGTAGAGGTCTTAATTCTTGGTAGTTTTCAATCTCATATTCCCTAATCTTATGATGAGAGTGGTAGACAAAAATTATTATGATTTTATAGTTTCAGAATTGAAACTTAAATGACATGCCTCATCAAAGACAACTGAATTCCTGCCAGAGTTGAAATTGGAATCAGAAACGTGAATTTCATGGCTTTCAGTCTGATCCTCTTTCTTTTACGTAACAAAGGCCTTTTGGTTAAGACATATTATCAGATCACATTTATTTAATTTATGAAGCAAAATAAAAAAGGTTAAACAGGAAAAACAAAACTTAAATATAATTTGTCAGTTTTACATTTCTTTACATTATAAAATTAACATGTATAATGTTTACTTAGAATTTTTAAAAGTACCCTAAGAAGTAATAATATTAAAGTTACTTTAAGAATAAAGTCACAATATTATTAGATCTATTCAATATTCTTCAAAATTTGGGATCTCTTAATATACAAAATGCTCTAAAACTTTTATATTATGAAACTAATTTCCAGGCAATAACTTTTTTACCTCCTAAACATTCATTTTATTTCAGGGGAGAGGGGCCACTGAAAACTTCCCAGGATTTAATTCATCAGTTAGAGGTATGTTTTATTTCCATTTTATGTTACTACTTCAATTCTGGGCTAAAAATGGGTGCTAACTGGTTTCTAAATGATCTTCTGTATGATGTTTGTGTGCTTACCTATGCACTCATGTGTACTATAGAGTAGTAGGAAAGAGAGCAGAGGGCTTGCAGTAGCATTTTGTGGAGCATTTTTGGGTTATCTTGTTGGGGGAGGAATATATATATATATATATATATATATATATATATATATATATATATATAATAGGGATGAAGTAGAATGAGCTTTGATAGTCCACAGATGCAATAATAAATTTTAGGTTTTCCCAAGTAGGTGAAAATATCCTGTCAGCAGATGCATAGCGCTTGTACTTTCTTAAATGCTCAGAAGGCTTTTTCTTTATTGAATTGGATGAATGATATTGGTTAAATGAGATCACACATAAGAAAGCATCTGTCATAGGCTTAAGACCATTAGACGATATGCAGTACATGTTAGTTTCCTTTTTTTCTTCCATATTCTTGATGATTTAGGGCATTCAGGAAGAGACAAATATACTGACACCTACTCTTGTACCCTGTGTGGCCAGTGGAACTCCATGTCGGCCCATCCCTAATTCTCCTCCTTTAGTCTGAAGCTTTAGATTAGCAAGTGGATTGCAGGATTCCTTCTTATTTTCCCTGATTCTCATGTTAGTCTGTTTGCCTCTCCAGAACCAAGAGTGTTCTTACATTTGAAATTTTTCTCACTTTATCACCTTTATCGTTTCCTTGGGCATGCCCATGTGCTTCCACCTGAGCCTCTTTAGGAAAGGGATTTAATTGTGAGGGGATTTTCATCAATAGTCAGAAGAATTATAGAAAATGTTTCTTGTGCATTTTTCTGTAGACTATAAATGAGCTTTTTCTCTTAAAACAGTTGGAATAAATTCTGGATTCATTCTGTTCAGTCTGGCCCATATCCATTCGAAGTCACACCACCCCACAAGGGGTATTTCACTACAGAAGATCTGCTACTCACCTGCTTCCTATGTGAGCGTATGCACTAAACTGATGTCTGCTGAATTGTCTACAAACTCTGATGAACATTGACTGTTCATCAAATATTTATTGAGTTTGTACTGTATGTCAGACCCTGGGGATAAGAAATCTTTGGGGAGTGCTCACTTTGAAATCAGAACGATACAGAGAAGACGGGCGTGACCCCTGCACAAGGATGACACACAAATTTGTGAAACATTCCATATTTTAAATGTATAATCATTGTACTCTATACCTGAAACTAATATAAAATAATTTAAAAATGCAAAAAAAGAGAGAAATCTTTGGAGATAAATGAACAAAATAAAGCCCCTGCCCGCATGGAATTTATATTGTAGTGGGAGGAGATAGACAATAAAAAGTGTATAAAACCCTCATGTAAGTACTTAGAGATAAAATCATGTGGGATAAGAGAGAGGTGATAGAGGGATGGTCAGAAAAGACCTCCCTAAGGAGGTAACATTTGAGTAGAGATATTAATGAAGTGAGAGAGTGAGCTTGACGGATATCTTGGGGTTGACTATTTCAGGCCAACAGGACAAGTGGAAAGGCCCTGAGGTGTGTGGGTAGGCCAGGGTATCTAAAGAACATTTGGAGGCAAGTGTAGATGGAATGGAGTGAGCCAGAAGAAAGGTGGTAATATATGACATTTCCGTAGTCATGGAAAGAACTTTGACTTTTTTTGCAAGTGTGATGGGAAACCCATTAAGAGTGTTGAAGGGCAATGGCATGACCTGGCTTATGTTTTAAAAGGGTTTTGGCTTGACCAACAGGGTAAGCGATAGTGCTATTTACGAGATGGGGAACACTGAGGACAACATCACATTTAGAAGATGGAAATCAAGCATTTCGTCTTGCTCAAGTAGGATATAGAAGACTGGTGTCAGGATAGTTCAGGAATGAAGAAAAAGATTTGGGAGTCATCAGCTTTAAAGTGGTTTTAAATCCATGATAATTTATGAGGCAGACATGGATCTCACCCCCAAAGCATTTTCAGGTTAGAAGGGAAGAGAAGATGTGTAAAACAGAAAGTGGTAACATGGAAAGATGAGGAACATATAGGTAAGTGAGTCATTCTGTTCGGCTAGAAGCTAGGTGTAAAACTCTTTGGTTTCCCTTTTAAAGGATAGGGAAGGATGCAAAGAACTATTTGACTTTGAGATCAGTTTATCCAATGACAGCAAGGTGTGTTAAGGCTGTTGGATAGAGGGTTAAAGTTAACTCTTAAATTACTGCCTCCTTCCTCATATTCTTTACCTAGTTTATTACCAAGACCTGTTATTTTTTTTCACAGATCACTCTCAAATTTGCTCTGTTCTCTTTCTTATTGTTGCTATCAAAAGCTAAGTCTTTCTTCATTCTTCATTTTCATTTAGAGTATCTCTCACTCTAAAATATTCCATGTACCATTTAAAAATAATCATCCTGAATATTCTTATCTGTCCAGCCTTGTTACCGTTCTTTCCATCATCCTCTTCTCCCTACTAAGTTGTATGAACATGGAGAATAGTTAAAAACCAATCTGAACTGGTCTTCTCAAACAGCTAGTTAAGGAATATGTCAAGTTTTTTCTTGCTTACCTGGAAGCAGGAAAGTTCTAACCCTTTGAGCTCATACTCTAAGATTCATCAGCCTTTCATAATTGAGGATATTATGAGATGAGCTTCAGCTCCCTCCAGAAGCCCATACATAATTTGTATGGCTAGTGTCACAGGTCTGTGTGAGCCTCATGTAGTTGGAGGTGTCCAGGTATAGAGGAGTCTCTGTGGGGACTGATTCTGCACCAAGTCTGGGAAATAGCCTGATGAATACAGTTAAACTCTTGGTTCTCCTGGGTACAAAAAAAATTTTAGGAGTTCTGTGACTTTTTATATTTAGGTTTCAGTTTTAACATTCTATGTGAAAATTATCCACAACTGTATATTTTACCATTTATCCAGAAGACACACATCTAATGTAGTGATGCTTTCCCTTTCCACCAGGTTTTTGCTGAAGAGGGCTTGAAACTTGCTTCAAGTGTACAAGCTTTCTCAAAACAGGTAACGCAGGCCTATGCCTGGTGTTTGTGGTGATGTCATGAATATCCATTTTGGGTAGAGATAGAGTTATGTTGGAGTTTTTATGACTTCCTAAATTACATTTCAGCTGAAAGATGATGACAAGCTTATGCTTCTCCTGGAAATAAACAAGCTAATTCCTCTATGCCACCAGCTCCAGACAATAACTAAGACACCTTTACAGAATCAAGTGTTTTTAAAGGTAAACATGAGGGTGGGTTATTCAGGTAGGCAACTTTGAGAAACTTTGACACTTCTTTATTGGGTTAGCTTCCATCCCCTTTTTCTTCAAACAAAGTGTTAATAAACACAGAAGAACAATTTATTTCCATTTTTCATGGCCTAACTGCAAGAATCACTTATTATCTACAGTTATAATTGACCCAAGGGAACAAATAGACTCACCAAATAAGTTGTTTTTTTTGACGTGATTAATTCCATAGTGTTAAGCAGCTTCCTTAAATCTGGATGTCATCACATGTCTAACTAGAGCACAAGCTCCTCAGAGAATGGCTCCCATCCTTAGGAAATTGGAGTACAACAGAGTAGTGGAGTGCTAGGAATTGCAAAGTAGGGAGTTCACTGCCACTATCTGGACTGCTTTGAGAAGCCCCTAAACAGCCTGAATTAGAAAGGGTTGACTTTCCATCCTGGGGAATCATGAAATAGGCATGAGACCCAGGCAGGGCAATAATCCCTGCATCTGTGTTCTGGGGCCTCAGGTCATCGAGTCAGCTTATGTGCACTAATCCATATACCTTTAGAGATCTCTTAGAGTTCTATAATAGAGAACATTTATCATTTTAAAACTAACTAAATGATAAAGTCTTTTGAAGTACCCCTTGTAAAGAAATTTGATTTGCTTGCTTTGTATCACTATAGGTTGATAAGTGTATTACAAAGACACGATCCATGATGGCTATTTTGGTACAGCTTCTCTCACTTTGCTTTAAACTGCTGAAGAAGGTGAGAGTTTTTCTATCTTACGCTCACATTTTAAAATTTAAAGGACAATGTAAAAGAAAATAGTTATTAGTTTTGCAAATTTTATTTTAAGAAGAAAGCAGAAACTAATTGTTTTAACTCTTCCCACTTTCAGATGGAAAACAACAGATGGGTCTCAGTTACAAAGAAAGACTCTGTGGATGGTAAAACTTGAGAAGCATTTGAGGTCAGATCTCTGGAACACCCTGTGGCAAAGCTGGCATTTTTAGAAAGCAAATGATTCTTTATATTTTCAGAAATGCAGTAATTTTATAAAGAAAACAATACTGAAATCTTGCTATATTTTCTAATTACGAAACTGATTGTGAAGCTTTTTTGACAACTAATAAATGCCATGGTAGTTGCTGGAGTTCTAATTGCAGTGTGATTTTAAAGTGAGACATTGCTGCTAATAATGTTCTTTAAAAGCCAAATATCCTGACGGTCTTAATGACAGTTTAATCCAAAGATGCTATTTTGAGTATGTGTTCACCTTTAGCATATTTTACCTTCATGTTTTCCATTTTTTTAATTTAACTTATCACCTAGAACAATAATTCTCAGCAGAAAATACACATAGTCTGGTTGAGTTTTCTTTAAACCTGTGGACTCCTCTTCAATCCTATTCATCAAGTATGACCAGGCCTCTTCGCTGCCTGCTTGTCACAGATCAGCCATGCTAGTAGCACACATTTATTCTCTAACAAGCATTTCAGATAGCACAGGTTATCTGTTGTGATAAATGCCCCGTCCCCAAAAGCAGGGTCATGTAGCTCATGCCATGGAATTCTGGAAGAATTCACTAGCAGATGGCTTTTAGTTCTACTTCTAACAGAGCTAGCCTGTCTGCTCTGATTGATTATTAGCTGGAATCCTAAGCCTATTTTACTAGCTTAAAAAAAAATAGTTTTTGAACTACTCTTCTCAGTAGTGAATGATGGAATAGAAGATTTAAGAGGATGGGACTAAAAGGCTATTTAAATAATCATATATTTTATATATGTTTAATCATATATTTTATATATGTACTTTTGGAATGTTCATTTTAAAACAAATAAACATCTTTAGTCTTTTTAATTTTAGGGTTTAAAGCTTTTCTTGTTTCAAGGGGAGGTTTTGATGGAAAGATCTAGTATATAGGTCCTGCCCTTATATGATATGGTTAACTTTGTTTTGGACTCGTTTGAGAGTGCTTGTATCCCAATGCTTTGAAATTCATTTTGAAATTTAATAGGACATGTCATTTGCCAAATGGCAGTAGTCATAGAAGCAGGTCTGATGATCATTATCTGGGTCAGCTGTCACAATTAATATTCACAAGATCTCAAAGAACCATACTACTACCAATTAGCTAGTCAGTATTTTATTGAAGGAGTTTGAACTTACTGTAGGCCTTAGGGAGAAAATGGAATGCACGCAGGTTGGTTAATGACCTTTACAAAATACTTCTTTATAAAAACCATTACGCATTACTTTTATTCCCTGAAACCAAAATAGTCTTTTAAATTACAATAGAAATAATGTGAGAATGATACTAGGTGATGGTGTATGTAAATATATAATTCTTCTATTTTTACTGTCTTTATTTTATGACAACTTCAGGAATCATTGTGTCACTCAGTGAAGATCTACTGGTTTGTGCTTATATTTTCAGTTCAGAGCACTTGATAGTATAGATGTTTGTAGAGTAATTACATGTATTATGTCTGGTGGGTATACATAGGGACAGTCACGATGGCACTCAAATTACAAGATGTTTTTCTTGAGTCAAAAATAATTTTTAGATTTTATTTACAAACTACTTTTATATACCTGAAATGAGAATAGTTTCTTATTTAAGTACAAGTAGAGTTGGGGAAGGGATAACTTATGACTTCAACAGAATAAGAGGATAGAGAACCAAAGGAATTTACACATCAAGTAATTTCTTCTGTATTATTTTATTTGAAAACATATTTAATTGTACATGTGTTGCAGCCCTTAATAACATTTTTGTCTTTTTATTTAAAATTCAGTGTAATTAAGTATACAATCTTACACCAAAAATTCTTTTTTCTTTCTTTTTTAGTTTAAATGATGTGAAAGCTTTTGTTCTATTCAAAGGCCTCTGGGTCTTTGAATTACAGTAACTTCTTTGCTGGTTACCCTGTAACTAGAGTGTGAGACTGAGTGACTACAATGTATGCACTGCACTATAATATTTTCATATTAGGAAAGCCCTTTGTATTTTTCAAAGCCTTTTCATATGTCCCTCATTTAAGAAGGCACACTGTTACAGTTCCTCTTTGTTTCAGAGAGAAAGGCCATCCCAGCAGCGTGAGGACTAGAGAAGGTACTCTACACTCTGCCTCTCCCCTACAGTCTAGCGAGAGAAGAGTTGGAGCAGATGGGGTGGGACTAGCTTTTGGTAGCATCACATTAAAACAGACTAAGTAAAAAAGGCCAGTTGTTCCTTTTAACGTCAAACTGATGGAAGAGTGAGGCAAAAACAATTAACTATGAGGTAACATGCAAACAGAAGAATGTCAAAATAGTATTTACTAATGGGTTACAGAATGAAGGGTAAATTTTTACTTTGTTACTTCAAACTTTTGTCTTTTTCAAATTTTCTTTAAAGTGCTTTGTTTCTTAAAAACAAAAAAAAAATCCCTCACTTGCCAGTTGTTAGAGAAAAGCAAAAGACCACAGAGTGAGTACGCGGCAGGGCAGAAGACAAAATGACAACTACGGCTTGTTATACAAGGGAAAGAAAGAAAACTAGGCCTCCCTGCAGATGGCTGGCTGTGAAGTATGCTTCTTCACATACGCTGGCTCCTCTTTAGTGCAAAGATCAAATGCTGTGTTGCTTTATATTCCATCTCAATCTTCACGATGTAGCTGTTGTGGCGTTAATGCGTTTTACCACAACTTCTTCATATTGTTTTTGTGTTAGTAACCCTTCTGTTATGCTTTTACTTTCTTCAAATTTGGGCAACACAACTGCAATATAGCCTTCAGTGGATGGCTAGAAAGGAAATATAATATTTAGTACTGTCAAATGACAAAAATCCAGTAAAAAGTATGTGGATGGGATCATCCTTTCCCGCTTTTTACCTTCTCTTGAAGAATAGATGGCTCATGGAGAATGTTTTCATTCACTTCCATCAACCGTCCTCTAACACAGCTATTGAAAACAGAATTGTTATGAAGAAAAATATTGTCTTCTTTGTTTCTTCTAAACTGTGGTTAAAAAGTAACTCACCTTGATATTGTGTATTCTTCTCCATCTGAGCAGTAAATCTTACACAGAGGTGCAAGTTCTGTTAGAAACTGTGCCCCCTGACAATAAAAGAGAAGACGTAATTGATGTACACTTTCACTATCCTCTGAGAGGCAGCTCTCAATGTTATAATAGGTTATATTCCTAGAACTGTTGTTTTAAAGAAAAATGACGTTAAGTATAGAAAAACCATTCATTTATTCAAATGTTTATATAAGTGCCTGCTATGGGCCAGGTACCATCCTAGGCTCTAGGGAAAAAGCAGACTGAGACGCATGTGATAATAAGTAGTTTAAAGATTAAGAATATATTTTACTAACTTTAAATAAAAACCTGCATATAGCCAGGTATAAAGATTTTTTCAGAAGTTTAAGAAAATCCATCAATAAACAATAGAAAATTCAGCATGACAGTGTGACATCAATACTGTACAAAGTTAGTTCCATTAAGATTCCTACCTTTTTTTCATATTAGAACTTAATAAAGGAACTCCTTCATTAGGCTCAATCACTATGGCTTTTTGGAGGAGGGATGTTTTTCTAATTAAAAAGAAATGTGCTTTAAGGAAGTTTTGGAAAACAAAGTTTCCAGTAGCATATAGTAATAACTTATTCATTATCCTATAAGCCAGAAGTAAATACTACATTTTGACATATATCTGTTTGAATGCTTTGGCATGGTTTCTGTTTCAGGTACTCCGCTCTATGGTTATAGCTGGGGAGTTTCTGACATATCTACAAGGAGGCTCATGGGAAACTGATGCAGGCATGTTTTATGAGTTTCTTTTTTTTTTTTTCCCCAAGAATTCTTCCCCTAGTGAATATAGACATTTGAGCTCAAGATGCTATTCCTCATGATCTCTAGCACTCAAACATTAGTAACCAACATTTGGATATCACCACATTGGCTTCACTCTTCTTTCTGCCTGTGGCCACTTAATTTTAAAATACTAGTCAGTGTGATTCCCCACCTTTGGGAGGAGGGGTTGGGGATTCACCCCAGAGGGTTTGTCTACCACTGGGGCTGCGTCAGAAGAGCAGAAATGTTTTGGCTCCTTTTAATCACCTCCCTCGAAAGAATGATTGGCAGTGCTGAGAGCCAATCAAAGCTCAACTGTAATGGGGTCCACCTGCAGGTCCCTCTATTCTTCAGTAGTAACAATAACGCTACAATTTTGGACAAAGATTTATCAGGAACATCAAAGGAGCTCCCTAAGCACTAATTGCTTTACTTGCAATTTGTAGACTATTCTTTTTAAGAATAGTCCATGTTTTTCTAAGTCCGTGTGTTTCCTGAGAGGAAAAATCAATAACCATAAGATACATTATTAGGGGATTCGGGAAATGAAGGACCTGAATTATCCAGCATGATGGATCTACTTAAAGTTATACTCTCTTTTAATAAAATACGTCCATGCTGCCTGGAGTCATAGAGGGCAGAGATATCATTTTGTACAACTGAGCACTGTGTAAAGATAGAGGGTGTGGCCGAATGTGTATTAGATTGGAAACTAATAAGGAATGGAAAATGCTAAGGAGGAATTTTTTTTCAGATTATTTTTCAAGAAATGTTTTTTTTTTTTTTTAATTTTTAATTTACATCTGAAAATAAATGGTAAAGAAGTTCATCCATTAATTTTATAGAACTCGAATACTGGGTTATTAAAACTAGAAGAACAGAATATCTCATTATATTGGTATTAGAGTTGTCTTTTCAAAGGCCCACCTTCCCAATCCTCAGGATTAGAAGGGTGGTGGTATAGAACCTAAAATGACAGATCCTATACCTCCTGAAACACCTCATTTTTTTGGTCTGAGAATTTCTTTCTGGTTAAAGTATTCCTAAGATCAGCACCTCAAACTGCCAGGGAAGTATGCTGAACATACATCACTAAATTCTAAGACTGACTGGATCTATCATTATTATGATATAGAGGATTTAAGTAGAGAATCATCAGAACATACCCGCTTAAATTTCCCAGAGACCTTGTTCTGAAGTCTGCTACAGTTGGTACTGATTTGATAGGAAATGCTTTTAATTGTTTTTCCACTTTGAAGAACTGGATGAGATCCTGCCAATGTGATGACACATATTCTACAAGGAGCAAAAATTGATCCTGTATTATTGCTTGGTATAATTCTTCTCATATAACACAGTATTCCTATTGGCACAAGAATATCTGAACTGACATTTGTTTAGTTAAACTATCATTTCTCCCCATTTTCCTCTGGTTACTATCAGAGCTTAACTGTAGAAGGAAATGCAATAATAAAATAGGAGAAAATGGGAGTGAATTCCCTTCCCAAAGAAGCAAAGAGTACCAGAGGTCTTTAGGTAGCACTGAGGTGGAAGAGAAAGAAGAAGGCATGTCTGCATGTATAGGATACCACTTAGGCCTCTACCCTTGCCTTCTTCATGACTTTGGCCATTCAGTGTTTAGGCAAAGGCTAGTTACTTCAGGTAGCAGTGAACTGAGGGTGTGGTGGTTCATTTAGGTGTTCGGGTAATCGAGTTTGTTCAGAGTGAGTAGGCACTAAGATGTTCATTCTTGTCAACCAAATGTCTATAATAAATAATACTATTTCAACACAGTGGAAGGTAATCATTTATTGAACAATTGTTCAATACAATACCATACCAGGCTACAATCCAGAAAAACATTTTTGATAATTTAAAATTCCCGGTTTGCTTACCGGTTAGAGTGCTGCAGTATACAGTGGTCCTCACAGGGTTTTCCTTTGACGTCTAGAAGAATAAGTAAGTCTGTTAGTTGCAGAGTTAATATTTACTACCACTGTGTAAATACTGGTTCATATAATTGTGAAAATTGTATACATACTGATCACTGGTATCCCTTCATTACTCAAAGATATACCTAAAAGGCTTGCTATAAAGTATTTAAAGAGATCTGGCCCAGATGTAATCATTCATTCAACTAACTCTTCGCTTCATCTTGCTTTATACTCACTTTAAAATGAATACAGTAATTATTTCTGTAAGAAAAATGCGATTAGCAATGTATTCTTTATATAATACAGTAGTGTATGTTTTATTGGTCAATTTTTGAGCAGCCAACTCCTTTTGATTTGCCTAGGACTGTCCTGATGTGAGAATGTCTCAGGTTCCGGGAAACCCTAAATTTGGCTAACAAAACATATACTACAATTAAAAAAAAATAAGTATACTTATTATCCCTGTATGAAGGAGAACAAGGGGTCAGAAAGGTCCCCAACAATGCTCCCACCACTGATATTTCAGTGCATCTAGAATGAAATATCTACTTAAGTGGCAAGTGTGTAACAGCATCGACTTCTCTTTAAACTGTTAGATTCTGTTTTCTAAATGCCCCTATTCTAACCCACCCTCTTCTTTCCATCCCTACAGCCTCTACCTTATTTTCGACCTCATCATTTAAATCATTTCGTGTATTGCCACTCCTTTTAGGATTGTGCCCCTCAAACTCATTCAGGCATTCGAGGAGATTGCAATCCAGCCCGATACCTCGAGGCCCTCATCTTAGACTATCATCTTCCCGCAGGCAACCCACCCAGTAATTCACACAGCACTCGTCAGCCCCAGAATTCAGTCCTCAATACCTTTGCAAATGCCCATTCCCTCGACCTAGAGAGCAAAAGAGTGGTCCAATTCCTCCTAACGTGGGGAAAGAGCGCCGGGGAGAGCTCGCATGGCTTACAATGTGTCACCATAGTCCCTACAGCATCAGGCCAATGTGGCCAAGGAGAGATCGTCATCGTTCCCCTCTTACCTGCTTTGTACCAGCGAGTGAAGTAACGATCCACAAGTGACGGTATGGCAGGCTCTGCGGCCCCCGGCTCGGTAGCCATGACGACCTCCGGCGCCGCCACCTCTACACTCGGAGACTCGGGCACTTCCTCCAAACAGTCCCGGAAAAAAGGGTGTCCTTCCGGCGCGCGGCGCGCGGTTTACGCACGCGCGCTGCTCCCCTGGCCCTGCAGGCTCCGCCCACTAGCGCCAATTACAGGGCTTTGGTTTTGCCGTAAAGGTCGGGATGCAATACAATAGGTTGGGCAGGAGGGCGCAAGGGATGGGGGCCGGCAGTCTGCGCAGCTTCTCCCGGTTTTCCTTGCCGGGGCTACCCGCGGAGAAAGCCGGCCACGCCTCCTCCGCTTCCTGACGTCACTTCCGCGCCACTCGACGTGTGTCCCACCTGCCAGGCTCGCGCGTTCTCATCTCGTCTGCAGTCTACCCTCTCAGCAACCGCCCCTGGGGTTCTAGCGGCCCGGAGTCACAGTGCTCACCGGGAGAGCTCGGGAGCCGCAGACCGAGAGAGACTCGTGCGCATCCCCTGGCAGGCCCCGGGAGGCAGGCGGCGCGTGGCCCAGGAGGCGAGGGTGGACGCACCGCTCTTTGGAGGTTCTCAGAGCGCCGCGCCGGTGAGCGTTCGAGCGACCCATCGGGGTGGGAGCACGGAACTGGGCCCTGTTCGCCAGGGGGTGTGTGCTGGTGAAGGGAACCGCGGAGCACACAACCTCTGCCTGCTGCAGGCCCAGGAGTGGAGTGCGGCGTGACCACCTCTGCCCGTGAGCCTTAGGTTCTCTTTGTGCAGGCTTGCAGCTTGCTCCACCTGCGGCCGTCGGAGGGCTCTCTGCTCCACAGCTGCACGCTTACCCAGCCTGTGGATTCCTTGCAGGGGTGGGCAGTACTGCTGAAAGCAAATCAGTCAATATACGATAGACGGCAATGGTTATTAGAGAGAGGTTCGAAAACTTTTGCGGGTCTCTACTCATGTCTGCGACTTTTTTTGTGCAGATGTTGTCCTCTATGCTTCTCCATCTAATGTGGTATATTATGTGGCCCTCTCCACAGTTAAGTTGTGACCTCCGTAAAGGCAGTGAATGTCAGAGTCATCTTTTGTCTTCAGATCCTAGTACTTTGCACGTGCTTAGTACGTATTTAATATAAGCTACAGACGGGATCATAGTATTGATTAGGTACTGTGTAAAGGATTCAAACTGTATATCGACAGCCACGGAGGGCACCAGTGAAGTTTAATATGAAAGTGTAAGCAAAAAGTAGGCAAAGACTTAGGGAACCGAGAGAGTAGAAACGCCATGTCTCCAAATAAGGGAAACTCGTTTGGTCGGAGAATAACATGTACTGTTTTGCAGGTTGTATTTGATGTGCTTATGAGACATCCTTGTTATGACATAAAGATGTTGAAAATATGGGTTTTGTGTTCAGTTTGGGGAGGATCAGAGGCTAGACATTTAGATCTAGTCAGCATATGAGTAATCTGCCTGGTACTTATAGTCATGGGCATGATAATTAACCGAGAGGCAGATGAAGAAGCAAGGGAAGAAAATGGAGTTTTCAGAAATTTCGGAGATCAGGATTGATTTATGGTGTAGAGAGATCTGTAGCACGGTTAAGGGCTGAGAAAAGTTGAATCATTGACAGTGGTTTGCCCAAGATTGCAGATGTTAAAGAAAGGGTACCTAATGAGCCAGAGTCCTGGGGGAGTTTGGAGAATATTCTTTTCCTAGATTTGCAAAGGGGTGTGGACACCTCTTAGAAGATAAGGGTGATAGGTGCGAAAATTTAGGAAAGTTCTTTTGAGACTGGGAGAGTTGGGGAAGGGGTAGATGAATGATGAGCTCACCTTGGCTGGTGATTCTGAAAGCTCAGGGATTTGAGAACTCAGGTTGTTTGCTGCATTTGTCAGTCAGGGTCCAGTTGGGAAAGTAAAAACCATACATCATGTCAACGGTATTGGTGTAAAAAACTGGTTATATAGCTGTTGGAGGAACAAAAAGGGAACAATGAAGTAACATAAAAGGTAAACTGATGAAAGTAGTTTAGCTAAGTTGGAGAGTAAACAAGGAAGCAGTTGGGATTATTATAGCCTAAATTTAGAGGAGAGGCATTGTAAAGCTGGGACTCAGACTTCTGGTGTTGATACTTCTGAAATTCAGAGTAAGAGCCAGGTGTTGCAGGATTTCAGATGTCTGGAGGGGGCCTGCCTGGTTAGTGCTGCTACCTCTGGTGATGGGGGTGATGAGGCTGGACCTGGCAGTGGTAGAGACTAGGACCAAGGGCCCTGCAAGGATTAAGGCCCCTTGCTGGGGTGACAGTGACTAGAACAACAAGATAACAGGAAAAAGTGAGTCCTTGGCTCCTACTGCCTTTACCCTCCAGATTCTTGCCCTCGAGTTCATGGACCTCAAGGCTTATAGGTTGTTGGTGAATAGAATCCAAGTTCACAGGGAGAGATGTCGAGTTTGATGATCTATCATGGCAGCAGTCACAGCATGATTATTCTTAGATAAACCAGCATGAAAGACAGCCAGGAAACTACACATCCAGCCCCTTGCTGCCTGTCCTTACTGCTTGGTACTGGTAAAAAAAACAAGCCAGGAAAGTGAAGTTATATGAAGTAGTTATATCAGGTCACCAAGTTCCACATATGTAGGTCATCATTTTGAAGTAAACTGTTGCAATTTTATAGTGTCTTATTTTCCCCCTTAGAATAGTAGATACATTTATTTCTATTTTGATTTAATTTTAATTTTTTAGTGAGTGTATGTAGCCAGTTTATAAATAAATGCACCTGGTGATAGTAAAGTAATAGTACTACAAATTTTTCTCAAATACACATGTGCACACATATAGATTTTACAGGATTTTATAAATCTATCTGGTTATAAAGATATGCTCATATTCAAAAATAAGATGTTTTTCTATTCATTTTGTTCTTTTCAACTTTCCTGAGGAATAACTGATGTTAAAACTTTTTTCCCTCTTAGTAATGAATGCTTTATCAAGGGGTATTTGTACTTTTCTTTTAGGAATTATTTCATCATGAGAAATCTAAAGTTATTTCGCATGCTAGAGTTTGGGGATATTCAGGCTCCAGGGAAACCTCAGTGCTTCTCTCTCCGAACTGAACAGGGGACAGTGATCATTGGCTCAGAACATGGACTGATGGAAGTGGACCCTGTCACAAGAGAAGTAAGTTATTTAATGGAGAACGCTAGTACTCGGCATGACTGTTGACTTGTCTTTTTCCAAACTTGATTCCCCAGAGAGTCTTTAAATCTTACTGAGTTTTCATCTTCCTGAATGAATACACCCTTTCCTTTATACTGATGTCATATCAGATGTAACTTAAATAGTAACCTACCTTCACAAAAAGTAAAAAAAGAAAAAGAAAAAAATAGTAACCTACCTTAAACTTTGCTGCTGTTTTAAATCTGAGTTGGCAAAACTCTGACCTTATATTTTGTGTGAGCGCCCTACTTTTTACCCTTTCTACCATGTGCTGTTTATAACAGTGGTGCTCATCTGGAAATGCAAATAAAAATTGCCTTTAAAAACTATGTTTCAACCTCTGTCCCATACCAAATAAATCAGAATCTTCACTGCTGGATCCTGAGCTATCTGTATCTATATCTATATATTTCAAAGCTCTTTGGGTCGATTCTAGTATCTCCCCTTAATAATATTTTGCTACTAATGTTTTTTGGTGATTACATTTTTTTCTATATTATAGAAATCTTAGGAAACTATAGTTAGTAGCTTCATCTTTTATTAGATGTTTTTAAAGAGACAAAGCTTCTTTGGTTTTGTGTTTGCTTGGCCAAAAGGTCTCTTTAACTATTTGTCTTGTTAAAGATAGTAGGATTTTGAGATTTCTCAAATGAAAGTTTGGATTTTAATCTAGAAAAAATATTTTGAAAGCTTTTATTTACTAAAAGGAGCATTAAAATATTATATTTCTGGAAATGTTATGAATTGTTATTGAAAGTATATTGGCTTAATTTGCTTATGTGTTTGTTTTGGTGAAAGGTGAAAAATGAAATCCGTTTAGTGGCAGAAGGCTTTCTCCCAGACGATGGAAGTGGCTGCATTGTTGGTATTCAGGACTTGCTGGATCAGGAGTCTGTGTGTGTGGCCACAGCCTCTGGAGATGTCATACTTTGCAATCTCAGCACACACCAGGTTCGTGGAAGAGTCCAGTGAAGAGGAAATCTCAAGCATCCTCAAACAAGTGTCTGTTCTGTGTAGAAGTTTAAAAAATTAAGAACTATAATATTTAAGAATTTTTCAAATCAGTCTTTGCATAGTATATTTCTTTACAGATTGTTGGCATGGCTTAAGCTGTATTTCAAGATTCTTCTAAAACTCAATTTTGTCTGCTGTATCTGTTAATCAGAACAATTACAACTGAAAAGAAAAAAACAGCAAAACCCTGGCCATTATTGTATAGTGTGGCTCACTTCTTACCAAAATCTGATCCTGAGTTGTAACCTGTATCACTCAATTGGGAAGTCTTTGAAATGCTTATTTGGTTTATGTTTTCTGTTACAAATACTGCTTACGCCTCTGATTGATTTCCTTTTCTGTTACAAATACTGCTTAAGCCCTGACCTACAGCTACTACAGTAATACACTGTCACTATGCACCATGTGCATGTTTTGTGACTACCAGAGGAGATAAATTTTAACCATTTGCCTCTTCCTGCATTCTAGCATAAGGTTGAGTTTCTGGATTTCTACCCTTTTTACATCATGAATTTCACAGTAAAATTGCCTGATTCTTTTTAAACTTGTTTGATTACTCTGTTGTGACCTCTTCAACATTGATTGTTCAGCAAAGTTACAGTATTACTAATGATATAATAATAGCAGCTGACATTTATTAAATGTTTACTGAGTGCTAGGCACTTTTTCAAGTGCTTTTCATGCAAAATTTTATTTAGCCTTCACTACAGTCTTAGGAGGTAGATTGTTGTTTTCCTGTTATTTAAAAGAGGAAGTTGGGGCGTAGAGAGCTTAGCCAAGGTTATACAGTTGTCAGAGGTGATTTGAACCCTGGCAGTCTAAATGTTGCACCTTCGCTTTAACCACTGCATTTAGTACAATGATCTTATTCTCAGTTTATGGTAAGAAATAAATATTAAAGCGATCAAGCACAATTTAACTGGTGTGTCTCATATTTAAAAGGTATGCTTTTACTTTCAAAACATTTTGTAGAATTTCTTCTTGATTCCTGAGCTCCTCCAGTCCATTGATCTCCATCAAATGGTGCCGATCTTCCCTATTTGTCAATCTCTGCAAGACAGAATCCATGTTCCTTATCATGCTTTATGAAATCTTTCACTGTCTGTTCCCCAAATTCCTTTTAGCCTCTTCCCCATCATTCCTGTGTATATGTATACCTTATTCTCTACTTGCAGCTGACTTTTGACTGCCTCTACTCTACAATTTCCCCCCAATCTCTTTTCCCTGGTCCTGTTTCCTACTCTTCAAGATGCCTTTTCAGAAACGCTTTCCTGGACTCTCCAGGGCCATTTGTGATTCCCGTTCTGTGCCTCCACCTAATTCCCGGAGCCCTGAGTTATAATCCTAATCCCGCTGTAGAGTCATCTTTTCATCTCTTTCATGAGACAGCTGTGGAGGGAATGGAGTGGCCATAGCCATTGTCGCTCCTGTGCTCTGTGTTGTGCCTAGTCTCTTAATACTTGATACCAAGTAAATGTTGATTGAATAAGTATGTTTTGGTGTTCTGTTTTTAATTGTTTTGATTAGAGTTGTAGTAGATACTGAGATAGTGTTGTTTTGAAATCTCCCTTATCATTTTTTTGTCTTAGCTGGAATGTGTCGGGAGTGTAGCCAGTGGTATCTCTGTCATGAGTTGGAGTCCTGACCAAGAGCTGGTGCTTCTTGTTACAGGTAAGCTTGTTATTGGTCTCTAACTCTGACTTTCATAAAATATGACTCCTGATATCTTATAGGCTTAAGTTTCGAGCTGCTTAGATTTCAGAAATTTTATTTGAGCAGCGATACCTGCATTATAATCTGGAGGGAATATATTCTTTTTGATTTAAGTTTTACCTCTTAAAATGTTTTAAAAAGTTGTTTCATGTAACTTTTTCAATTTTGAAAATGAGAAACAAAGTCGTAAAACTTGGAGAGACTATTAAGTTCATAGTTGTAGTTAAAACATCTGCAATATTTATTTTAACCTATTCTAAGAGGAAGAATTGCTATATAAACAAATTCTAAAACTCTTCTTACAACTCTTTTTAAGAGCTCTTACAAGCTCTTAAAAACTGCTTTTTTTTTAAGTTTCTTTGTTTCAGATGCATTTCTGTAAACTAGCATCCTTGATGAGGTATATATTTGAAGAGATGTTTGTGACTAATGTTAAAGTTAGTGGAGGAGGGTTATGAGGGGTTTTATGTTAGCCTTATATCTATAAATAGCTGAGAATAAGCACCACGTGACTTAGCCAGTCAGAGCTTTTCTGTCTGCCCTAGCTCTGGAGCGTACAGTGCCATAGATGCTTATGGAATGGCACATTTATTACATGAAAACAAAATAATTCTTGTTTGTGCCCCTTCAAGGTCAGCAGACCCTAGTTATGATGACAAAAGACTTTGAACCTATCATGGAACAGAAAATCCACCAGGATGATTTTGGTGAAAGTGAGTATAACTTTGAAACATTTTGTGACCTGAATTTCTTCTCAGGTTTGATCATTTTCTTGCACACTAATACCCGTGTCATAAACCCAAAGCACTATGAAGCTTAAACACCCCCCCCCACCATTTATTAAGTATCTGATAGGCCAGTTCCTTTAGCCCATCTCAAATCTCAAAATGCATGCTTCTGGTGCTTCACTAGATCTGAGAGTTGGCTTTGTTAGTACCCTGGGAATAGAAATGTGTGCTTAGGGTCACCTAGATATTTGTTGCCCACATCTCAGGAAATACTTAACCTGGGGTTCAATGAAAGGGACTTCATACTAGCTAGAACAAGGAGAGCATTTCTGAGGAGAGCATTTCCGGGATACAATTTTAGAAAACAAAGGTGAGGTAGAAGGCCGATTTTTGTTCCTTCCAGCCAGACCTGAATCTGCATTTTCATGGGAACTGTCAGATCGTTTTTTTGCTAAGATCTAGCTGAGATGATTTGGGCATTGAGGCTGTGAGAGTATTGAAAGGGCAGAAGAGAGGAGATGCTTATTGAGTATAAGAAACTGTGGCCAACTCGAGGGTACCAGATAGCTGGCCTAATTGAGGAGAGGGATGAGGGAGAAGGTGTTTTAACTTTTACTGAGTTCTTACCTCATGCCTTCTTGTTCTACCAACTCAGAAATCATTTAGAAAACTGTTACTCATTTATTCAAAAATAATTTGTTTATTAATAAATTTTGAGTAATTATGAAGCCAGCATTGTGGTTGGTGCTATAGATAATTCAGCTTTTCTCTTAAGAGGTCCCATTAGTTCAATAATAATTTGATGTGCAGGTATTAGGGTAGCATAAGGAGGAGAAGGGAGTAATGGAGAGGGAATACTTCTTAGAGGAAGCCAACTTGAGCTGAGTCTTGGCTGAATTGGTTTTGGGTAAATGAGGGGTGAGGGTAGGGGAGTGATCCAAGCAAATGAATGAATCCATTCCAAGGTAGGGGTGTTTCATAAAAGCCTTTGACACATTGTGCTTATTCAGACAACTGTGAGTACTTAAGCACTACTGGGTGACAGGACATGAGTATGGAATGAAGTAAATGGGATGGATTTTGATCAAGTTTGGCAGGGAATTTGGACATTGGGTTATAGGTCATCAGCCATTAAAGGTTTTGATGATGCAAGATTGATTGATTAATTGGTGCAGAGGGAAGTGGCAAAGCGATCTGGTAGGAGGTTGCTGTTGGAATTCAGATGAGACATTAAAAAAAAGTGGGTGTGGGGCTAAAAGGGAATGAATTCAGGAAAATTTTGATTCTTGATGATGGGAGTATGTTTTTTGAAATTATCTGGGAAACATTTTGGGGATATATATGCCCCAACCACCCTAGCCAGTTGGAGAAATACCAGTTTAGAAAGTGAAATAAATAGGCTTTGGGTATGTAAGGTGAAAAAGAAAGAGTTTAGTAGGACTCCAGCCAGAAGTTTAGGTGTTGGGAATAAAGATGCCAGTATCTGAGAGGGAAGATGGAGAAGTGCTGGTTTTAAGGGATAGATGGGGAGTTCAGTTTTGGATTTGTTTTAGGGCCATGTGGGATCACCATGTGAAGAAGGCAAATATAAGGGGCTAAATCATTACAGGTGGGGAATCTTTACAATCTTAGGAGTAGATAAATTTGCTTAGGGAGCAGGTATGGTGCTGGGAGAGTAGAAGATCCAGTGTGAACTCCGGGACATCCAGATTTGTGTTGCAACTTCTCAACTCTGCTATTGCAGTGTGAAAGCAGTTATAGACAGTACATAAAGAAATAGGCACAGCAGTGTTCCAATAAAAGTTGCTTTGTCAAAGCAGACATGCTGTAGTTTGCTGATCCCTGCTGTAACCCCATCACTACTGTCTGATCCCACTGGAGAAGTTCTCTTGCTTCACTCCTTGGTTCTTTACCTCTGTTGTGGAAACTTGTGGGTAAAAGCCCAGGAACGTGCACCAGGATAAGCACTGCCATTTGTACCCAGCAGCAAAGCTGTGAGGGACTACAGCACTTGGATGTGCCCATGCACAGCAAACAGAAAATGGCTGTGCTGGCCCATAATTTATAGAAATTCTAAACAGCCCCACTTCATCAGAATCAGATCAATGGCAGGAGGGAAGTATTGGGTCCTGGCTCTGGCCAGTGCTTTCAGGGACATCTCTGTAGTACCTGTTGCAGGTGGCTGTCAGATCCTAACTCCAAGAACAGTGGGGCTTCATTGTTTGAGCAGCACTGACTTTATATTTTATATAAGAGAAGCATTATGATTTAGAAAGAACATTAGCCTGGAAGGCAGACACCCTGTGTTCTAACTTTGGCCTCTGCCATTAGGGGGAGTCTCAGTCTCTGCTTCTGTGAGGGTTGAATTCCATAATCTACAATCCCTTCCACCACTAACGGAAATTAGATATGTTTAGTGGATTTGAATTCTTACAGTCAGAATTTTATTCCCAGCTCTTGTCTCAAGTTTTGTGTTTTGTTATTCATAGGTACTTTGTGTAAATTCTTCATGTTTCGTTCTTGTTACTTGTAAAGTGGGGATTGCTGACTGCTGTCAAGGAAATTCGAAGTATATATGATGGCAGTAAAGCTCTTTCTAAAATAAGGGCATTTTAAATTCTTCAAAATCACTGTAGCATATAATGTGGAACATAGGTTTTTCAAATATTGACTGCTGGTTAATTTATTGAGAGGTCTCAGAGGAGCCAAATAATTACCAGTCCCTAAATTCTTGAAGAATAACAATGAAATTGCTTTTATTTTATTTCATTTAGTTTACTGTTTGTCTTGCCTTTTCTCAATCAATTGTTCTCTAGGCAAGTTTATCACTGTTGGATGGGGCAGGAAAGAGACACAGTTTCATGGATCAGAAGGCAGGCAAGCGGCCTTTCAGATGCAAATGGTAAGGTTGGTCTGCTGGGTACAGAAACACTTGATTGGGACAAATAGAAGTTCTGCCACCCAGGAAGAACCCTTAGGTGTCTGATTAGAGGCTGATAATGGACAGATCACTTCTGCTTCAGTAAAACTAAAGCTGTGCAGAAAACCTCAGGGAATGAATCATCCTAGAGAAATCCTTTTTTCTTTTTTAGTGCCAAGTTGTTTCATTACTTTTTTCAGTGTAGAGAATAATTATAACAAATATTGTTTAAAAAATAAATCATCATGGGGAGAAATGAAACACTCTGGATAATCTCTTCCTGATGCACAGAAAGACCTGCTGGCCTACATTCACTGTTGATCATTCACATGCATGATTTCATATTTTTCCTACATATATAGATATTAGATTTTCTGATTTTTCCTCTTGGGTAAAACTCTTCTTTTTTTCTGGATACATTTTGAAGATAGAGCTATAGGATTTATTGACAAAAGATCAGATATGGGCTGTGAGAGAGAGAGAGGAATTGAGGATGGTCCCAAGATTTAGAACTGAATGAATGAAAACATCGTGTAGAAATTTCCATGAGCTGCCCTTCTAGGATACATGAATCAATAATACACTGCCATTTACATTTTCTGTCCTTAATTATTTCTAGCTATATTCCAGGTAACTCATGTTTCACCTCTTGACGCTTCACTAGAAGAAATTTATGTTCTATGCCATAGGGCGGTTTCGTTGAGACCAAATTTTATTAGGCTGCCAGTGTGTTCCCTGTTGTGCAGACTGTGCCACTGGCATCATTTTGACTTAGCCTGTCACTACAGTGTGATGATGGATACTCAGGTGGATTTGTCCCCAGTCCTGCAGAGTTGGCTTCTGTCTTTAAAGCTTCAGGATTGATATGCAAGTGGCACTGGAGACCTTTCTCCCTCCTGTATTCAGAGCTCAGAAGTCTTATGTGCCTTCATCACTACTGCTGCCTTTATTACTCTGGCTTTACCCTGCCCACCTTCCTCTCACCTTCTTAACTCTCCTGTACACTGTTGTGAGGCCTATGCAATAAGTAAAACTCTACTCTCTTATACTTAGGCAAACTGAACATTTATTTCCTGATTACCTGATAGATTCCTCAGCTCACTATTTTTAATATCTAGATCTGCAGGTCTTTTCCTGTGTTGCTATGCTTGCAGGCCACTTTTTTTTTTTAAATAATCCCCGGAGAAAGATTTTTTGGTTTTAAGTTCTTTTTTTGTTTGTTTGTTTGTTTGTTTGTTTGTTTTTTGATGATTTCTGGGCCTAAGAGTCCTTTTATTAGAAGAGTAAGGATTCTTTGAAGCTGGTTTTCCAGGTAGCGTAAATCTTACATAGAAGATTTAAATTTAATAACCTGAGACTTGTTTGGTTCTGGGCCACATAAGGACCCCAGTAACATTTGTGTTTCTTCCTCTCTTTAGCATGAGTCTGCTTTGCCCTGGGATGACCATAAACCACAAGTAACTTGGCGTGGTGATGGGCAGTTTTTTGCTGTGAGTGTTGTTTGCCCAGAGACAGGTATGGAAATAAATTGCAGTTAAAAAAAGTTTTTATCTTCTTAAGTTCAGAAAAGGTTTTTTTTTGTTTTATATTGTTTTTTGTTTTTTTTTTGTTTTTTTGCACAAAGGATTTTCTTTTATTATACATATGAGATAAAGATATGCTGCTTTAGATGTTAGGTGAATTTAGAGCTAAGAATGAGAAGAGTTCTTTGAGGCTCTCTGGTCTAGCCTCCTACCCATTGGCTGTAAATTTTTAACAAAATTAATCTATTATTGGCTTTGTAAGACCACAGTGGTTTTTATTAATAAGGAAGGTATTTGTAAAGTTCTGACATGACAACATTTATCATAATGCTTTACGTTTTTCTTTTTGGTTTCCTTCCCCTCTACCTGCTGCTTAGGGGCACGGAAGGTCAGAGTGTGGAACCGAGAATTTGCCTTACAGTCAACCAGCGAGCCCGTGGCAGGCCTGGGTCCAGCTCTGGCTTGGAAGTGAGTGGTAGAAGAAATCTTTAACTCTTTCCTTAGAATATTTTGGCACTGAGCTACGGCTGGTGGTACCTGTTGAATATAGGTGTTTATGTAACAGGAACAATAATTACTTTTCCTCATTTGGCTATAAGCCTGTATCTTTCTTTTTAGTTCCCTGAAGTCTGATTTGAATAGTAGATTCTGAGCTTCTTCACAGATGTTCTCATTCCAGGGCCCACACGTTTTGTAGATTATAGGCAGGGCCTACACCAAGCCATTGTATAGAAAATGGTGCTTGGGAGGGAAGTCACAGTCAGCACAGCTCTGTGGGGCAGTGGAGCTTCAGTGTGGACTGGGAAAGGGCTTCCTTCCTCTGCACAGACTCCCACGCTCAAGGGGTCTGTCTGCTGAGGCCCATGCAGGCTGGATTCAGGCCTGATTCAGCTCTTGGCCCAGGACCCTTGTGCTGGTCACAACCTGCCTGTGATATGTGGCTTCCCTGATTATGTATAGAAATATCTCTGTCTCAGTAGCATCTGTTATATGCAGAACCGCTTAATCTCTAGGTTTTAGACATCTTGTTTCCTGCCAGTATCTGAATGGCAGTTGGATGATAGAGCAGAAAGAGAAGTGTATTTAAATTAAAACTCTGGAGACAAATATAAACAAAATGAAGCAATTAAGGTGTTTTCAGTAGATTGAGAAGTCTTTAAAAATACCTACCTGAACACGGAATATTTGCTGAAGTTATCTAATTGAAAGAAAAATAGCTTATGGTTGTATAGGACAGTATTCTTGGAATATTTTAAATAATTATTGATTTTTTTAAAACATCACCCAAGCGCAGCTAAATTTGTAACTCTGTGCAAATTAGGAAGTCACTTTTCTCTGGACAGGCATAGTCCCACACTAGGATCACTGTTGACCAGGAGACAGGTGGGATTTAAAACTGCCTTGAATGAAGCTTTTTGATTTTGCTGAAAAAAATCATTTCTCCAGATTTCGACTTATTCTTAGCCAGCTGGATGCTCTGTTGGACCTTTTTTTTTTTTTTTTTTTTTTTTTTAATTTAAACACTCTGGGTTTGCTTTAAGACCCTCAGGCAGTTTGATTGCATCTACACAAGATAAACCCAACCAGCAGGATGTTGTGTTTTTTGAGAAAAATGGACTTCTTCGTGGACATTTTACACTTCCCTTCCTCAAAGATGAGGTTAAGGTAGGTGCCTGAGTTGTTTAATCATCAAACTTAGAGGACTTCCTACAGATATAGAGAAGGTTTATATTTGATATGGATATAGAAATAGAAGCTCCCGAGTAGATAGTAAAAATAGTGGCTTCTTATAACTAAGTCATTTTACTTACAACTTTCTTAAGGAGATTTTGCCAAAAAAAAAAAAAAAAAAAAAATGGCTGTTCTTTTCTACCCTAGGTAAAACCCAGACACAAAATAGAAATGCTAGTTTTTATTGTTTATTTTGACAAAAGTGTAATTCTTCCAGTGATAAAAATACTTTTCACTTGTAACATTTAAACCTTAAGCAACTCATGTACCATTAGGATCTTTGATGACCTATCACTTGTAACATTTACCAATATTTTGCAAAATTATTTTCATCTACCACTCATACATTTTTGTTTTATTTCCTAGGGTTTTAATTCTAGAAATCATTTTAAATATTCATTTCTAACATTTTTCTTTAAATAACCATAATTTCATTATTACATCTTATAAAATTAGTAATAATTCTTTAGTATTATGTTATACCCTGTTCATGTTTAGTTTCCCTGATTATCTAAAAATGTCACTTTGCATTTGGTTAAGTCTCTTAAACTTTTAAATATAATGCATTTTTTTGACATCGTTGCATATAATGACATATTATACAGACTTGTTTAATGACTCTGAAGGTTAGTAATTTACAGCTAGGAGTCAGCTCAAGTAGTGGGATTATTTGGTTTGTGAGAGCAGGGGATTCAGCTATTATAAAGATTTTGAAGTAAATACATAGTTAAAGGACAATGACAGATATTTTTCCCTACCAGGTAAATGACCTGCTCTGGAATGCAGATTCTACTATACTTGCAGTTTGGTTGGAAGACCTTCAGAGGGAAGAAAATTCCACTCTAAAAACCTATGGTAAAACACCTGTATTGTGTCAGCCTTTTGCCCCATAAAGTGTAGTTGAAAATAGAAGATATGAATTTGTCTTTATCTCTTCTACTTAGTCCTGTTGTGGAATCAAAGATGGCGCAGGATTGGGGGGTCGGTGGAGATGGGGAAGCAGTTAGGTTTTAATTATTTAAGGATTTCAGTTATGTATCAGTTATGGTTCTTTAGAGAAACAGAATCAGGGTAGACCAGCATACTGGAAATTCAAGTAGGAGTTGATGTTTCAATCTTAAGTCTGAAATTTATAGGACAGGCCTGAAGTCTGCAGACAGGCAGGATTCTGTTGCAGTTTCGAGGTAGAATTCTTTTTTTCTCTAGGAAACCTTTGCTCTTAATGCCTTTAACTCAGATGAGCCCCTCCCCACACACACACATATTATGGAAGATAATCTACTTTACTTTAAGTCAACCAATTGTAAATGTCAGTCACATCTACAGAAAACTTTCTCAGCAATATCTAGACTACTGCTTGATCAAATAACCTGGTACCATAGCCTAGCTAAAGCTGACATATAAAATTGACCATTACAGGTCATCAGTACTTTCTTTTCTTAGATGGTGTAACTATAGGAAATCAAAACACTAGCCAAAGGAATGCTACTGTGAACATGAAAAAAAAATTGAATTAGATATAAGTAAGAATCTTCTCTCCACCTTTTAAATTATGTAAATAGATATTTTTAGTGTATATATAATAGGTGAAAACATTAGAAAATAAAGATAAGAAAAAAGTTAATCCATAATTCTGTCACTCTGAAATCACTATTAAAATTTTCTCATCTTTCAGATTTTGTGTATATCAGTATAGCTATGATCTCATTTTTGTTGAGTATATGGTTATAATACATGCAGTTTTATAACTTGCTTTTCCACTGTCACAAATATATTTCCATTTCAGATATCCATCTGCCTGATTATAAACTGTGTAATATTTACTTGTGTCACAATTTATTAAATCCCATTCTGTTAAACATTTAAAGTTTTATAATTTTTCATTATCAACAGCAATACACTGAACTTTTTTGTTCACAAATCTTTTCACTTGCTAGATTATTTCTAAGTGGCTTTTCAGACTTTTTAATCAGTAGAACTTTTACTTTAACTCAAATGTTATTCATTCATTCATTCAATCCAGTGGTTCTCAACCCTGGCTGCACCTTTAGGAAAAAAAAAAAAGCACTTTCCAGGCCTCATCTCACTGCATTCATTGTGTTGGAATGGGGACTATACATCATTATTTTAGTTTTTTGTTTGTTTGTTTGTTTTTTTTTTTGAAAGGCTCCCAGATGATTTTTAACATGCAGCCAGAGTTGGGAACCACTGATTAACTAGAGTTTCAGAGGCCAGCACTGTGATATGCTCAGGCTACATGTTGTACAAGAAGAGCCACAACACATTTTCTTGGAGCCTGAGCACATGGTCTAACTTACCCACTCACAGCCAGGTGGAAGCATCGCACTAGCCTGGTTAGAAAACTGGATTAGATTTGCTGTGATCGCTGAATTAAGAATAAGGGAGCAGGAGAGTATTTATTTAAAGAAAAGAAATTCCTTAATGTAATTAGTATCTTCATTTGTGCATATCATCTGTTTAATAAAGATGGTTTTTAGAGGATTTAACTTTATTGAGATATAATTGACATGTAACGTTGTGTAATTTTAAGATAAACAGTGTGTGATTTGATACATGTATACATATTGTGAAATGTTTACTACAGCAAGGTTAGTTAACACATCCTTCACTTCACATAATTATCATTTTTGTTCTTATGGTGAGAACATCGAAGATCAACTCTCATAGCAACTTTCAAGTATACAATGCTGTATTACTTGCTGTAGTCACCATGCTGTATGTTAGATTTCTGGGACTTATAATTGAAAGTTTGTACCCTTTGACTAACATCTCCCCATTTCTCCCACCCCCCCGCCCCCAGGGTTAGGTTTTGTTGTTTTACTAAATGCCAGAAAAGATAATTGCTGGCCAGTCTCCCTTGGATAGCTGAATCATAGTTAATATACCAGATAGCCTAGTATAATTGCATGCCAAGCACCTGGAAGAAAATGCTAAGCATCTTAAGCTTAATAGAACATAACAATGCTAGTCCAGTACTCTTGGATTGAATGTTTTAATACTTTTAATCTAATTGTCACTTTTATTCTTTCTAAATCTTTATGGAAAAAAAGCCAGTTCACTAAAACACTGACTTACACTAGCAGCCTTTCATTTTCATGATCGTAAAGTTTGAAGGTAGAGACAAAAATAAGCTTATGCTTCTGACCTTATTGGTGCTTGACATTTTATCTCCATGGAAAAGTACCTTTTGATAATTATTACTGTTAATGTTATTTTAATGGATATGCTGAGTAGGAAGGGTCATTTGAGAAAGAAAAGGCTGCCCCCATCCTCCTCTAGCAAATGGCATGAAGTTAAGGGCCTTCCTTTCATTTTCCCTTGCAGTTCAGCTCTGGACTGTTAGAAACTATCACTGGTACCTCAAGCAAAGTCTACCCTTCAGCACCTGTGGGAAGAGCAAGATCGTGTCTCTCACGTGGGACCCAGTGACCCCATACCGGCTGCATATTCTCTGTCAGGGCTGGCATTACCTCTGCTACGACTGGCAGTGGACAACTGACCGGAGCTCAGGAGAGAATTCAAGTGACATGGCAAATGTGGCTGTCATCGACGGAAGTAAGCAACTGAAAGAGGTGTTTATGAGCCTGCAAGGGGTCCTGAGCCCAATGCCTACAGATGTGGTGGTTTGACCAAAACAATGGGGATTTTGTGTTTTGTTGGTTGTTTTGGTTGTTTGGTTTATTTTTACTTATTTGTTGTTTTGTTTGGATAGGAATGCCCATACGTGGGACATGTACTCTCCCGCAAATCATAGTCCCTCCTCCTACCACCACCCACCCCATTTTTCTATTGCGCTTTGTCCATGGCCTTCATATGTTTACTGATCCAGCCTTTAAAAACATTGAAAATTTTGACTCTGGGTACACAATAGTATTGTGGCATTGGGTGTCTTAGCCTTGTCTTTTGCTCTGACGTAAATTTACATTGACCTTTGTACCACTCCACTTGTGTTGCTTTGTTTTCTGATAAAATACTTGTCAATTACATACCTGTCCAATATGTTCAGTTCAAGTTACAAGATTCTGTCTAGTATGAAGATTGGCTTGGTGTTTTATAATTAGGTTGAGGATTTTATTTTTGTTTTTATTTTTGGTGAGGGAGAGGAAATTGGGGGGAAAAGTTGTCACCTGAATAGATAGTTTACTTATTTGCAATAACAGAAAGGTAAACTTGCTTCTAAGATTATAATGCGAGTTGGTGTACTAACTCATGTTCTATATGATGGTCATAATATTGATTTTATAATCTCATGTTCTGTATAGAAGACTTAATTATGTATATGTTATTACCAAATCCATGCATAGGGAAATGCTTTAAGGATTTTGAAGATGTTAATTCCCTTGCTTTAGTCTGACTTGGTCGCAGGCCCAGGTTTAAAGCTAGAACTCTGACCTCTTGGCCTTCTTCCTCTAGCCCCTGGTACCTGAGAACTCTAAGTCCAGAGATGGACTTTTCTAGGCCTGGAGGTGACAGTAGCCAGAGAGGGCCAGAGTCCATGATACTTACTTTTCCCTTTTACACAATGTTTAAGCTTATTCATGGTAAAAACACCAAAAATTATTTTTAAGAATTGCTGTATATTTTTTACCACCATTATTAGTTAGTGGTACTCTTCAGATGCTTATTTTGCAAATTGAACATCTCTGTGTCTAATCCTCCTTTTTCTCTCTCACGTGCAGACAGGGTATTGGTGACAGTCTTCCGGCAGAGTATAGTTCCACCTCCCATGTGCACCTACCGACTGCTGCTCCCACACCCTGCAAATCAAGTTATGTTCTTCGCACACCCTAAAAAGAGTAATGACCTCGCCATCCTAGATGCCAGTAACCAGGTTTCTGTTTATAAATGTGGTATGTTCAAAACTGTTACCAAGATGTTCTGAATCGAGTCCCTCCTACAGAAAGCAAATTATAGTTTGGTGTTGTCTTAGCTCTTGTTTCTACAAATTTTTAAGTTTATGATTAATATCTTTATCATTATGATATTTAATTCGTTTATGGGTATTTTTTTGTTTCATGGGGGTTCAATCTTACTCTGGCTTATAAGACCTATTTCTTTAGTTTTATTGAACTTGAAAATTCAGTTATGAATAACATTCAACTCTGGAAATAAGATGGTATCTGATTATATCTTTTACATATTTCATGATTTTCATTGCCTTTGCATGTATTTTCAGTTGATCTCACAGCCATCCTAGGAGCTGTGCTTCAGAAGGAATTTTTTCTTTTTCGTAGATGAGAGAACAGAATGCCAGAGAGTTTGAATTTGCTTGAGCAAGATGGACAGAGATTCCAGCTTAGGTGTTCTGGCTCCTAATCCAGTTGTCTTCCATGTTTCATTGCTCTTAGTTTCTAGTTGCTTTCCTGAAGTGCTGGAAAAACCTGAAACTTGTTTTTGGTTGTAAGTTCTGTGGTGATATCATAAATTACACTGGCATGTGGAACTGGTGGCCTTATTTTCAAATAATTTTTGAATTCTCAGAAAAACCTAGAGAGCTGCTGGGAGAGAATAGTCAAAATTAATTAATTCATGCTGGAATTCCCTACTTACCATTTTTTTCTGTTAATTCAACAACCTATTTATACTAATACAACAATGGTTCCTCTTTTCGTTCAGGATTGTTTTGTTATAATGTTATGAGAAACCATAGGAACTTAAATCTTGTGTATATCAATTAGCATATGATAAAATTGATTTTGTTATACATTGTTTCGCTTAAAGTTACAGAACCTATCAGTGATGTTAACTGAGGACTTACTATATCTGGATATGTCACCAGCTTCTCTGGTTTTAGTTTTGTTCTATAAAATGCTATAATAATCTTCCTTAAGTTTCTTTTTTAATAGCTCTGAAAAATAATAATGTGTTCATTGTTTAGACAAATCATAAAACAAAATTAACTGCTTTTCAAAGTAGATTTTCTATCATACAGTGATATTAAAAGTGAACAGTGATTGTCTCTGTACTCAACTACTGTTTGGGTATCTTGCTGCTGGTTTTGTGAGGTTAAAAAGAATCAGATGTTAGAATAAGTTTTTGTGGTGCTACTGTACTTGAGTTTGTACATCACTTCACGATATATGGGATATTTTGTCTACATTCACTCAAAAAAACTTTATTGAGTTCATACCATTCACCCATTTAAAGTGTATAATTCTGTGGTTTTTAGTATATTCACAGAATTTTGCGGCCATCATCACTGTATTCAATTTTAGAACATATTCATCTTCCCAGAATGAAACCCTGTACCATCCTACATTCACTGTACTGATACTTAGAACTCCCGTGATGAGATGGGGCATGCTGAGAGCTCTGCTTTTGGAAGTTTGCTCGGTGTCAGTATGTGGGGCGAGCCATGGGTGTGAGCATCTGAAGCAGAGATACCAGTTAGGCTGTTGCACAGTGACTAGGTAGGAGATGATGAGCGCATTAGTCTGTAGAAATGGAAAGAAGAGAAAGATCATGCAAATCCAAGAACTGAAAGCCTCTGAGAAGTTAAAGAGCACATTGTAGAAAGTTTGGCTATAAGAGGGTCCGGAAAAAGGTGGGAGTCTTTATTAGAGCATAGGACTTAGAGATTAGCATCTCAGACATGGAGTAATTTCAGGAGATGGCCCTGGTGTGGATAGCTCACGTGGAGTTGAAGTGGTTGAATGCCAGCATTAGGCGCCTGTCCAGTGAGCATCGTGAGAGGGCAGATTGGTGAGAGATTCAAGAGTGCAGAAACAGTGGACGTCAGCTTCCAGGTCGTGCAGGGAGTTAAGTGCATGTTGAGGAATAATACGTTTTATTGAGATCAAGAGGAATGAGAAGAGAAAAGATTGGAGGTTGGGGTCACAGTCAGAATATTCCAGTTTGAGATCTCAGTGGACAGGTCAGACTATTAATAAGGGCCCAGTGCCTAAGCAGAAGCAGAAGGGAAAAAGCTCTCATTACAGATGAACAACTTAGACGTGAGTAGTGGACGTGAGAGTTGAGTAGAAACAAATTAGATGTGAAAATTTTCAAAGGTGGCATTTGATGTCTCTTTAGTATTGCTCCTTTTTTTCCCATCCATGTTTATTGATTGTCTGTTAACATGCCAGGCTTTTTCCAACTCCGTGCCTTTGTGGAGTCTGTCTTCTAGTTGGGGAAAAAGCTAGTAAATAAACACTAGAGGATAGGTGCCAGTAGGGTAAGGTGGCTTTATATTTAGGGTGGTTACGGAGCCTCTCTATGAAGGTGACATTTAAGCAGAGAGTGGGTGGGAATTGGAGAGGGAGCCATGCAAACACCTGGGGTAAGAACATTCCAGATAGACTACAAAGCATTGCAAAGTACTTGTTGTATGTAGGAAATAGCCAGGAGTGTAGGGTGACTGCAGCAGAGCAAGTGAGAGGAGAGTGGTGGATGGGGTCATAGAGGTGACCCCACAGGGAATAACTCTTGTCAGGCCTTGAAGGCTCTGGGAAGATGTTAGTGTTTATTCTGCATGAGACAGGAAGCCACTGGAGAGCTTGGAACAGAGAGTATGGTATTCTGGATTAATTTTTTATAGGATTGTATTGGCTGCTGTGCAGTAAATAAACTGGATCAAGAATGGAAATAGAATGTCTTTTTATTAAGGAAGCGAGTTTGTTGAGAGATCATCAGGAAACAGTGGGAGGAACTAGCACTGGGGAGCGAGGGCATCCCTTCGGCCTGGTCTTGCTGAGGATTGTGACTGGTGTAGTAGGAAGGGAAAAGCAGATTTGGGTTATGCCTGAAAGGTAAACAGAGATTGAAAAGAGATTGAGGTGTTATTTTCAATTGCCTTATTTGTAAAGTGGTTTACCTTCTAGAACCCACCAAATGCAAGACCCCATAACCTTAATATTAGGAGAAACGTTTGTAGTTTACTATGATGGTATTTGTATTTTTGTTTTCTAGATGACAGTCCAAGTGTGGACCCTACGGTGAGACTGGGAGCTGTGGGTGGAAATGGATTTAAAGTTTCCCTTAGAACTCCTCATCTGGAAAAGAGATACAAGTAGGTGGTTCTTAATTATCTTGGACCTGGACACAGAAGCAGCCAGCATTTAGTCCTAACCTTCACCCATCTGTTGTCCTGTGTCTGTTGCTGAGTGGAAGAAGTAGGTGCAACCCTCAGGCCCAGGTTTTTCAGCCTCATTAGGGAAGCCAGTTGCCTGTATATCTGAATGCTGATGGGTGGCAGGAGAGCACAGGTCATAAATCAGCCTAAAACCCATTCTTTGCAATAGCCCTTGGAGATGAAGATGATGGGGCAGAGTCACGTTCGCTTACATAAATGAGGATATCTAAGTTGTTAACATATGGCTGACCTACCAGTTCCTCACCGCACACTCCAGAACTTTTGGGTGCTCTGTTTTGAGGCTCACAGGTTGGAAATCAGAATGCATTTTCCCACTGAAACAATATTATAAATGGTTGGGTATAATTGAATATTTCAGGTACTCTATAGGCATTGTAAAATGACCCAGAGGCCAAACTATTAATTATAATACCACTTCTGTGAGAATCCAGGATTTGAGTCTATTCTATTTGATAAGCTCGTGTTCTTAATTATTGCAGTATTCTACCTCCTAGGAGCATGTATTCCTAAATTAATAGGAATAATGAACTGTATAGAGCAAATAGAATTTAATAATGTCTTTCTTAAATATATGCAATATGTTTTACAAATGTGTATAAATATCTAACCGTGTATGATTTGGGGGCTACCTCTATGATGCTTAGCGGTCTTCACAGAACATTTACGTGGATGATTTCGTTCCACAGACTTGGAACCATTGGAGGACAGAGTTAAGGCAAATTAGAAAGTGTGAAGCAATTTAGAATATAGCTCCATTTTTTTAAAGTTGAGAGGATCGCTTTAAGTCCTTTAAAGAAATCGCATGAAGGACATGAATACTTACCTTGATTCTTGAAGGGCTAGGGTTAGGACTAGTGGAGAAAGATTGGGAACATTGGGTCTGGCGGGCAGAGGAGTGACGGTGAGGAGCAGAGTTGGGAAAGCTCGTGTGTGGGGCCGAATGCAGTGGAGAGACAGAGTTCTGGGATTGCTGGTTGAGGAGGAAGATCAAGTTAGTGACCCAGCTTCGTCAGTGTGCACTGAGGGTTTGCTGCCTGAGCTAGAAGGCAGGAAGTAGCCATTCTAAATTCCCAAGTGAGGTGGCAAAATGTCCTTCCTCTGCTGTGTAAATGCTATAGAAGGAAGACGGTAGAGGCAAGGAAACCATCTGTCAAGCTAATTAGTCTTTTAATATGAGATGCTTAGGAAAGGACCCATTGTGTTTAGATCTAAATATCTGCTAGAGTCTGGTTTGAACGCTGGTTAAGTGGTGACAATGGAAAACGTCTGGAGTCTGTTAAATGTAAGGAACTGGGTAATTTTCTTGTGTAGTCAGTTTTCTAAAGTATTCTCTTCAAATCTAAAGATCCCAGAGTATAAGAAACTTAATATTAAATAGAAAAAAATTTTTAAGCCAGGCAAACATTATTTTTGGGTTTTCTAGTATTTGACATCACCTTAGGTTTTGTCCCTCCAAAAGAAGGTGCCAACTGTATACAGGGTGGTTTATTCTTCCTTCATTCAGGAAAATCTCAGTGATATTAAAGTGTTATTCATGCCTTGGATATTCTTCAATATTTAAAACAGAATTCAATTTGAGAATAGTGAAGATCAAGAAGTAAATCCACTGAAGCTCAGCCTTTTCACCTGGATTCAAGAAGACATTTTCCTGGCTGTAAGCCACAGTGGGTCCAGCTCACAGTCTGTCATTCACCATCTGACTATGGCCCCTTCTGAGACGGATGATGAGCAAGGACAGCTCAATATTAGGTATTACAACACTTCTCTGTATTCTACATGTTAATAAGCTGATGGAGTTATGCTTTTGTCTTTATAAGCATAGGACCTTTTTTGGCTTCTGGTGAGCAAGGTTGAAGGGCTGTAGCTTCCTTGTTAGACACACTTAACAGGTTAAGGCTAGTTTTGAGTCATGTCAAAATACAGGCTGAAAATGCAGGTGAAAAATAGAACAAATACCAATAGGTGAGGCAAAACATTTTAAGATGTGTTAAAAATTTTAATTCAACATATACTTACATTCCAGCAGGATAATTGTTAGCCTATGAGGATCTACCACTCTA
>CM053509.1:144592279-144610188 GCA_028627145.1 Eidolon dupreanum | reverse complement strand
AAAAAAATGTCTAAGAAATGTTATTAACTAACTAGTTTAATATTTTACTTCAAGTTACCATTTAGATACCAAACTGGCAATATGCACTAACTTCTTTGTTATCTTCCTTTTGTCACTGTGGCCAGCCTCCATTGTGCATCTGCACGGCTCCAGCTTGTGGTCATAGGAAATGGGCTCCATCTTGTCTTCTGTTTCATTTCTCCCCTACACTCCCCGACAGGGTGTGTGTGTGAGAGAGATTCCAAAAATTCCCACTTTCTTTGCTTCCAACTTGGAAACAGAATCATTCACTAATACAATTATAGTGTACTGATAGTGCTAAGAAATAGAGATGCTGCCCAGTCTTCCCTGTGTTCTCCAAATCGGTTGAGAAGTTGTGTATGTGAATAGGCATGAGGGCTCTGTGCGAGAGGGCAATTTCCAAGGATGACACTGTTTATCAGAAAGGCTAATGGTCTGAAGGTTGAGTGGGAGAGCAAAGGAGCCTGGTTATTAATTGCTCTCTTCTATTTTGGATAATGTGTAGTTTCAGCTGCAGTAATGGAGAGTGGCTTGTCATGACCGTGATTCCTAATGCTTAGCCAACCGTGTCTTTAGCATTACAGGCAGGTCTGAGTAGCAGTCATATGTCTAATGGGGAGACTCTGCGGAAGGTGGAGAGGGGTTCCCGCATTGTCACCGTTGTACCCCAGGACACAAAGCTTGTATTACAGGTAAGTTGATTTTTCAGGCTGTGTTTCTGATTGTCAGTAGGCAGTCAATACCAAACAATTATTGCAAATTGTATCTTAGGCTCTCTTATCATTTGTAATAATTTATTATAAGCCTTTCCTTGCTAGGTTCTCTGTTAGCTTTATACTAAGGAATGTTCATACAGGCTCTGCCCAGTAAGGCTAATAAGGAAGCTTTTCTGGAAAGTCAAATATTAAGCCCAACTAGATTCTGCTAAAAGTATGCTTATTTTACCACATTGTGGTGGTTCTCCATATACATCCTGGGTATTTAAATATTTTCTATTTAATTAAAAACATTATTGCTTCAATTTATTTATTTTAAGGTGCCAAGGGGAAACTTAGAAGTTGTTTGTCATCGAGCCCTGGTTTTAGCTCAGATTCGGAAGTGGTTGGACAAGTAAGTACCATGTATATGACTACTTGCTTATTGTTATCACTTATGTGTGAAGATGGTACATATTAAAGTTGAAAACCCTACTGAAAAACCTTCATTACAGATGTCTTCAGTCAGATTCTCAGAGGCTTTTTTTTTCCCCACTTTGATTTTAATACCATATAGTATAGTAGACATTCTTAGCAGAAAGAATCATGAAGCTTGTCATAAAAGACCGAGTTTTTCAGCCTAAGAGGATCCCAATGGGCCTTAGATGTCCTGTGATCCCAGGGAGATTGTGCAACAAACTGTGTCTGTGTACTTACCCAGGCAGAAGGCCCCAGGCTTTCAGCAGATTTACGGGGTGGGGGGTGGGTGAGGGTTGGGTGGGGGGTATGACCCAAAAGCACCAGAGCCTCAGTTGTGAAGGAAATGATCTTTCATCTGAATTTACATGGAGGAAACTTTGTGTCAGAAAGGTTGTTATTAATATTTTCTTAAAAAAAGAAAGTAGACCTGCATTCCATGATGATTTTGTATTGTGTGTATATGGGGATGTAGTCCTCAGCCTGCCATGATGACTAAATCACACCTTTAAGAAGGTAGATAAATCTGGTACCTGATTTTTTTCATTTGGTGATTTCAGAGTAGAAATTCGGTAGCAGTTGTTTGGCATTCGAGCTGTAATCTAATTATAACCAGTTTATATTGTAATGAAAACAAGCAGGGTCCAGGGAGTTTAGTTTTTGTGAAATGCCTTTTTTATACATGCTCTGTCTCTTCACAGACTTATGTTTAAAGAAGCATTTGAATGCATGAGAAAACTGAGAATTAATCTTAATCTGATTCATGATCATAACCCTAAGGTAACTTTCTAAATCTGCTATTTACTGTCTTACTTTAGACTTGAGCTAATGTGATATGAACTAAATTTTTTTTTTTTTGGATAGGTGTTTCTTGAAAACGTGGAGGCCTTCATAAGACAGATAGATTCTGTAAATCATATTAACTTGTTCTTTACAGAATTGAAGTAAGTATTTTGAATAGTTCATGAGTATCATATCCATAATTTTTTCTCTTCTAGTTAAGGAAATCAAACAGGTAGCCTGAGGAGAATTTCCATTCAGTATTTTTTTAATCACTCTAACTCTTAGAAGCTATATGTACTGGATTTACTCTCTTTCCTTTTTTAAAAAGTCTATTTAAAACTAAGACTTCGAAGCATGTAGGTTAGAATTATTACTTAACTTTATTTTTAGGTGTTCATATAAAACTACGTTTTTCTTACAAGAGTAAAATAAAATGGTATCTTTTCTGCAAGGATTTTTCTCCCAACTTTTTCATGAGAAATTTCAAACATAGGAAAGTTGAGAGAATTGTACAGTTTGTCCTGTACTACCATCTAGATTCTAGAGTTCATATTCGTATATGCTTTCTTACTACCATCTGTGTCTTCATCATTCATCTGTTTTTAGACAAATTTCAAGATGATTATAGAAATCAGTTCACCTTACCTCTCAATATTTCACTTTGCATAGCATTAACTAGATTGCATTCTTTGTGTATGAGTTCTCTGCAGGCAAAATTTACCTGTTGTGAAATGCGTAGATCAATAAGTTTACCATTCAGTGAGTTTTGACAAATGTATACTTCTAGGTAACTTGAACTCCTATCAAGATAGAGATTCCCATCATCTCAGAGAGTCCCCCCAAATTTCTTCTTAGTCCCTGTCCCACCCACTAGGCAACCACTTCTTTGAGTTTTTCACCATAGAACAGTTTTGCATGTTTAAGAACTTAATATAAATGGAATCATAGAGTATTAATTTTTCTGTGTAAATGAAGCTTTCTTCCCTTATATATATTATCTTAAGATTCATCCATTTTGCACGTATCACTAATAAGTTCATCTTATTAACACTCTACAGTATACCATTGTGTAAATATACTGCAGTTTGTTTATTCATTCCCCTGTTGATGGACACCTGGACTATACCCAGTTTGGGACTATTGGGATAATACATTTGTGAATATTGCTGTACAAGCCTTTTGTGGACATGTTTTTATTTCTCAATACATTTCTCCATGTTTTCCCCTCTATAAGCATTTTTATAATTAAACTTTTCCAAAAGCCAGTTTTATTATCTCATCAGCACACTTGGGTTTATGTTAGTAGTTTGAGAGCTGGGACATATGTTCAGTTAATGACCTTTTAATACACACTTGTTCTTAGGGAAGAAGATGTCACGAAGACCATGTACCCTCCACCAGTTACCAGCGTTGTCCAGCTGCCCATGGATCCTGAGGGGAGAAAAGTAGACCTTATCTGCGATGCTATGAGAGCAGCCATGGAAAACATAAATCCTCACAAGTATGTGTGCTGTCATTAGTTGGCATCCTTTGAATAACAGAAACATATAGTTGTCCTTACTCAGCTCGTTCATCCTTCTCATTCTGGTGTTCTTATAACCTCAGATACTGCCTGTCAATACTCACCTCCCACGTGAAGAAAACAACCCCAGAATTGGAAATTGTGCTGCAGAAGGTACACGAACTTCAAGGTAGAGACCCATTCACAGAGAGTGTTTAATGGAGTCTTGACTGACACTAGTCGTCTAGTTTTCCTGAGGTCACACTGGTCATGACCAGTGTCACATCACAGATTTAACACGGGCCATTGGGTTGCCATTTTAAGATCTGTGTCATTTTTTGAGTGCTATCCTACAAATATACAAAAGAGTCAAAAGTGTATATTTGTCAGGAAAATTTATTACTTTGTCTTTGTGGTTATGTTGCTAGATATGTGGCTTTTTCTCAAACTGGTTTTGCTCTGTTTTGTTTCCTATGGACAGGAAATGCTCCGCCTGTTCCCGATGCTGTGAGTGCTGAAGAGGCCCTGAAGTATTTGCTGCTGTTGGTAGATGTTAATGATCTATATGATCATTCTCTTGGGACCTATGACTTTGATTTGGTCCTCATGGTAGCCGAGAAGTCACAGAAGGTATGTGGAGTTGCTACATACCATGTTTTTGGTTCTCATTTATGTAATCACGGTAGTATGAAATCCTCCTTCTGACAGTACAGTGTTTTGCCCAATGTTGTCCTGTGCATACAGGCCTGGAGGCCGATCAGTGAGTCTCCAGGGCCCACACGTCTAAGCCTCATTTTCTACCATAGTTCTGTTCTTATCGAAGTGTTTTAATTGTTAGATTGAGCAAGTGAGATAAAACTTGGTTATTTTTAAGATTACAGGCATATGTGTGAACAAATTCTTCTCTTATAAAGGAAATATAACAAATGATTTACTGTCTAATTTAGTCTCTATCTCGTAGCTCTTTTTTCCAGTGGAAAGGGGGAATATGGAGAATAGAAAGGTTCAAGGCTTCTTGTCCCACCGCAGCATGCTGCAGTCAAAAAGTTGGAGCACCACTGGTCTAAATACATTTTTTATGTCTTTTTTTGCAGCCTCATTTTTATCTCCTATCATTCCTTTCTTTGCTCTTGCCAGAGTGGTCTTTCCAAAAAGGAAAATTTGATCTTTCATTCCTCTGCTTAAAATCTTTCATGGGCTCCCCATTGCTCCTAAAGCCCTAATATTGCTTAAAAACCCTTCCGTGATCTGGTCTCTGTGTAACTCTCTCCTCATCTTTTGACATTATCTGTTTATCTCTGCTCGTGGAAGAAAGGCAAAGCTTTTGGTGCTCAACCACCACTCTCATCCTCTCCATTCACCTGGCTAATTCTCACTCATTTCGGTCAGTGGGTACCAAGGTGGCATCTTCCTAGTAAACCATTCTTGCCTCCCTGCCCCCACCCAGGGACTGGAGGAGATGGCCCCCGTATGTGCTTCTACTATACCCTGTGCCTGTCCCCGCATACCAGTCTAACTCCTCTACTAGACTGTAAGTTTCCTGAGGTTAAAGGTTGTGTTACATTCTTTGTACATAATGGATTCTTACTTAAAACATTGATTTAACATTTTAGCATATAGTTATCCCCTACATCACATGCATGAGCATTTGATTATTACTCTTGTTTTTTTCCCCTATATTCTTATTTATATTCATTCTGTCTGCCCAGTGAAACTGAATTAAGAACAGTTCTTTACCAAGAAAACAACTTTCTTACAGGGCATGTCACAGAGCTGGAGGTGATCAGTGCCAATAAAAACTTGCAGTGGCAGGACCTCAGAGTTTTGTGTCCAACTCAGTATAATTTTACCTTTAACACTTGGTCTTTGCAAACGGAGGGCATGAAATGTCATGGAAACAGCTCCAAGCACACTGCCTTACACTTTTATGAGAAACTTGGATGCATTGGTTCAGTGTCTTTTAGATTAGAACCTTGTTTTCCTTATTAGCCTGAAACAAATGTTTATTATGAGACTTAGTTAAGAGGTAGTCATTATTCTTATTGTAAACTTATAACACCCATATATTGAAGCATTTTTATCAAAAGTTGTATTATATTTGATTTTTATGTGACATAATTAATGTATTAATACGGCACATATTCTTAAAGTTATGTAGCTTTGGACTTATTGCCATAATTAAATTTTTTATTTTTATAAGTAAATATAATCACAAGTAGTAAAGTTCTCCTATTTATCATTTTTATTTTTAGGATCCCAAAGAATATCTTCCATTTCTTAATACACTTAAGAAAATGGAAACTAATTACCAGCGGTTCACCATAGACAAATACTTGAAGCGCTATGAAAAAGCCATTGGACACCTCAGCAAATGTGGTAAGTATGAGCGTTAGTATGTTTATCTCTGCTTCAAATTTTCTTTGGAACTAGACAGGCTATAAATTAAAATAAAATACTAGTTTAGACATACACTGATTTTAAATTCTACTCCTGAAAACTTTAGCAATTAACCTACTTGCACCTTATTTTCACATATGTTCTGAGCAGCTGAGCATAAAGCAAATGCCTTTTAAGAACTGGAGGAGCTCCAAGGCTCAGAAAATAGAGCAGATCCCCTTTGGGTTAAGAATGATCACCTCCTAAATTCACTTCAGAGTCTCAGAATCAAAATTGGTTGATAACTCGTTCTACTCGTGATGTTTGCTAACACCTGAGGGACAGCCGGCTTGTCTGGAGCGAGTTGCCCACCAGCAGTGCCCTGAAAGCTCCTGTTGTAATCATCAGTGATGGAGCTGGATAAGCACAGTGCCAGGTGTCTGCTCCACTCCTGTCCCTGACCCGCGCTGGTGCCTCTGGCTTCAGCAGCTGTGATTCTTTCCTGAGGGCTGGAGGGGGACAAGGAACAGTTACCTGGGGTGCTTATTAAGTCTTCCTTGGAGAATCTGATTCACTTTGTCTGGGTAGGGCTCAGGCGTATATGTATGTTTAATAAGTTCCCCAGGTGATTCTTGTTACAGAGGTTGAGAAAACACTGGGCTAGATGGTCATTTATCAGGGGTCATATAAAAGTTTCTTTTACGTAGAACTCAGATCCTAGTCAATGCTTCTCATAGCTCAGAAGTTGCAGTGGTGCTCGTTAAAATTAAAATTCCTGGATTTCATTCTCCATCCAGATCCTCTGATTATGCAGGTCTTAAAAGATCCCTTGTTGATTTTGTTTAGGGACCGTTGGTAAAAATGAAATCCTTATGCTTCCAAAGTCTTAAGCTTGTGTGTGTATAAATCTCATTCCTGCAGGACCTGAGTACTTCCCAGAATGCTTAAACTTAATAAAAGATAAAAACTTGTATAACGAAGCTCTGAAGTTATATCCACCAAACTCGCAGCAGTACAAGGTGTGTGGTGTGTGAAACAAGGCTCTCCTGGTTTCGCTTCATGCCTTAGTTGGAAGAGGGTGAAGATCCTGATTCCATAACACCATCCTTGGTTTCAGGGTTCATCTTTACACGAATTAGCCTCATCTTAAACTTCTTATGTGGGTGAACGGCCCTGACCTATTCCTTTTCTGAAGAACTTGCCCAGGCCAAAAACCTTGGCATTGTCCCAGGTTCCTGGTGGGAAATACAAGGCATCGTCCACATAGGGCTCCCTGCCTCCATCCTGCCTCCTACAGATCAGCCTCACTGCTGCATAACTGATCATCCTGAATAGTGCAGAGCTTTCCCATTTATCTTAGGATAAAGGGATAACGTTTGGTTTGTTTAAGCAAACATCTGTTTAGCTTTTCTTATATGCCGGATACTTTGCTTATAAGCTAAATGTAGGATATAAGTCTCATAAAAACCTGATAAGTGGCGTGAACAATTTTCAAGTGAGGAAACAGCTTGCCTAAGGACCTGGGCTCTGAATCAGCTTCCCTGGGACCTGGAGCTTGTGCTGTTAACCACTACTCACCGTGCCGTCACCACCACCATTTTCAGTTCGTTCGCACATTGCACGCACCTACCATCTGGCCTCTGATTGCATCTCAGCATCAGCTGCCTCTGCCAGCCCTCTACTTTCCCCTTCCTTTAGCCCCAGTTATCCTTCAAAACTCTGCCAGAAAGCCGTGCCTGGATGAGGTTTCAAACACTGAACTCCCAGAATACCTTGTTCTTACCTTGGTGGTGGCATTTATCAAACTGATGATGTACAGATTTGTGTCTCCCACCAGATAGTGGGTTCCTTAAGAGCAAGGACTTCATGTTACATTCCTTTCTTTGTTGCTGCCTAACACTGAGCCCAGGGAATAGAGAATTTGGCCAGTGGCTGCCTCTTTGCTCTCATTTTCATCATCTGTTCCTGTTTCCTGTTCTCTGTCTGCTTCAGTCACACCAGCCTTCTTGCTGTTTCTTCCTGAGTATTCCATACACATTCCTGCCGGATGGCCATGGTTCTGTGTTCTTGGCCTGGAACACTCTCTCCAACTCTTCACATGGCTTATTCTCACAGCCCTCTGAAATAGCATTCCCATCACTCTGTGTTTTTACCACTGTTTGTATTACATCATAGACCATATTGTGTTTATAAGTCCATTCTCACTTGCCATAAGAACAGGGATTTGGTGGTGGTTCTTATTATTGTGTGTGTGTGTTTTTGCTTGTTTGGTTTTATTTTTTACATCTCAGTATTATTCCCTATATAGTGCTCACTATTTGTTGAATGAATAAATGGCACTTTCTCAATAAGTTTTTGAATGGAAGAATGATTGAATTCACTGATCAACCATAGGATTTTCCTAAGTAATTCAAGAGTTTCAAGTGTAGTGACTGAAACCACCTCCATTGGAGATGAAAAAATGATTGTCATCCTTTACCACTGACCCTATATCTCCTCTTGTCACAGGACATCAGCATTGCTTACGGGGAACACCTGATGCAGGAACGCCTCTATGAACCAGCGGGGCTTGTGTTTGCCCGTTGTGGTGCCCACGAAAAAGCTCTCGATGCCTTTCTGGCTTGTGGCAGCTGGCAGCAAGCTCTCTGTGTGGCAGCCCAGCTTCACCTGAGCAGAGACCAGCTGGCTGGCTTTGGCAGGTCTCTGGCAGGTAAACACTATCATTTAGGTTCTCCAAAATGAGAACTTCTCCAAAGATTTTTTGTTTCTTTTTTTTTGTTTTATTTAGCAATTTTGTAAATCAATTTAGGGCAGCATACCTTGAGGCATTCTTATACTAATAAAAATTGATATGGAATGGTTTACTAAGTAGAGCAAAGGTTAAAACTGCTGTGACAGGAATCTCAAAATACAGTGGTGTAATAAAGAAATCAGTTTCTCTCTCACTCATATAAGGACTGACAAGTCCTTCCATTGTGTGGTTCTGCTGTCTCTTAGAGAGCTATAGCTGGATTAATCGCCACATCTGTATTCCATTCCTTGGGAAGGGGGAGAAGCTATAATCATGGGAGAACACTTAGCCTTTAAGTTAAAAATAACCTAGAAGTTATACCATCATTTCTTCTCCATCTCATTCAACAAACCTTACATTATGTGGTCATACCTAGTGTAACTGGCCATGTGCCTATCAGAAGATAAAGATGAATTTTGGGGTGTGGCCATTCAGGTATAGACAGTAAGTCATTGGAAACCATACTAGCAATTTTCAGAAATGAGGTAAAAGAGGCCAAATGTGTAAGCATTTGCAGTTTGAAAGCAAAGGCAGGGTGGGTGTCTCAGGGTCTCGGGATCGCCTGGACCAGAGGCGAGGCTATGCCAGAGTCTGATTTCTTAGAGTGGAAGAAAGATAAAGGCCTGCCTGTGAGAAGAGGTGAGTAGGGGCTGGCCCTTTTAGCTGAGTTCTGAAGTAAGTGTTTGACTGGTATATTTTCCCCTTACCATTGTAAGAGTCTTACAAATATTGTTATTTATTAATCGTTATTATGGTTGTCATTATCTCCAAGAAAAAAAGTAGTCCTGAAAAAGTTCCAGATAATACTTTATATAAATGTCCATGTGTATCCTCTTTAGTTATTTACACTATTCTTTTTTCCTTGAGGTTATAAAAGTGTATAAGATTATCACTTTTCTCTTTCTGGTATTTTCTGATTATTAGACCTGTAGTCTCTTTAATAAACCTCAATTTCCAAGCTGAGCTCTTTTTACAAGTTTGAGAATTTTTCATTTTAGACCTTTTAGTTATTCATTCTGGGTCCTTTGCTATTTCTGTTTTAGAAACCTATGTTATTGGTAATTTATACCTTCTAGCTCGGTGATCTATGATCTGCTCTTGTATTTGTTACAAGTCTTAGCTTGCTGCTATGCCTTATGATGGAGTACACTTAGATGTTTAGCAAAAATTGGTGAGGGAGTGGTCAAAGATTTTTGAGAAATGTTATATGATGAAGTCACTCCATGTTCACATTAACTTAGTTAATTTATATAAGCTAGTGAAAGAAAAAAAAAAAGATAGCTATTTTAGTAGTGGAAGTGACTGCCTATTTTTGTAAGTGATAAAATGGCCTGGAGTTGGCATGAGATGGGAGGCACAAATTTGCCAGCCCCTTAGTCAGCCTCTGGTTCTGTGTGCCACTCATAGTATAATTATCTAAATTGGGATGCCTTGAATGTGATCCTAGGATCTAGACATTGCATAACCCCAAACATAAGCCAGTTAGTTACCTCCATCTAGTGCTCAACCAAAGAAATAGCAGTCTCTTCTTATTAGAGGAAAAAATGGATTAGTGAGAGATGACAGGTCAGTCTGCCCTATGCATGCCTTTGTAAGCATTTTTCATGGCCAATTTTGACCGTACATGATTTTCACATCCTATGCTAAATTTAGATTGTAACAGCCATTCAGGAAAGGACTCCATGATATTCCTGCCTCTTTCACTCAAAGAAATTCACAAAGTACATAGTTTTATATATAATAAAGACATATTGAAACACCAGCAAAATAATCTGTTTAACTTTGTTTTACCCAGTGCCTCTCAAACTTATTTGATCCGAGAATGGTTTTTTGGTACTGCCTTTTATTAGCCTTGAGGATAGTGTTAGTAATTTTGAAAATGCTGTTTTAAAGCAGTTCAATTTAAATGTATAACCTAGCGTAATCTCCAATATGTAGGAAATCGTTTTTATATAAATATTACTACCAAACACCATTTCAACTTGCATCTTGGTAGTACTGTTTTTGGCAAGCCAACTATGGTCAAATGCTTATCGTTACATTTGCAGGAAAGCTAGTGGAGCAGAGGAAGCACAGAGACGCAGCCACAGTTTTGGAACAGTACGCCCAGGTAAACTCAGTTCCTCCCTTGTAAAACTCCCCCAGTTAACAAGCACAGACTTTCTCGTCATACCTTAGAGATAACAAAAATTAGTTAGGAAGTCCAGAGAGAATTTGCTGTGTAGGCCTTCCATCTTGCTGACTTGACTTGAAAATCCAAATTCAGTTTATCTCGATATAATTTTAAGTTCTGCGAGGTAGAATACCAAAGTGTTCTACTATAATCTAGTGATTTGGCCTTGGTGCAAAGTACTAAATTAAATCTCAAGGAAGCTGTACTTTTTATGTTAACTTACCAAAGCAGAAACAGTGAGAAATGACTAGTCTAAAACAAGGTAATCGGACTTTAGACACTTTTTTTTGGCTTTTACTCTCATTCTCTGTTGGGAATAACTCTTTTATCTCAGGTAGCTTCATGGGTTCCAATTTTTCACATTATAAAGATAAATACTTATACCAGCTTTTGATAGAATATAGGACTTATTGTGAAAATAATAAAACTATACATTGACACTGGCCACAGATTAACAGGACACATGTACACAGCTGCCACCAGGGATTACTGCTTTCTAGATTCTGGCCTTTGATGAGAGTGTTTTTCTAGTTGTTAACAAGTGGGCATATTTGCATAACAATTGTACTTTTAAAATCCTTTAGTGTCTTTCACGTAATAAGGATGAAAGAAAGAAAATAGCTAAAATTTGATATTAGTTCCCTGAAAGTAAATATATTGAGTGATTGGCTGAAAACATCAATGAATCAAATATGCGTAATGCAGCAGGAAAAGAGGAAGACCACATGTGAGATGGATTGACTTCATTAAAGAGGCCATAGGCCTGAATCTACAGGAGCTGAGCAGGGCTGTTGAGGACAAGGCACTGTGGACATCACTCATTCATAGGGTCACCAGGAGCCAGAGCTGAGTCATCAGCACACGACAACACAAATAGAGGAAAAAGGTTAGAGTAGAAAGATATAATATACCACCTAAGATGGTTAATTAAGTGGATGAGATGCCACCATCTTTTTCTCTTTGTGAGTGAAGATTAATCCATATGTATTGAATGTATATATTTATAATTTATATATATTTAATTGGGGGTATACTTTAAATACAATAAAATTTATCAATTTTAAATTAATAGTTGGATGAGTTTTGACAAATGTTTATAGTTCTATAACCATTACAATCATGACATAGAACATTTCTTTCGCCCCCAAAAGTTCACTAGTTCTTCTTTTGCAATCAGTCTTCTCCCTCCACTCCCAATCCCTATCAACTGCTGATCTGCTTTCTGTCATTACAATTTTGCTTTTTCTAGAATTTCATATAAATTGAACCATCTGGTATGTCTCTTTTTCGTCTGGCTTCTTTCACTAACATAATGCTTTTGATTTCTAACATTTCTTTCGATTTTTAAAATTTCTGTCTCTCTGCTTATATTACCTATCTGTTCTCACATTTTGTCTACTTATTCCATTAGAGCCATTAGCATATTAATCATACTTATTTTAAAATCTCGGCCTCATAATTCCAACATCCCTGCCATATCCGAGTCTGGTTCTGAGGCTTGCTCTTCAAACTGTTTTTTGTATTTTCTGTATGCCTTGTAATTTTTTGTTGAAAACCTGACGTGATGTACTGAGTAAAAGGAAATTCAATAAATAGGCCTTTAGTGATGTGATGATAAGGTGCAGGTGGAGAAGCAGCTTTCTGTAGTCCTATGACTAGATCTCTTTCTTTTAGTGAGCCTGTGCCCCTGGCCTGTGAACCTCACTGGTGTTTCTCAGTTTTTCACCCCTTAGGTAGGATAATAAAGCTAGAGGGAGCTGGAGTTGGGTATTTCCCTTCCCCTACTTAAGTTAGGTCCCGGTAAAACCCACTTTGGTTAGGCTGGGGAAAAATAGGTTTTTTTTGTTCTGTTTTGTTTTTTTGAGAGCAAGCCTTGTTAAGAAGAACAGCATGGTCTGGATGTATTTTAAAATGGTACTTTTCCCCTCCGCCTGCTGGAAACACAAGACTGTCCTCTGATACTTCACTGTGAGAACCTGGTAGGGCTCCTGGGGTAAACTCACAGAATGTAGCCGCCTTCCTAAGTCTGGGCCCTCACAGGGTTTTAACTCTTAGCAATATCCATGAGCCTCCAGCCCTTTGTCAGTGACAACTTGGATTTTTCATACCCCCACTGCTGATTCTGGTAGAGATTTCTGTTTGTGGGTTTCTGGTTTGGTAAATCATAGTCATCTGTATCCACCTATCTTTCTCTGCATTTGGGGAGCTGCGGCTTGCCCCGTGACCTCAGTTCTCTCACAGATCTAAGAAGAGTTGTTGATTTTTAGTTTGTTCAGCTTTTTACTCATTGTTAGGATGAAGTAGCAACTTCCAAGTTTCTTATATGCTGAACTAGAAATTGGAGGTTGTGATGCTTTTGAGAGTCATCCCTGTTGTAGCATGTATCAGTTTATTCCTTTTTATTTTGTTGAATAGTATTCCATTGTAGGAATATATAGTATTCCATTGTAGGAATTAATGGGAAAAAAAATAAAAAGAAAATGTTGGCAAGGATGTGGGTATATAGGAGCCCTTGAACCTTGCTGGTGGATTGTAAAATGGTGCGGCCGCTGTGGAAGACAGTTTGGTGGTTCCTCAAAAACTTAAACATTAAATTGCCATATTTCCCAGCAGTTTCATTCCTAAGTATATATGAAGAGAAATGGAAATATATATCCACAAAGAAACTTGTATACAAAGGTTCATAGTAGCATTAATTATAATAGCCAAAAGTTAGAAACCACCCCAAATGTCTACCAGTGACAGACAAGTGGATAAATAAATTGTGAGATAAACACACACATACACACAAAGGAATATTATTCGGTCATTAAAAGGAGCAAAAAACTAGTACATGCTACAATTGGATGAGCCTTGAAAACATTTTAAGTAAAATAAGCCAGATACAAAGGGACAAATATTGTATGATTCTACTTATATGCGATACCTAGAGAAGTCAGATTCATAGACAGAAAGTAGAATGATGGTTGTCAAAAGCCGAGGGTATAGGCATGTGGAGTTACTATTTACTGGGTTTAGAGTTTTAGTTTTGGAAGATTAAAGATTCTGGAGGTGGTTGGTGGCGATGGTTTCATAAGTGTGAATTTACTTTATGCCACTGAAGTGTACACTAAAAAGTAGTTAAAATAGTAAATTTTGTTATGTATATTTTACGACAATCAAAAATGAATTGAGAAAAAAAAGGAACAAAAGAACTGGTACATGCTATAACTTGGATGATTTTTTTTTTTTAATTAATTAATTTAATCGAAGAAATTTAAATTCCCCCTCCGCCTCCCCCTTACCCTCTAGTAACCACTAGTTGGATGAATCTTGAAAATGTGCTAAATGAAAGAAGCCAGACACAAAAGGTCAACTAATGTGTGGTTCCTTTTATATGATAGATCTAGACTAGACAAATCCAGCAAGATAGAAAGCAGATTAGAGGTTACTAGAGAATGAGGAGAGTGAGAGTTGGAGAGGGATTACTAAAGGGATATGGAGTGTTTTTATGGGCTGATAAAAATATTTTTGTGGTTACACAACATTGTGAATACAGTAAATATCAAATTGTACACTTTAAAATGATTAATTGTATGTTAGGTGATTTTAACCTCAATACCACACATACGCACATGCAGGTCAAACAAAACACATCCTGTTGTGTTCCTTCATGGACCCATGCTGTGGACCTGTTATTGTGGCATAGACTAGATAATCCATTGGGATGTGGGAAGAAAATTTTTATTTTTATTTAATCTTTCTTATTAAAACTTATTTAAAGTAGTACATATGCATTATAGATTGATACTTGTACTCTTACCAGTGAAAATTTTTAATCATGTACCCCAATAAATAACTACTTAATGTACTTATAAAGCAAACGAGACAAAACACATTTTAAAAGATAAACTACAGAAGACAACTGGCTGGGTTTCCTCAAGTAGTCACTGTCATAGAGAGGGGGGAAGGAGTGTACATTAGATTAAAAGAGATGTGGAGGACATAAGACACAAAATGCAATACATGGCCCTAGCTTGGTACCTAATTTGGCTTAATCTACTAACTGCGGAAAACAAATACAATAAAAACACCTCATTTCTACCACCGAAGAGATTGCGATTTCTAGCATCTCTTGTTTCCTTCTAGAGCCTGCTGAAGCTCACTTGCTCTGTCTTTCTCTCTCCACACACACGTATTTTTAACCAAAATGAAATTATACTGGTTGTGCTATGCCATTTGTAATTTGTGTTTGGTTATGATAATCTTTCCATAATAACACATTTTATCTAATAATTAAAATTTGAGTTCCTTGAATGGTTCCAAAACTGTGTTTATAGTAGATTTAGCCAAATTAGATACCAGTCCAGGGCCATGTATTGCATTTTGTGTCTTATGTCCTCCACATCTCTTTTAATCTAATGTACACTCCTTCCCCCCTCTCTATGACAGTGACTACTTGAGGAAACCCAGCCAGTTGTCTTATACAGTTCATCTTTTAAAATATGTTTTGTTTTATTTGCTTTATAAATATATTAAGTAGTTATTTATTGGGGTACATGATTAAAATTTTTTACTGGTAAAGGTACAAGCATCAAAAATGTTTAAAGACTAAAGGGTAGTTTATTACATTCATTTTTCAGTTTTCTGCAGGTTTTAAGTTTTTTGAAATAAAAAAAAATTAGAAAAAAACTTGAAAAGAGCAAGAAGATTACTCTTCTGGTGTACCATTTTTTCAAGTGTAGACTTATTAATTCAGGAGCACATCTAAACCTGCTGAATCAAACTTGGTGGTAAAGTTGGGGAAATGGGCATTTTAACAACTCTCTGGTGGTTTTGATGCTCAGGGATATAGGGAAATGATAATTACCATTATGTTTTTTTTTTTGTTTTTTTTTGTTTTTTTTAATATCCAGAGTCTATACTTCTCCTTTGTCTTTTGGATTAATATTTATTGAGCATGTATTCTAGGCCAGGCTCAATGCTAAGAACTGGGACTAAGGGATAGGTGGAAAGGCAGATAGAGGCATGTGACATGCTTATGTCATTAACCTGTTATTTTCCTTGGTGTTCCTTTGTCAGGATTATGAAGAAGCTGTACTCTTGCTGTTGGAAGGAGCTGCCTGGGAAGAAGCTCTGAGACTGGTAAAAGAAGTTTAAAAATCCTGTCAGTGTTAGGTGCTAAGCAGAGCAAGAGTACAAGGGAGTCAGGGTCAGCTGGAGTCCCTTGTCTTCTGAAGGTAGTAAAATTAAGTAGTAGTTCAGGTACTCGCTCTAAGGAATGATAACTTTTTTTTAAAGCCATTTAAAAAATGTATTCTCAATGTTTGGAATTAGTCCTCTAAATGTGAAATATTATTGGTTTTTATTGGAATGAGCCAAATTTTTATTGGCTGCCTTATATGAGGTTTGTGCCTTTGAAAAATATCCTGGTCACCTCTGAAAGTGATCCATTTCTTTCCAAGTATCTTAACTCTCCAGTGTCTTAAAGTTTTCCTGCCTAAAATTATTGTATCTTTCCTTCTAGGTATACAAATACAATAGACTGGATATTATAGAAACCAACATAAAGCCTTCCATATTAGAAGGTGAGGATTACATTTTAGATAGAATTCCTTGTTCAGAAGCATAGAGATGGGGAGAGAGAGAGGCAAGTGCTCCCTGTTATTACATCCTTTCCTCGTTTGTTGTATAGAGTCACTCAAAATTCTCCAGCGGGTCTAGTATTTAGTTCTGACTAGGGTTTTTAAACATGCTAAACCGTTAAGTGATAGCACATAAAATATTTGAATGTCAAAAACCTGTGATAAATAGTTAAGAATCTTTGTATTGGGGAATAGTTGGTAAATGTGAAAGGAACTATATATTAGATAATAGTATTGTATCAGTGCTCAATTTTCTGCATTTAATAATTATATTGTGGTTATATTAGATAATATTAAATAACCTTATTTTTAGGAGAGAGATACTGAAGTATTAAGGAGGGGGCGATCAACTTATTCTCAAAAGGTTCCACAAATAATAAAATAATTGTGTGTGTGCACAGAGAGAGAGAAAGAAGGAGGAAGCCAAAAATATGAGAGAATGTTAACGATGAATAAATCTGGGTGAAAAGTTTACACCTGTACATTGAACCATTGCAACTTTTATGTAGGTTTGAAATTTTTTCAAAATAAAAAATGAAAAGAAGAACCTTTGCAAATGAAGTTAATGGTTCCTAGAGCGTTATCAGCTCTAGAACACTGTGACCTCTTACAAGCAAAGTATAAAAGGACATCAGTTTGACTTACAGAAATCTTTGGGAGTCAGTTTGATTTTCAGCTCTGCCTATTTTAGCACAGTCTACTGTCTGATGTCTGGCCTTTCTGATATTAACATGTATTAACATTTTCACCATGCCTGTTCCCTCCCCCCATCCTAATTAAAACTGTGAGAGGGTTCTTTTTGTATCATTCACCTTAGGTACCCCTAACTGGATACTGAAAGCATCCTTCCCGACCCGACAATAGCATTAGCTGGCTCTTACTTGGATTTTCTCTGCTATTGAGAACCTAGAAAAATGCTGACAGTTCAAGTGCATAGGCTTGATACCAGTGTTTAGGAAGTACTTCAGTGGCTTTCCTATTTTTGTGAACAGCTTCCTGTGTACTCCTTTTATTTTCCAGTCCTTCTTTGAGTTAGGTATCAAATCTTCATTCAGTTGTAAGTTTAGTAGTAGAGAGTTATTCTAGGATGATGTTGATAAACTCTAAGATCTGGTTCCCAGTCTCTAGTTCATTTTCCTAAAATGATGTAGGTTAATACTCATTAAGGAAAAATCTTGCTTGGAAAACCTAGTAACCTGTTTTTTGGTTAAATTCCAACTCCCTCACTCCTCCTGCTTTAATTTTCTTTCTTTCCTAAACATCATGCTGAAATTATATTCCATCTGCACCCCTAGCCCAGAAAAATTATATGGCATTTCTAGACTCTCAGACTGCCACATTCATTCGCCATAAAAAACGTTTATTGGTGGTTCGCGAGCTCAAGGAGCAAGCACAGCAGGCGCATCTGGGTGAGTGTTGCATGAAGACCGCTGATGCGGGGGTGAGCGGGGCAGGCGTGGATGACTCC
>CM053509.1:144574081-144592179 GCA_028627145.1 Eidolon dupreanum | reverse complement strand
TATCGGTAAATAGGTCGGTTTTCCACCAGCACAGTACAGATGGAAGGGAAGAACATTCTCCAGTGTTGTAGCAGTTGTGCAAGGGCTTTCCCAGCATATCTAAGAGATTCGACTTGGCATTGAAATTTGTTCTGCTACATCTTCATGGCCTGTGTGTTTTACACAGTGCCCACAAGAACCTTACACGGGATCCTCAATTTGTAAAACACCTGACTTTATTCATTTAACAAATATTAAGTAACTAATGAATAGGCACTGAAAAAAAATAAAAAGATTATGAAGAGAAAAGATTTCAGGCTTCTTCAGTTCAAAATCAGAATTGGAAGAAGTCATAAATATAAGTCATTACACTTTTACTCAGTTTAGTAATTTGTCAGAAATATTTATTGTATACCCGTATGCGAGTTGTAATGAATGTTACCACAAGCTTTTAAGAAGATGAGGTAGAAGAGCTATAGCCTTACTTAGGAGACAGAACAATGCAAGATTACATATTTAAACAGAATTATGCTCTAGGAAATGTGAGGATGTGGGGGGCAATCAGAAACTGCAGGAAAGGCAGCTAGAACTAGGCATTTAAGAGCTGGGGGTGAGAGAGTCCCAGACAAAACAAATGGCATATTAAAGACCTCCAAGGCAGGAAAGAATGGGATTCATATATATTTTATTCAAATTCAATCTGATATATCTGTATCTATTATTTAAACTTTGTTGCCTCCAGATTTGTTTTTTATTACAAAATTTAAGTCGAATGTTGTTCTTTTCATTGTTCTAGCTCTTATTCTCAGATGTAGCTTCATTTAATCTCTGTATTTTAATAAAAACGTCAAGGCCAGACCTCACTTTTTAGGGTTTTCCTTATTACTTTCTGCCTGTAAGACTTGCTTCTCCCAATTTTATTTTTTGTATCACTTTAACACCTTGTCACCATTTCTCTCAAATACAAATACCATCTGTAGACACTCTGGTTCTTCAGAAAGTCAGTGGCCAACAGGTATGTTAATTTTAATATGTGCAGCCCAAGGAGAGCCCCTTTTTAAAACTCCTCTCTAATTTCCAACAGGCGATCATCTAAGAATCGCCGCAAAGCGGAGCGGAAAAAGCACAGCCTCAAAGAAGGGAGTCCGTTGGAGGATCTGGCCCTTTTGGAGGCACTGAATGAAGTAGTACAGGGCACTGAAAAATTGAAAGGTATATATGCAATACTGATGGATGATTCTTGCCCACAGAAAAATAGTAAATGGACAGCACAGACAGAGCTCAGTAGATAATTAAGATACAATTTCTCCAACTTGAGGAAAGGCGAAAACCATCAGCAGGATCCGTCATTTCAGGGCAAATTCCTGAAACAGCCGGTAACCTAAAAGCCGCCTTTTGTTGGCATCCACGTACCTGAGCTGTGAGAGTTAGCACTGAAGCCAAGATAAAGGATTGTGGAGACACTGCTTCCTGCTTGGGCGCCAATGTGTTTGTTTTCCCTTTTGTAGTAAATACGTTGAATTACAGCATATGGGAAGAAAAAAGAAAATGTGGGAGATGGCAATTATAGTGTGACATTAAACGTTTTTTGCTTGGGAAAGAAACTATGTTATGATTTTAGTAGAGCTGAGGACACAGCTTAACACTCTCAAAATTCTTTTCTCCAGATGAAATACACCAGATTTTAAAGGTGCTCTTTCTCTTTGAGTTTGACGAGAAAGGAAGGGAGTTACAGAAGGCCTTTGAAGATACTCTGCAGCTAATGGAAAGGTCCCTTCCAGAAATTTGGACTCTCACCCACCAGCAGAATTCAGCTGCACCTGTAAGTTTTCGTCAAAGACAGAACGTGCATTTTTTCACCATTTCACAAGTTATTACCCTCACATACTCTCTCTTAAAAGCCAAAACAAAAGACTTTCCTATTCTTACTTTAGGCTTATGTTAAGGCTGTCAATAAGATTTTGTATTTGACTGTACAGTGACTGGTACACCTTGGCCTAGGTTAAGTTTGCTTTTATATCTCCTTCATGAAACAGCTGTCATGGAGAAGATGGGAAAAGCAGATAGTTGCCCCTGGCCTTCTATGAGATCAGGTATGGAGCGGGGAAGATAGGACCAGAATTAGCCTCTCACCTCCCTGTTCTGACTTCTGGGTGGGATCAGTGTTCTTTAAGCGAACCCCAGACAATTGCTTTTCCTTTTCGTTTTATGGAAAATTTGACTTGTCACTTCTGTGTTGTTATGATGAGCTTTCCTCATTATGTTGAAGGCTGTTAGCATCCTATCAAGAATTATAATGCAAAAAAAAAAAAAAAAAGAATTCTAATGTATCATCATCTAGTTACTGTTTATACTTCTGCTCCGTCTCCCACAACTCAGGCCTATTTTTAAGAGTTTCGACTTGGATTCAGAAAGGTGGATCTATGATTTCAGGGTTCATTAAGGAAAAGAAAACAGCTGCTGCTTTATCAGAGAGAATTTAATACATAGAATTGGTTAAACAAGAATTGGAGGACTGAAAGGTAAAAGAGGAACACAGAAACACTGAGATAATAACTGCGGGAAGCCACTTGTACCCTTAGAAGGCTGAGAGAACACAAGGAAGAGTTTGGGATTATTTGAATTTAGAAGCTTGGAGGTGGGGCCCTGCTGAGCTGGTTCTTGACCCTCTGAGAAGGGGTGCCAGCCGGCTGGTGCCCATAATTTCTGAGGAGATGCATTAAAGTGGTTCTGAGTGTATAGAAATGAACAATAACTGGAATGAACAGCTGCCGCAGGGGCACAGAGCTACTGCTGAGTGAAAGGAAGCGAATGAAGGAGCAGGTTCCTTCTTCCTCCAGCCATATGTTCTTTCTCTGGTGTCTACTGCTGGCAGAGCATAACGGAGCCAGCTGCTCAAGGAGGCGTGTTTTCTCAGGCTTCCAGCGCCAGCATCATGAGCACTGCACAGAAGGGTGGGATTGGAGCTGAGAGGTAGTTGGTAATCAGCTCACTGGTTCAAAACACACGTTTACCAGGCCTCCGCTTCGTCAGTTATAAATGGGTAGTACTTCCCCTGTACACTTCACTGGAGTGTTTTCATGGTTAGATAAGAAGATGGATGTAAAAGCCTCTTACAAACCATAAAAATAAAAGCAATTAAGAATCAGTACTCCCACAAATACTTGAATTTACTAAGATAGCTATTTTCTAGAAGAAATGGGATCATCTTCAAAGCTGTGGTAATTTTGAAGCTAACAATTCATAATCCTCCATGCCCTTCCCTCCCCTCTTCTATTTAGGTCATATTAACTTATAAGTCACTAACTTACAAGTCCTTTAGGGAAAATGACCAGGAAATTTGCATTTTTGTTGTTGTTGATAAGGTATGGTAATGGCCTATGTGCAGGATACCGTGAGTCACGTGGAAGTGCTTTGAGCACATGACATTGCTGCTGAGTGTGCACCAAGGGGCTGCATGCACTTCATTCTGCAGAACTGAGTGAAGGCAAAGCAGAGGGTCTGGCATGTGTGCACGGAGGCTTGTGCAAGCATGGAATTCCTTGTTTAACCTTGAATATGTGTGCATAGTTTTCTTTCTGTTCCATGATGTGCAAATATTTATTTTAATATAAAAATTCTCACAAATCTTTCAGTACAGTTTGATGCTCTCTGAATTCTGTAGCCTCTTGTACTATTCTCTCTCAAGCAAGGATCAGACTTATATCATTGTCAGTTTTATTTTTTTTTTTTAACCCCATCATTACTTTGGTCTTCTGATACAAAGGAGATTTAGAGGTCTGAGTTGAGACTGGAGAAACTGACAAGTTAAAATCACATAGGAGAAGTGCTGTTCGATACCAGTGAAAATGATGGGCTGGTTGAGATCTGGCCTTCAGTATTGCAGTCGTCAGAAGTTTAAGATAATCTTTGCTAAAACCGTCTACTTTCTACTTAGGTTCTGGGTCCCAATTCTACTGCAAATAGTATCATGGCCTCTTATCAACAACAGAAGACTTCAGTTCCTGTTCTTGGTTAGTATTTTTTTCCCCCTCTGAATGATACAGTGCTAAGTTGAAGGAATATCTTTTTGCCCGTGTTGACAAGGTCAGTGGTATAAGACAAGATTTGGTATTGACTACAATTTTTCCTCAATTTTTAGCTACATCTTTACTCAGATCAGTTTAAAACTTACAGTGTTGGGAATTCGAGTGGGATGGGGAATCCAACGTGATATTAAACATATAATTTTTTTTAAATTGTCGTCACATACACTTATCAATATAGTGGCATACATTCTTCCATATAGGCACTTCCTAGTAGAAGTTTGAGTTTAAACAGTCTAATTTACACATACATTTTAAAGATTCTTCTGAATCATCATTTTGCGCTATTGGCAGGTATGCGCTACATCTCAGGGACATTTTCATAATCCTTGCTTACCAGCTGGACCTTTTTAATCATCTTGAGAATTTACAGGAAGCAAATCCAAAGAATGTTAGCATTTTACCTGTATTTTTTATTTAATTATACCTAAAATGTTTCATTTGACTGTTGTGGGGAGATGATTCTCAATTAGATTATGTATCCCTCACATTTAAAGCCCTTAACGGCTTTCATTTGAAAGTTAGTAGAAACTGTTAACAGTTCAACTTGGTGCCCGAATATTTGCCCTTCAGGTGGATCAATCAAGCATCCCCAGCCTCTCTTAGCGTTGAAAGTTAGCAATATGTTCTAAAATAATTGGCAATTTTAATTACTGTTGTGTGCATTTTCTAGCATGTGACAGGCAGCATTCTAAAATTTTTTCATTTAAATGCTGTACTATAATAGCATTTTGATGACATTATAAGCAAGCTTTAGGTGTTCAATTAAATTTAACATTTACGGCTTATGTTGCTGCCTGGAATAAACAACTAATTACCTTTCATCCAGCTAAGTTCATATATCTGGACAGTAACTACTGTATCCCTAAGCTCCCCTTCTTCCTGGAAGAAACAGCTTCCTGACAAGCTGGTTTTGGTATCAGTCCCAAAACATACACTTATTTCTGAGATGCTAAAATTCTATCTTAGACTTGAGGCAGTTTGGTAGTTTGTACTGTCTCCAATCCAGTTGTGATTTCTGCTCCATTTTCCTTGTTGCTGGCCTGTTACTGACCTTTAGGTCAAGTCCAGTTGCACCTTTCCCTGGGGTAATATGGATGACTTAATCAGAGAGCACTTGCATTTTCAAACTGAGCCATAAAGACTAATATTTTGAGGCTCCTCATTATTTGAGTGTGTATTATTTACGTCCTTGTGGCTACAAGATTGTGTAGGGAAGGAGAAGTTCTCATAATCCCCAAATAGGCAGGTGAACTACTCAAAAAATTAGTCCCACTCAAATATTCCTCAGTTGCCCCTCCCCAGCTAACAGTAATAGTTAAGTACACTTACACATCCCCGTAAGTGGGGCATTTTCTCTGATTGTTTCATGTTTACGATGCAGTGCAGTATCATGCAGATCGATTTCAAGTCTTGCAAAAATAGAAGATTTTATAAAATAGATTAAAAAGGTTATCAGAGAAGTCCTTAAATCATAGGCGAGTTGGACTTTTACAATTGATAACAAAATAAGTGCTTCAAATGGGAATGATTTGACTATCGAAGAATGAAGAGTCCTTGGAAGAACTGATGAAGCCCTCAAAGTATTTTTTTTTAAATGACATTTTGTGCTGTGAAATTCAAGCATGGAAATGTGAAAGATGTCCTGCTGTCATAGTTTGTCAGAATAATTACTTTTCTGCCAAAGGTCAATATTTGGTGTTTATTCTCAGTTAAATCTAGGAGTCAAATATAGTTGTAGTTTTGCCTAATTTTTTATATGTTAGAATATTTTTATAACTTTAAAAAAAGTTTACAGTTTAAACTTTAAACTTATTCAAAGTTTAATCACTATTTAACATGAAATTATGAGCTTTGTTGACAATGAATTTGTTTAAGTAGCTTTTTCCAGTATCAGTATTCTCAACTATGGAAAACCTCCTGTGGTCTTTTTGCCTATATAGTTTTTTGTTCAGAGGAGTATAGAGCAGTAATTATATGTGAAATTGTAAAACTGTTATGATTAGTAGAGAAAATCTGGATTGTGTAGAAAAGTATGTTCAAGGAAATTAAAATTTTATGATTTCTAGTCATGTGTATACATACATGTATTTATGTGTAATATGATAATCATGGTTTTAAAAACATTTTGAGCATTTTTCTCATATTATTAAATATTCTTGAAAATACATTTTAATGTCTATATGGCTTATATGTACAGATGCACTGTTGGAAGTTTGTCATGAAAAATGCCAAGATAGAACATCTTTTTGTATACATGTTTTCTTATACCTTTGCTTCCTGTATATGATTCTTGCTTAGATAAAAGACTCTGCAAATCTAACTGAAAGAGGGCCTAGGAGTTGTATCTAATAGTGACAATTTTCCCCCAGCCATCCCCCCACTTCATTTACTTTTTCAGAGTAGGAATTTTTTTAGTGATCAGTATGTTGTAGAATTTTTTTTTACATATAGCACTTTCTTTTCATTAATCTTACTTACTGAAATATGCTGCCACATTTATTTTATTCTTGTAATTGAAATAGTGAAATGTACAGATTTTAGGTGTATGGTTTGGTGAGATTTAATATGGCCTCTTAATCACCACCACCATCCATTTGAAATATAGAAGAACATGCTTCCATTTTGAATCAGTCAGTGGGCATTTTTTCTTCTATTTTCCCATGTGCCTGAAGTTGCAGTGGAGTTCCTCTTAGGGCAGGGCCTACAGGCTGGCTTAGCTCTGACTGGAGGTTGCAAGTTAAGAGAAATACTAACTTTGGTTCTGACGGTCATCTTGTAGATGCAGAGCCCAGGAGCCTAGTTTTAGATTAGAGTTACTTACTCGGCTCCCACCAGTAAGAAAGAATGTCTGTCACAGTTTCCCTTTCTTTTCTTTTAGATGCTGAGCTTTTTATACCGCCGAAGATCAGCCAAAAAACCCAATGGAAATTGAACCTTCTGGAGTGACTCTGAACCTAGTTAGGAGGGCTACTGGCTGAGAAGACCATTTCCTTTCCACTCCTCACTCCTTTCGAAGCCTGGCTGTTGAGAACTAGGAGGAGTAAGATGATGATCGATGCTAGCATTGCAGAGCTGCTCTGTATAGCAGACCTCAGCAGACACCAAGCAATTCTATTTTATTTTATTTTGCATATAGTTATAATCAGTAGCAAAACTTTAAGCTTTAACTAATATAGCATCATTTTGTAAGAATTACTGTTCTTTTATTTAGTGCTGTTTGAGAGCATGTTTCTGGTATTTATGGTAGTCAGGAGATTGGGTTTCGTTCCCAGTTACAGGTCTAATGCATATTGGGACCCTAGACAAATCACGTAATTGATTTGTACCTCAGTTAATTGGGAATATTGTTTCATGGCTTCTACCTCAAAAATGTAAAGAAAAGTAAAATAACATGTTTAAATTGCTTTATGTTCCTGGAGGAGAGCATTATAGATAAACAACATAGCTATCAGTGCTACCAACATTTGGTCAAATTTAATCACTTGAATAACTTCACCTTGAACTAAAGCAGAATAAAAAGCTAAATATAACCTTTGAAATTCTAAGCTTTTCCATGCTGACAGCTGTTTTTTTGTAATATCTTAGCAGGTAATGTGCTTCCAGTTATAACTGGGTTGAGTGTCCTATTGCTACAATGTCCATAGGAATGGTTTTCACTGAGTGTGAATTTTCTGCTAGAGAGTTAGAACAGATTAGAATTTCTGAAACAGTAGCATGCACATGTTATAATGAGCAGCATGTATCATATGGCATGCGTAGTTGTAAATTACTCTTTTTTCTTCAAATAGTGTTCCTTTTAACGTAATATTTTTGTCAGTGTCTAGGCCATTTCATTTATTTTTCTTCATGGTGCTTAATTGACCTCTGTCTTTTATTTTTTTTGGAAGAAATGAGAATGTTTTCTCTTTTTGGTGAGTCTCGAAAAGTCTCAGTTCATTTTGACAATAGTTTCATGGCTGATCATTAAGTAGGATTAAAAATTTCTTCCATACTTTTAATACTAGAACCAGACCTTCATTATATTGGTTTGGGGTCTAGTTGTACATAAGCTAATAGGAAATGCTGCTTTTGATTCTCAGAGTATAGCTATATTCATAATTGTAATTTAAGACTTTACCTAATACAGCAAAATGTTAGTTTTAGAATCTAGGTATTGTCACTGTATAATTCAACTTTTCTGTGTATCTTAAATTTTTCACAAAATAATAGAAAACAAAAGAAGATATATCCTGTTTTGGAAAATTGTACTTTTTGACTCATGTCCATAATGAACTTGCAGTAATTAAGTGCCCACACTGAAAGGTTGAAAGTGCTTTGCGACTCCTCTTTGGCATGCATCAGTGAACCTGGTAACTTAGATGACTTTTTAATGTTTTAGTGCTCTTGCTCTGGACCATGGTAGAGACAGACCCGTGCTGATGGATTGGAAATACAAGCAATTGTGTTTGTTAATAATTGTGTTACTTTATGGATGTTCAAGTTCCTTAAAATAATGTATTGAAGCAGCAAGAAAGAATTTGTGTGAATACGAATTACAATCAATTAATATTTTTCTCATCACAGCAAGATGCAATATTGTTCATTTGGAGAAGCAGCAGTTGGGAGCCAACTTTCTAAACTGAAGGCAAAGTAAAAGAATTCATAGGGAAAAATGCAATGTATGGGAAAAGGAGAAACTCCTGGGATCGATTAATGCTTAATTTGGGTAGGAAAAGTCTGTCAAGTTCTAGAAAAGAGTATGTAACTCTTTCCCGAAATTTTGACTCGCCCAAAGCAAGTTCATGCTGCAGTAGGCTAAAAGCCTCAATTATTTTGTTGGTTCCATTGAATCAGCTTTGCGCAGATGCTCCAGACGTCAAGAGGTAATTTGCAGAGGATTATCTCCTACAATCAAAGTGCATTTTAAATTTACACTTTTTAAATAATATAGGAGTTAATGTTTTCATCATATCTTTATGAGTATAGTTTAGTGTCATTTCTTAGCACTGCCACATATTTTAAAACTTTTTCCATACATATACACACTTGTACTTGTGTGTGTGTGTGTGTATACATGTGCACACATTTGAGAGATTTTTTCATAGCCATAATTGAAGAGGGTGTTTTTACACGTAAAACTGATGGGTTTTAGTAATTTAAGACTACAAGTTGGGGAAGCAAAATTAGCTCCCCCGCTATGCCACCCCATAAACTTGTATGCTTCACTAGACTACCACCTTCTAAGTATCACCTTCATTAAGTCAGGAAATAGAGAAACACGCTGTCGAGGGGAACAGGAGGATCGTTTAATACTGGAGAAGTGAGCTTGCTGACTCAGCTCCCTATACGTGGGATGAGTGCTCACCCAGCAAAGCTGACACATGGCAACCACTGCGACAACGCTCCATCAGAATTCAGAAGCACCTTCTGTAGATGAAGAAAGGCCCTTTTTCCTCATACTCAGAGCGGTGGACCCACAGCGGCTGGAAGCCCTGAAGCGATGCCAGGATGGAGCCACCTGTCCACACTGCTGTGTCTCTTTCAGGCAAAACATTTACCTGGGGGGTGTCATTTGGACACATGCTGCTCAACTCCTTCTGCAGACGGTTAGGGAAACCGCTGAGCATAGTGCTCCCCCCGCAGAGCAGGATGTTCCCCATGAGGTCTCGTTTGAGGGCAATGTCACATTTGTTAAGGCAGGACACTGTCTGGGTGTGGAGGCCCAGCTGCATGGACTTGATCAGAGAAGGCTTGAAGAACATCTCTGAGCAGAGGAACCTTTCCTGGCATAGTTGTATTTCCTGCCCATCTGGCAAAGTATATGGGATTAAATGCTCAGCAGCTGGGACTTTCTTCTCTTCAATGGGATCCAGGGCCACAAAGCAGCATTTCCTCTTGATGTCCTCCACAATGGCCATCTGGTTCTCGGTGAAGTGTTTTCCCGAATTGTTCATCAGGCTCATCAAGTAGGCTGTCAGATCAGAGCCCGCATAGTCCAGTCGTCCGGTGATGCTGGGCAAAGGATAACCCTCATAGATGGGGACTACATAGGACACGCCGTGGCCGACCTCCACGACTAGGCCGGAGGTCCTTCCGTAGGAGTACATGGACAGGCGGGACTGATAGGCGATGTGCATCGCAGGAGTGCTAAAGGTCTCAAACAGCATTTCAGCATACTTCTCTCTGTTGGTGTGCGGGCTCAGGGGTGGGTCTGAAACCAAGACTGCATGCTCCTTTGGGGAGATCTTCATCTCTTGATGGAAGAGATATTCCCAGATATCCTGCACTGAATCCCAGTCCACGATGATGCCGTGTCTCAGAGGGTTAATTAGCTTGAGACGAACCTCTGGATTGATGAGCTCCTGACCCACGAATGTCTCTTTGCGATTGTCCCCAGTTTTGGCAGTCTCCATGTAGGGCTTGCCCACTGTCGATGAGATCTTGTGGGTGGGCTTTGGCAGCCCAGCAAAGCCACATTTACAATAGCCAGTGCCAAGATCCACTACCACCGCTTTGGTCACCTCTGCCTTGGGCTTCTTGACTGCTGTTGATCTAGTAGGTTCTTCTGACTCCAAATGGTTACGGCGGACCCACACTGCTCGCTTTGCCGGGCCATCCTTCAAGGAGGCAGTCTGGAGGACCTGTGTGTTCATGGAGGCCTGTTCACTCACTCTCTTGGCAGGCCCATCCCCTATGACTGCTGCCTGCGGAGCCCACATGCTTTCAAGAGCCATCTTGCTCTCAGAAAGTTCGTTGATCCCACCGGCTTCAAGGCCTGAAAGGCTTAAATCAGAGGGCAGCTTGAGAATTTCTCCAACGATGACATCACTGATTATGACATAATCCAGTGACCTGGGGCTTTCCAGATACTGGGAAACTTTGTCCCATGTTAGGGAAGATTTGGGGTAGTGTTTTTGAGGTGACATAGCTTCTTCTACATTTTGTAATAAATCTGATTATTCAATACTTATTGAGTGCTTGCTATGTGTGAGGCAGCTGGGAATACAAGGCAGCAGTGAAAAAAGATTCTCTGCACTTTTGGCGTTTTCCTTCTAGTCAGTGGGGGTTGGGCAGAGACAGATAGTTTTACATTTGTGTGTGTGTGTGTGTGCGTGAAGTTGTTAAGGGCAAAAAAGAAAAAACAAAGCAGAGAAGGGGGCTAAGGAGGGTGGCCATATTAATGTGCCTCGGCAGGGCTCCCCGAGACAGTGGCACTACATGAAGACCTGAGGTGGTGAGGGGGAGAGGGCCATATGTATATTGGAACAACAGATGCAGAGTAGTGAAGGTGAACATGTGACTGATGGATTTGAGCGCGCATTGGCAAACTATGGCCTGCAATGGTGTGCTTTCTCTTTTAAAGAGGTTACTGGGATGCTCTTAGCTCCTCGTGGGGTGTGAGAGAAGAACCAAACTAAGTCCAGTCTCATGAGCTTTGTGACTCTCTGATGGCACCGAGCTATTATCTCAGAAACAAAGTCTCAGTTTCTTGGTTCATTCGATAGAGGATGAGGTAGCATAGAATTTGAAAGAATCAAAAAGTACTTTTCTCTATGCATACCTGCCTGAAAAATAGTTTACTTGCCTATACTATTTAGGAGTTTGCATGGCCAATTTGGATTGTTTGACTTTATTTCAAATAACTTATAAGGCATATTTAATTTAGAATCATCCATTTTCCTTCTCCTCAACCCCCCTTTTGAATTCTGAGAAATCTGTAGCTACTCAGTACATTTTCACTGCCCTGGATTCCTATAAGATCCTGTAGTAGTTTCCTATTGCTGGTGTAACAAATTACCACACATTTAATGACTTAGAACACAAGTTTATTATCTTAAACTTGTGGCGGTCAGTAGTCCACAATCCATCTTAGTGGGCCAAAAATGTAAGTGTTGTCAGGGCTGCGTCCCTTCTAGAGGCCCTTGGGGCTAATCCTTTTCTTACCTTTTCCAGCTCCTGGAGGCCTCCTACATGGCTTGGTTTGTGGCCCCTTTCTTCATCTTCATATACCTCAGACTTCTACTTCTGTTGTTACATCTCCTTCTCTGACCTGACCCTCCTGTTCCCTCTTGTTAAGATCCTTGTGATTCCTTTGAGGCCACCCAGATAATTCAGGGAAGTTAATCTCCCCATTACAAATTCCTTAACTCACAACTGCAAAGTCCCTTTTGCCGTGAAAGGTATATGCATAGGTTTCGAGAATTAAGATTGAACATCTTTGGGAGTGGCTCCATGGTGTAGTGGTTAGCATGTCTGCTTTACATGCAGAAGGTCCTGGGTTCGCATCCCAGGTGGAGCCACAGACCATACCCAGGGTGCGCCGGGTCCCTGGTGCACGCCGTGAGCATCTTGGGGGGGGATGCCCCACCTCAGAAATCCAGTTCTTAAGGGAAGACAGAAACATCCATAGGTCAGAGGTGGAAGTTTCGGGGTGGGGCACAAATTAAAGAGGGGGGGAAGGTTGAACATTTTTGAGAGCTCGTTATTCACCGTTACTCTACCTGTGCATCTCACTTCACTACGACACTCAAAGCCTGACATGTTCTGTTTCACATGCTCCTCCCACACTGCCCATGCCTGCCCATCCTTGGCTTCCATCTCACCCTTTGCACCCCTTCTCTCTGGCTCATTGGTATTAATGATGGAAGAGTGTAGAGACTGTTAGCAGTCTCCACCTAAAACCTCCGCTACCTGGCACATGCAACCCTTCACACTTGTCACTAGCCATCTAAGGTACATGTGGACTCCCTGTCTCTGTTGAGGTCCCTCTAGGTAGAGACACTATATTGCTCACACTATCTTGGGCCACATTTTCTCAAGGGGTCACAGCTACTTTTGCTCCTCTGGCCCAAGACCAAAAAAAATTAAAAATGAGATGATTCTCCTTGAAAGCAATCCTGAAGTCCTCCTCTATAGTGGAGAAAGAAAAGTAAAGATTAGACCAAGAAACACATTTCTCCCTGAGGTGTTGTCCTTGCTCCCAGCTTTGGTTTTGGGGACACTACTCACCCTTGACCTTTGCAAGAAAAGTGAACCAGGCCCTTGTAATTTTAGCAGCTGTGGGAGGGAAGAAAGAGAATCTAGTAAGGGACAGCCAAAGTAAAGTATTTCTTTTCATAAATTCGGATTCCTAGATCCTACCTTAGTCTTACTGAATCTGAATATTTTGAGTCTAGGACTATTTCGGCCTAGGCATCCAACTCTTTACTATGTTGACATTTGAGGACCTATGAGTCAGGAGCTCCCAGCAAAGAAAAGGATTCCTTGCCAGTCAGACGCAGTGAGCCTCCTTTCCAAACTTCAGCCCCAAGTGTAGTAACCCAAATATCAAGACTGCCCATTTTTTCTCAAGGTATAAAGAAAAGGAGTTCTCTTCAGAAGGTGGAGAAACTATTGAGGACTCAAATCTGGATCCAGATCATTTCTCTTCTTGAGCTCCATATACCACAGTCTAGCAGTCTGAAGCCATCTCTAAGTCAGTATGTATCAACTGGAACTCATTGTCATTCCCTACATAACTGCTCCTGCCCCTGTGTTGTCTATTTATGAGGAGCCCCATTATCTACCTACTTATTCAAGACAGAAACCTGGAGGCAGTGGATAAAGGATCAAGTTGATGAGGGGGACATAGCACTATCATAATCGGATTCAACTAGTATTTTGAGTAGTTTGTCCAAGGTCATACAGATTATAGTAATGAAGCTAGATTTGAATGCAGGTCTTCTGAGTCCAGCACCTTACTCTTCTTTCCATTCTGTACTATCTTTTTATAAAGAATGGAAGAAGAAGTAGGCCCAAAAGGTCCATGAGCATAGCTTTTAAATATCATAAGGGTTGTCACATGGAAGAATGAGCTTGCCCTGTACAACCCCAGAAGTAGACCCAAGACCATTAAATGGCTTCTTCAGAGAGGTACAGATGTCAACCCAATGTGAAAAAGAGTTAATGACTTATAGCTATCCATGTGAGATCAAGTGTCCAATCCTCAGGTTCTGTGATTTGTAATACCACCAGCAGAGCTTGATGATGCTCATAATTAATTCTTATAAAGTTGTTACCCACATAATCCAGTTCCATAGTGCCATGTTCCAAGAAACAATTCAGCAAACAAGAATTCCCACGAGTTCATAAACATTCTTATAAGCTCTACAACAGTATTTCTTAATTATGTCTTAAAATCTCTCTTTTCTTTGCTCTCCATGTCCCCTAATCCCTCGACTACTTCGTAATTCTCCCAGAAAATTTAGCCCTAGTTGTTTCTCTTCTTTTTCTTTATCACCAAAGTCCGTAATCTGGTGTTTTTTGTTTGCTTTGGAGGGGCTGGGGGTTGGGGGGCAGCAGTTTGGGATGGAGGGCCCTATGGGAATCTAATGAATTTGTTCTGGATGACAGGACAGCTTTCTTCTCTTGGGCAGAGGTAAGGGATTCATCCTCTCTGCCTCACTATCCACGTATAATCTAATATCTAATGTAAATGTGACGCTTGAGGCTAGAGATGGCACCGCAGCTGAGGGAAGACCTCAAATTCTAGAGTAAGAGCTTGGATTGAATTGATAGTTGGAGAACCAACCAGTTATATTAGATTCTGCCTTCTAAACTGCTCTAGAACCTGTCTCCCTCTTCCACAGCCCAAGTTTAAGCCACCTTCAAGTCTTATAAGAATTTCTTTGATTTTTCTTTGAGGTCTCAGTGTATCATCCCTTTATATTACAGCTAAACATAACTTTCTAAAATTTTCCTAGAAGCCAAATCCAACCACTCCTTTGCTTAACATCTTCATTGGTTTTCCAGCTGTCCTCAAGCTCTTACTCCTAGAGCTGAGGCCCTCCCTCGTGGGCTCCGTGACCTTTCTAGTTTCATCCATTTTTCTAAATGTCTGAACTACTGGCAGTTGCCCACCATGCCTCAATCTGAGCCTTCGCTCAGGCTGTGCTCTCGGCTGCGGGGTCTTTCCCTCCTCTTAACTACTGACAGATACATGTCTTTCAAAACTTGACTGAGCATCACCTTATAGGGAACCTTCTGACTTCCTCCCTCCACTGAGTGCTCCCTCCTTTGTGTACCTCTGTACTCCCAATAGACTTCCACCTGCAAACTCCTCTGCATCCATTCCATCTTCTTCTCACCCAGAGTGGGCACTGGTTGTGGCCCAGTCCCTACCATCTATCACCGGGCATGCTGCACTGGGCCAGACCCACCACGAACCCCAGTAAATGTTGAATGATGGGATGAAAATACTGTTGAGGCCCTCACAGTCTTTAAGGAGACCTGGTGCATTGAAGTTGGATGAACTTAGGTTAAAATACAAACAGTCCAAGAGCTGTCTGCTTGTGGGCAAGTACTGGAATTCTGAACCTCGATTTCCTCAGCTCTGCCATCATGAGATTCTGTCAAGTAACATGTCAGGTGCCTGGTACAGTGCCTGGCTTACTGTAAGGGCTCAAATATGTATCACCCTCGCAGCCAAGAAGCAGCGGAGGATAAGGTGTTCAGTCAGTGAACTGGGCATTAAGAGCGGGGAAATAAGGACAGGAGGGGAAACTGAGACTCCTGTGTGCTTGGGTTTCTGAAACTGTCCTGGCCACCTGCTCTGTTGTAGAGCAAAGTTGAGTTAGGTGGATTGGGGGTAGGGGTGATGGATCAAGGCCCCACCAGAGCCAGACCATCCCTGGGCTGCTGGAATGGACCAGTCCCCAGTGACATCACAATGCTCAGGGGTTGTCAAGACACTACAGGAGGTGGAGCCTCATTTCTCCCATCGGAGCTCTAGGATGTGGATGTGAGAAAGGTGAGCAAGGAAGGCAGATGGCAATGAAGAATAGCCCGAGCCCCATGCCCGTGGGCACAGCTCAGGGTGACCCTGGAGAGGCGGGGACACTGCCAGCTCCTGATGCTGGCATCCGGGACACGGATTCAGCCGCTCAGCTGAAGACGAAGCCCAAGAAGGTGCGTAGGATCAAGGCCCTCATCATCGACCTGGGCTCGCAGTACTGTAAGTGTGGCTATGCGGGAGAGCCGAGGCCCACCTACTTCATCTCCTCCACGGTGGGCAAGCGCTACTCCGAGGTGGCCGATGCAGGCGACACCCGCAAGGAGACCTATGTGGGCCATGAGCTGCTCAACACGGAGGCCCCTCTGAAGCTGGTTAACCCACTAAAATATGGTGTCGTGGTGGACTGGGACTGTGTCCAGAACATCTGGGAGTACATTTTCCACACAGCCATGAAGATCCTCCCCGAGGAGCATGCTGTGCTGGTCTCTGACCCCCCGCTCAGCCCCAGCAGCAACCGGGAGAAGTATGCGGAGCTCATGTTTGAGACCTTTGGCATCCCTGCCATGCATGTGACAAACCAGTCTCTGCTGTCCATCTACTCCTATGGCAAGACCTCAGGGCTGGTGGTAGAGAGCGGGCATGGCGTCTCACACGTGGTGCCCATCTCTGAGGGCAACGTGCTGCCAGGCCTGACGGCCCGTGCCGACTATGCCGGGAGCGACCTCACCAACTACCTGCTGCAGCTGCTCAACGAGGCTGGCCAAAAGTTCACGGATGACCACCTGCACATTGTCGAGCACATCAAGAAGAAGTGCTGCTACGCGGCATTCCTGCCTGAGCAGGAGCTCGGCCTGTCCCTGGAGGAGCTGCGTGTCGACTACGAGCTCCCCGATGGCAAGCTCATCACCATCGGCCAAGAGCGCTTCCAGTGTGCCGAGATGCTCTTCAAGCCCACCCTGGTGGGCAGCAACCAGCCCGGCCTCCCTGCGCTCACGGCCGCCTGCCTGGGCCGCTGCCAGGAGACTGGCTTCAAGGAGGAGATGGCCGCCAACGTGCTGCTGTGTGGCGGCTGCACCATGCTGGACGGCTTCCCCGAGCGCTTTCAGAGGGAGCTGAACGTCCTCTGCCCTGGGGACAACCCCACAGTGGCTGCTGCTCCTGAGAGGAAGACCTCCGTGTGGACCGGTGGCTCCATCCTGGCCTCCCTGCAGGCTTTCCAGCAGCTCTGGGTTAGCAAGGAAGAGTTTGAGGAGCGGGGCAGTGCGGCCATCTACAGCAAATGCTGAGCGGCGGTGCCCCAACAGGCCAGACCTCGTGGGCAGGCGACCTCAGGCCACTCTTTACATTTACAGAATTTCACATAAAATTTTAACACACAAATGGCTGTTGTCTAGTCTGCAATCTTTGCTCTAGACTGAGAGCAGAAGGTGGAGGGGAGTTGGACTTAGAGGTATCATCAGCATCTTCTGTGCTGGGTCAGGAACAGCCCAGCTCGGGGATGGGGGTAGTTGGTAGGTACTCTCCTCACTGACATCCGTCCCTCTCTGTCCCCCTCATAATGGTGACATCATCTCAGAGCCCAGAGTGTGGCTTCCTGTTCCATTAGCTCCTCGGGGTGCAAACCCAATTCAGTAGACACATTGCTTACTCGCCTGTGGTCCAAGGAAGAAACGAAGTCTCAGGTTAAGTGACTAGCTTGGTCACATAGTTCAGTGTGTGGGAGGTGGGGAGACTCCCAACCAGGTGTCTGACTTCCATCTCCTATTCCTGCCCAATGGTTCCTTCCCACCGCGTCTTCATCACTCGATTGCCACAGGCTCCCTCACTAAACCCCCTTGCTGCCTGCCCCTTTCAAAGGTGCAGCCCATAGGGATGCATTTCCAGAGTGCAAGGGGCCATTTCCACCCATCAGTGGCCCTCCCATTTCTGCCCCAAGCCAAAATTGCAGCTATTTTTGCAGAGTCACAAAGCGGAGACACTGAATCCAGAGGCTGTTGGAGGAACCAGAAGTCCCTTTGGAAAGCATGTGGTTCCGTCCCTCCTGTAGAGATGTAGGAACAGGACCAGGAGGGAGGGGGGTTCACATCAGTGGTTGAGTTCAGGTCTCCTGACACAGGTTGTGACTATTTCTAGAAAAGCAGACATGGTTGCTTTAGTTTGGGCTGCTAACAAAGTACCACAGACCGGGTGGCTTACGAACAACAGAAATTTATTTCTTCCAGCTCTAGAGGCTGCAAGTCCAAGGTCAGGGTGCCAGCATGGCCAGGTTCTGGTGAAGG
>CM053509.1:144551688-144573581 GCA_028627145.1 Eidolon dupreanum | reverse complement strand
AGAATCTCGTACACATTCACCTGCCTGGTAAATCACCCTTGTGTTAAATAAAAGTTTTGTGATTCCAAAAGTCCTCTTTGCCCATGTTCCCAATCTTTTTGCAAATTATTATCTCTTTTACAAGGAAAAAAAAGACACAAAATTTGCTTTCAAATTATAAACAACAAATATGATATAATTTCATAATCATCCTAAGGTATAAAAGAATGCCAGTCTTTTAAGAAAGGAGAGACTTACCGGAGATTTCCAGAGACATAAATAAGCAAATATGAGCATGACATCATGTGGTGAAATCCTATCCAGGGGTCTCCAACCCCCAGGTCATGGACTTGTTACTGGTAGGTGGCCTGTTAGAATCCAGGCCGCTCCACAGGAGATGAGCAACAGGCAAGCGATTGAAACTTCATCTGTATTTGCAGCCACTCCCCAGTGCTAGCATCACCGCCTCAGGTCCACCTCAGATCATCAGGCATTATAGAGTCTCATAGGAGCACCGGTCCCTGGTGCCAAAAAGAGTGGGGACCACTGATTTAGACATGACAGGAGGCCTGTTATCCTTACTGCCTGTCTGGGCTGCCTGATCTCTCTCCCTCAAGTGTTTATTACCAAATTTGCTCTAAGAGTTATCTGCATAAGGTGAGATTAAGCAATTAATTTAATTACAGCAGAAACTATTAATGGTGTTTTGTTTGCTGTAAGGTGGGTTATTTTTTCTTGTCCTTCATTTTCTTGTAATGTAGTAGTTCTTAAACAGTGGGGAGAGACAGTATGTGGTATTGGTTACTCTGAAGCTAGTTCTTAATGGCAGCTTGGTACATTTCCATAGTTCTAATCACTTTCTATCTTGTTGCTGATTTGTACATATATATAGATGCACATCCATATACATACACCACAGAGCATTCAGTCTGCTTAGAGGAACTTCTTTGTGAAGGGGGAATTAAAACAATGGAGGGCAAAGTTCTTGTCTTGGCCTTGTGACTCTCAAATTTTGTTGCATTTTAGAATCACCTGGAGAGCTTTCAAAAATCCTGATGGCAAGGACTTCTGGTTCTGCCAAGAGGGAGTATCCTTATTCTCTCAGCTCCCCCATCTTACAAATAAACACCCTTGAACAATGACAGAGATGCTGTCCTTGACCAGACTCTAGCCAGGCTCCTCTGAGTCTTTCTCAACTAGGCCTCAACATTGGCCTATAAAGACTTGAACAAACACTAATATAATTTCTAACAGCTCAAGGCTGCATCCCTAGGATGACCCTATCATCGACCCTTAAAGTCTCTGCCTGAGAAACCTCAAAGATGCCCCCGAAATGTTTGTTTCAGCCAGTACCTGAAGGAAGATAGGGCTTCTGTCTCTCAGCCTTTGTGGGAGGGAAGGAGCCTAACTTCAATAAGCACTGGTTAGCAAGTTAGCAAACACAGATGGGTTTCACATGGCCCAAACCCTGCTTCCTGGTTTTTGTAAATTTTTACTTTACTGACTCTACTGAACTCCTGCTCATCCATCCCTCACACTTATTCTTTCTTTACAATATCAATCACCTCTGTATAAATTGAAGAACTCTTTTCCCTGCTGTTATAGTATTTTACTCATTAAAATCTGTCCTTATCACTTAAAGTACTGTCCAGTTTTATCTAAGACAACGTAACACAAATATAAGAGGACTCCAAAGAGAGAATGAAAGGAGATGTGCACATAGGCAAGTTGTCATTATTTTTAGAAATGAGTTAATTATATTAACTGTATTTTCTTATTTTTTGTAAGGATCCCAAATGCCAGAGCATCAAGACTACAGCAAATAAGAAAATACAGTTAATATAATTAGCCCCGTGATGAATGGATGCCTAATTGACAAACACTGGGGCTGAATGAGGAACTGATCTCTTACCTCACCCTCTCGCTCCATGGAAGTGGGTGCCATGCTCAGATCCCCCCCAGTGGGGTAGTATTGATGGGTCTGGAGTCGAGCCATACCTCCACCCCCACCCAGCAGCAATAAAGCAGAATAAGATGATGAGAGGTGGGGCTAGTTGGCACTTTTTTCTTCTTCATCCTCTGGTGACAGTGGGGCTCAGTGGGAAGCATATCTTACACCCTCAGTTGGAGGCAAGTCATTTGTGGATATCAATAAACTGGTTTTAAAGTTTATATGTAAAGTCAAAAGACCTAGGATAGCCAATAGGACACTGAGGAAGAAGAAAACAGTTGGAAGACTGACACTGACTTAAAGACTTACTGTAAAGCTACAATTCAACAGAGATAGGATACTCTTTTTTAAATGGAGCTAGAACAATTGGAAAGCTTTTTGCCAAAAAATGAACCTAGACACAGACTTTACCTTTTACAAACATTAACTCGAAATGGATCATAGACCTGAATGTAGAATGCAAACCTATAAAACTTCTGGAAGATAACATAGGAGAAAATTGAACTGATAAATTGGATTGTATTAAAATGAAAACTGCTCCATGAAAGACACTATGAAGAGAATGAAAAGACAAGCCACAGAATGGGAGAAAATATTCATAAGACACATCTGATACAAGATTTGTATTCAAAGAACTCTTAAAACTCAACAATAAGAAAACAAGCCAATTAAAAAATGAGCAAAAGATCTGAACAAACTTCACCAAAAAAGATATATAGATGGCAAATAAAAATATGAAAAGATGCTCATCCTGTATAAAAGATGTAAAATGGTACATCTACTTTGAAGGGCAATTTGGCAGGTTTTCTTTCTTTATTTTAACCAAGCTAAACATATTCTTGCCATATGATTCAACAATCATACTACTAGGTAGTTACCCAATTGAATTGAAAACTTATGTCCATGGAAAACCTACACATGGAAGTTTATAGCAGTTCTATTCATAATCACCCCAAACTGGAAGTGACAGATATTCTTAAATAGGTAAATGGATAAATGGTGGTACATCTATACAATGCAACATTATTTAGCAATAAAAACTATGAGCTTTAGTTAATAATGTATCAGTATCAGTTCATTCATTATAACAAATGTGCCACATTAATGATGCAAGATGTCAATAATAGGGAAAACATGTAATGGACATATGAGAAATAAATGAGAAAGAGCTGTCTTTTCCCTATAGTTACTGCTGAAGTGTTCCAAATGAGGAACTGGGTCATGGACACCTGGGGAATTGGAACAGGAAGGGTCTCTAGAAACGATCTGGTCAAAATTTTTTAGATGGGAAAACAGAGGCCTGGGGTCAGGAAGTGACTTGCCCAAGGACAGAGTTGGCAAATGTTGGAGTTGAGACCATTGTGAGATTTTCCAGCTTCTGGTCTCACACTGTCTCCACACCATGGAACTTATCGTTCAGCTACGTGCAGCTCAGCACATTTGAAGCATTTGCACTGTGTGCTTTTTAATCCTTTAAGAATCACTTAAAGAGGAACAGACTTGTCTGCAGGTGCCAGAAACCTGGCAGGAAAACACTCTTTGTAGGGATAATGTTATTGTGCTCTCTCTGCAAAGAGCAGGAATGAGTCATCTCCAGAAACAGCCAAGTTGGTATCTCTCACGATATGGGGAGGAAAGGCCCCGCAAATCAAAACCATATCTTTAGAAGACAGGGGCAGTGCTCTGGGAACAGACCTGGCTTGAGCTCCCAGAACTCCCTCTTTGGACCCCAGCTTTTCCATCAGCGTTAGGGATCCCAAGTGGCCAACTGTATCTCACCAAAAGTTCTAATGGCATTGCTAAGACTTCCCCTAAGGCCTAATCTTGTAAATGGCAAAGGTTTCCAGTTAGACCAAGAACAAGCCAAACCTTCTTGCTGAAGACAAGGAAGGGAGGAAGTCCATGGCAGAGAACCGTAGTTGTCCAGCAAAATGTTTCTTTTTTTTGATACAGTTTTTATCTTGATACATGGCTGTTTGGTTGGAGACTGCACTTACCAATCTCTCTTATAGCTAAATGTGGCCATGTGACTAAATTCAGGCCAAAGAAGTGTTTATGGAAGTGCCATGTGCTACTTCTGGGTCATCTTTAGTTCCAAAGACTATGTCCTAGAGCAGCTCTGTCTTTCCTCTACCTTTGAGCTGGAACTTCAATGTTCCTGTGACCTATCTTTGATTATACAGACAAGGACAATTCCCTTGGTGATGGTAAAGCAATAGAGTGGGAGGAACCTGGATTCCTGATGGGCTGCATGGAGAAAACCACTCACCAACTTGGACCTCAGGGCCATTAGTGAAAGAGAAACAAAGCTCCATCTTCTTTAAACTATCTACTTCACCTCTGGGGTCTTTTAGATATAAAAGCTTAGTGTTTACTCTGACTTATAATGGGGAGAGCACAATAGGAAGTGAATGGTATTTTGAGCAAAGTTGGAAAGACCCTAGAATAGAGGAGGTAGAAGTTCCATTCTTTTGGAAAATTATTGGATGAGGCACTGAGTATCTCTGTAGAGCTGTTCCCCATTCTTTTTCTTTTCTGTCATTTTCCTAAGTGAGTAAATCAGATTTATCACATAACTCTTATGAAAATCCCATGAACAGGTTTTCTCTCATTTTATAGTTGAGAAAACTGAGACCCAGAGAATGGGGAGTTAATTTGTCAAAGATCACACAGTTTATAAATGATGAGACTGTGATTAGAACTCAGGTCTCTGTGACTCCAGGGTCCAGGTTCTTTGTTCTGTGAGTGCCCCTCCCAGTAAGCCAGAATGTGTTTCTGGAAATAGATGCTCACTATGCTTTGGTGGTTTTAAAGTCTGAAGATCACAAGTAGAAAGGGCTTGGTTGTTGCATACAGGTAGAGACTGGCAGGAAGCTGTAATTTCAGGCTGTACCCAATTTATAAATGGCCAGTGATCTGACAATTAATTTACATTCCTTTTGTTTGGAACTCAGACCATGTTTTTTCATAGAATCATTTTGATTCATGGTGACACATGCCCAGGCTAGCTTCCAGACACCTCTATAACTCAGAGCCTGAGGTCAGAGTCTAGGGGGGAAGGCAAGAGAGTCATGGTAGAGATTGATTTCCCAATGACCAGATGCCTTGTGCCCATTCCGCTCTATGCTTCTGGCCTCACCATTTCCCCTACATTTGAACCAAATCCCCCAACTCTCCAGTCTAGTTTATTTCACATAGGAATAAATAAAGGAGGCAATGTGATTGATCTAATTTACACCAACATGATTATTATCTAAAAAAATCTATGCCATTGAGTATGGTGGACTTAGAAAGTTTTGTTTTTTGGTTCAGCGCATTTTATTACGGTGCAATTGTGATCTACAAGCATACCTGGATCAGGCCAGGGAATTAGGTTATTTTACTGACCACATTTAATTCTTGCAGAGACATTAAGTTTCTTATGGACAGGCGTAAATAGTATCTTAAAGGAGAGTGAGGTGGGGGAACAATTGCAAAAGGCAATCAGATACCTAGTTTAATTGCTAGAGGACTGGACAGCATTTATGGAGTCTGGAAATCAAAGGAATGATCTGTAAACACAAGAGCTGTGTTATATAATTCAGTTTTGACCATATCAATCAGAACTTGGTTCAGGAAACAGAATCGAGCCTGAATATTGTAAGCAGGCAGAGATTTTTAACACACAAAATCTTACCAAATTTTACTTAACCAAAATAGTGCTGGGCGTTGGGAAAGCTGGCTCCAGGTATGCAGAACACTACAGAAATGACTCATTACGAAAGCTGCCACCCCTTAGGTCACTTGAAACGATTGAGTTCAAGAACTCATCACCATAGTGTTGTCCTGGGATAAGGAGCTGGAAGTCATGAAGCAGCTGCTACTTCCGTCAAGGCCAGCGCCTGTGCCACAGCTGCCTTTCCCACCCAGGCAACGCAGCAGGTGCTGCTGTGCTCCCGCAGGAAAGCCTGACACCCACATGGTCAGCCCTATCTTATTTTCACCTCACCAAACTCATCTAAGTGTATTTAAGTGGTAAACAAAATTTGCATCCAGTACCTGCAAAGGAATGTGGGAAATGTAATTTTAGCTTTCTAACCTTTGCCATACAGGAAACATCTCAAGATCTATACTGTTCAATAAGACTTTCCATGATGGTGAAATGGTCTCTGTCTGCATTGTTCAGTATAGTAGCTTCTAGCCAGATGTGGCAATCAAACACCTGAAATTGTGGTTAGTGCAATTGAGGAATTAAATTGTAAATGTTATATAATTTAAAAAATTTAATTTTGAATTGCCACAGGTGGCTGATAGCTAGTGTATTGATTAGTGCAATTCTTGAAGGAGGGTGGAAGTGGAATGGAAGTGAATGAGCCAATCCATAGTATCCAGAGCACTGATTATAATCTTTGTGAATCACTTGTGATAACCCTCATGGCTTCTACTTCCACACCTGTAAAATGAGGATAACTTCTTCACAAGGTAATATTAGAATAAAATAGGCTGGAAATCAGCTTGTGGTTAATAATAAATTCAGGACCGTGGATACCAGGGGGCTGGATTGATAAATACACTTGAAACTTGGGTCGAGCACAATACACATGACAACTCAAGGGCTTTATAGAGAGTACCTTTCCAAGGAGAAAGCTGACGAAAACTGGCTTTTCCAGTCCAGACTTCTTTCCTGAACTCCGTATCCACGTATCTATTTACTGAATGGCTTCACCTGGATGCCCAACAGTCATCTCAGATGCAATGCACTTATCTATCTACTCATTCATTCACCCATCCAAGCATACACATTTATTATCTGCTACCGTAGGCCAGATAATGAGTTGGCACTTGGATATAGTGTTGAACAAACAGATACTACCTCTCTCTCAGAGCTTACAACTTAAAAGGAAAGAGACAGAAGTAACAATGAGATAAGTGGAAATACAGGGTGCAATGGAAGTACCTTGGAGGAGCACTAGACCTATACCTTTAAGGCCTGTGCTGTGTCAGAGAAGGCTCCCTGAAGGAACAGAAGAGTCAGAGCTGCCAAAGTAGGCAGAGGGAGCAACAAAAGCAGAGATCCGAGGGAAAGAAAGAAAGCAATAACTTCCCAGAACAGAGGTGGTCAGTATGATTAGAGCAAGTGAGGGAGTGGTCTAAGAAGGGGCAAGAGAGGTAGGTGGAGACAGACAATGCAGGATTTTCAAAGTCAAGCGAATTGGACTTTATCTTAAAAGCACAGGGAAAACATAAAAAAAGTTTAAGATTTTTTGGGGGGAAAAGCCCTGCTATGGACTGAATTGTGTCCCTCCCTCAAATTCATATGTTGATTTGGAGATGAGGACTTAGGGAGGTAATTAGGTTTGATGGGGTCATGAAAGTAGGCCCCTCGTGATAAGATTAGTGTCCTTATAAGAAGACACAGCAGAGAATTTGCTCTTATTCTCTCTCCCTGCCACGTGAGGACACAGTGAGAAGATAGCCTTCTGCAAGCCAGGAAGAGAGTCCTGACCAGAAACTGACCATGCTGGCACCTCAGACTTCTACTTTTAGCCGCAAAACCCTGAAAATAGATTTCTGTTGTTTAAGTTGCCCAGTTTAAGGTATTTTGTTATAGCAGACTGAGCTAACTAATAAAACCCTCTGTTTGCAATGTGAATGAATTCTAGGAAAACAAGTCTAGAGACATGAAGACCTTTGGAAGCAGGAGGTTGTTGATGTAATTCGTGTAAGAGATGACATGACTACCTGCCTGAGGGTGGTATGTGGTAGCAATGGGGAAGGAGAGGAGAGTACATGATATGAGGATTAATACAGATTTCTGACTTGGGCAATAGGTGAATATTGGCACTAAGGTAGAGAATACTAGAAGAAAAGTTGGCTTTGAGATGGAGAGATAACTTCAGTTTTGGAAATGATAATACATTAAATTTGTTGACCCTTTACTTCACTGTTTAATAACATAACTTCGCTTGATCAACAAGTTTCTCTGGTGGTCTTTTAAGGAGATGAGTCAATGATTAGTACCTAATGTTTTTGAAGGTTTTAGGAAATAAACCTTGAAGGTGGAAGCAAAACGTCCACATCCTAATTCCAGGAATCTGTGAATGTTACCTTACATGGCAAAAAGGATTTACAGATGTGATTAAGAGATGGGGGGATTGTCCTAGATCATCTAGGTGGGCCCAATCTAATCACAGAGTCATTGAAATGGAGAACCTTTCCTGGTTGGGTCAGAGAAATAGGATGGAAGAAGAAAGAGGAGGAGCTCAACGTTCCACTGCCGGCTTTGAAGGTGGAGGAAGGGGGCCACAGTCAAGGTATGTGGTAGCCTCTAGGAGCTGGGAATGGTTCTCAGCTAATGGCTCATAAGGAAATGGGGATCTCAATATTATAACTACAACAACCCAATGAACAGGAAACAGATTCTTGCCTAAAGCCTCCAGAAAGGAATGCAGCCTACAGACACCTTGATTAGTCTAGTGAGACCTGTATGGACTCTTGACCTAGACTTGTCAGTTAATATATCCAGGTTGTTTTAAGTCACTGCATTGGTGGTAATGTGTTAGAGCAGCATGACAAATGAATACAGGCCCTGACATGCATGGTTAAGAGATACATCAGTCAGGGTCCAGTCAGGAGCTTAGACCAAATTTGAACAAATTTATTAGAAAGAACTATTAACTAGTAAAAGGAGATTAACAAATAAAAAGAGTAAGAGAGGATTTTAAAGGATGTAGGAACGGCAAATGTAAGGAGCAGCTACTTCCTCTAGTATCCAAGGAAGGAACAAACTTGGCCAGATGGTTTTAAGGAAGTATTGCCAGGTGGGAAATTGACTGGAACAAAGACCTTGATGCAAGCCTTGATGAGCAATTGTTAGTGCTGATGAATGTTTTGCATTGTAACCTTCCAGGAGCAAAGCATCTGCTGGAACAAACAGCTAAATTAGCTTTGCTTGTTCTCAGTATTGTTTAACATAGCAATAGAAAGATAAGCAGGTCCCAGTATTATTTTAATAGGGGAAAATAAAATTATGTTCATTTAAATTCTCATTATCTTTGTCATTCTGATAGGAGAGAAAAGATACCTTCGATGTTGTTTAAATTTATGTTTCATAAATCAATTGAACAGCTTTTCATATATAGTTCTGCATGAACTCCTCCTGTAAACTGATCATCTTTTTCTGATTGGTTTGTAAGAATGTTGCATAATAACATTATTGGTTCCTTATCCTTTGAGCTCCAATTTTTCCCAGTTTCTCTTTCTTACCGTGTTTTTACTTTTTAATACAGAAATATTAATGTTTGTGTTGTCCTACGAATCAGTCTTTTCTCTTTAAGACTTCTGGGTTTCGGCTCATACTTTAAAACGCCTTTCCACATACACCAAATCCTTAACCGCGCTTATCTCTGGAGGGTGGGAGTGTAGAGGGGTGGGAAGAATGCTTGTGCTTTGGGATTTATACATTCATGTGCTGTTTGAATTTATTATAAAAAGTATGCTCTACTATACTACTTTTATTTTTAAAACATAGAAATGCTTTACCTACCTATACCAAGATAATAATCTAGAGTTTTTCATGGACTCTAAGCCCAGTTATGAGGATTCCATCCTCATGACCTCATCTAACCCTAATCACCTCCTAAAGGTTCACCTCCTAATGTTATCATGTTAGGAGTAGAGCTTTGGTACATGAATTTGGGGGGTCAAAAACATTTTATCCATGATATAGCCTCTTGAGTTTCCTTCCTTTTTATATTTTGTCTTGGTAGTTTACCTCATTACTGTCATCCAAATCTGGTAGTTCTGGTTCTAATAGTTAAAATAGTTACTTTTAAATCTCCTCTGGTATGTTTTTGTTTAGATCTTCTGAGCTTTGTCCCCAAACTATTATCATACATTATTATTATTTCTATATTATGTAAAAGGATTTTTAAAAGGAGACCAAAATTTGGTGTTGGTCTAAAATTTAGACAAGTTGGTCTAAAATTTCAAAGCCCCATAAATCTCTTAAAATGTACTGGTATTTTGAGTACTTACTATGGGCTAGGCATTTCACATGTTATCTCGTTTAATGCTCAGAACATTTCTTGGAGATGGGTATTGTTATTCTCATTTTCATGTGAAGAAATCAGTCCCCCAAAGTCTAAGAAATGCCCAAGTTCAAACAGTAAGTGGATTCACACCAGAGTCTCTTTCTACAATGTTTCTGCTCTTTACTGCTCCTCACATTCCTTCTACATCTTGAGAGAAGAAAAAAAGCTAGGTCATCATCATCCCCATGTGTTTTTTTTTTAATGAATCAAACAAAAAGAGTTGGAAGTGAGACTTTTTTAATTTACTTTTGAACTATGTAAATGTTTTATATTTTTTGAAAAATAAAATCAATGGGGAAAATAAAGCTAACCCTAAAATTGAAAATAGGTTGAAACTAATAACCTTAACTCTTTATCAAATTGGTAACATAATCACACAGAGAAAAGAACACAGAAAAGAATTATTGCAAGTGACTTTGGAATATGTTCTTCTGGTATACATTCTTGGTGGCATATATTCTAAGGAGAAAAAAAATTGCAAATAATTTCAGACTTCGCCCAGTCGCTTTATTATGAGTAATATTTGCATTATAATTTTGACAGTACTTTACATACTTAGATAGAATAAGAACATTAATGTTATTAAGATCCAAAATTTGCATTGTGAGAAAAATGAGATACATATGAAAATCAAAGTAAAAACCTTGCATTAAGTTTGAACTGTACATGTTAATATGAATACATGGTTTAAATTTACTTTCTCTGTTTACTGAAAATACTAAAAGCAATAATATCCCAGTTAGCAATATTAACTGAGAATCTATGCCTCGTTCTTGAAGGATAGTTTTGCTGCCAATTCTGGAAAAGTCTCATCATATGGGTGGGAAAGGATTGGGTGCCTTGGGCTGTGACTTTTTCAAGTATGGAAACAATTCAGTGCTTAATTCATCGGCTCAAGACTTTCAAGTTGTTTGTCAGGGGTGAGGTATGCCCCTGGTCATCTTTGTCACCCTCACATTGTCTTTTGTAAAGGCTACATTGCTCACTAATGCTTTTATGTGCAAATGGACTCTTTGGAGTGACCATGAAGGTGGGGTTGTGTCCTATGTCTGTCTGGTTTGGTGCAAGGTGGGGAGCTGGAGTTGAGAACAGAGGAAAGAGGATGTAGATCCCTGGGAATCAGCGAAAATTCCTGGAAGAACTTCATTTTCAAAAGCTATAGAATTGGTAAGGTCAACACTGACGTGACCAAGGAGGTAACAGACAACCCAATATCTGAGTTTTGGAGGAATGAATAGAAAACAGCACTATTACTTACAATAGTAGTATCGCTACAATAGGAAGAAAGGAGAGAATTGGAAACTACTAAGGCCCAGAGAAGGATGAAAGGATCTAGAAGGCCCAAGGAGGCCTGAAGGGATTTACTTGGCTGGATGCTGTGAGGAGGGATTGCGGGTTCACTTTCCTCTTTAAGGGCTTCTCCGTCCTCAAGAACACTGTCATTGCCCCACAGCTCCATGAGGGGGGCCTAGAACCCTAGTCTGCAGTGCACATTCTCAGTGCTCAGTTGTCTGAGGCTGACGTGCACTTCAGATAAACTGCTTTCAGATGCGCCTCAGTGATTCTCAGAGCACGAGTTTCATTTTACACTTCCTGTATAGAATGAGGTTCCTGTTTCTGTTCCTCTGCTGTTTACAGAGGAATAAAAATTTACCAACATTTGGGAAAAATAGACACGTCAATTTGGCAAAGGAACCCTATGGCAGCCCCTAGCAGACTTTAGCCTCTTCCTCTTCTCCTTTCTACTTTTCTAAATCATGTTTACACAGAGAGCCACTTGCGACGGAAACTCTCAGGAAAGGTTAGAATGCCATTAAGGGGAACAAGGCCAGGGTAGGAGTGGGAAATAGGATTTGTATTTGAAGCTCACAGACCATCTCTCTGGGTTTGGTAGAGGGCTCCATGATAAAACCCTCATTACAGTCAGTCACGGCCATGGACTGAATTATTAAGAGAGTTCAGGATACCTGCAGGGGGACAGAGTTCTTCAACTCGTATTCATCAGACACAGTCTTAGCTCAGGTGTCTCTGGGCTAAGGTGTCTGGTATCTTTGTGTTAGAGCTGGTGTGGAAAACAATGCTCTGAGCCTTTGAAAGGCTTGACTCAGATACTAGGGCCTCAGCTCTGTCACCAGGGGCAAATCCTGTGTGAAGGAGTATACATGTGCCTGCTTTTCTGGGAATCTGTGCTCTTCAGGTGCAGAGGACAGGGACTGAAAAAAATCACCTGAGCATGACACACAGAAAACTCTCTTGAAGTTTTCAAAGAAGGGAAAATAGACAATAGTTTATCTACTTTAAAAGGAATAACAGGGAAGGAGCACAGATCTGTATTCAATACAGAAAATCAGATTGTCTATGAATAATGCCTGAAGCTTGCCTAGAGAGAGGAGAGTGGAAATTCAGTCCTAGCCACTCACTCTAGTTTCTTAAGGTCAGTGCAGAGTCAAAAAGAGGAACAAAGGTGTAGAATTAAAAGGTAAGGTTTTGTCTAGTCAACCCTAGGCTGCCCAAGGTTTAATCTTAATCTCACATTTTCATTAGGATGCAGATCCTCAGTCTCTGAGGATGCCAATCCTAGAGCAAGTCTCTATTAGAAAACAGAGCTCTCAGAGGGGAGGCTCACAGGAAGGATGCAGATTCCCTGTTGTGTCCATCCATCCAAATAAAAGAATGATGAAGCTGGGCCAGCGGTCTTGCCCACCAGTGTCAGCGTGAGATATATTGGAACTACTGTTGGTTTTGGAGGCAGAACTCCTGGGTCCTGATTTTGGACAAGCTATTTAACTTCCCCAAGGGTCAGGTTCCTCTTTTGAGGTAACATCTGGCCTCCATACCTCACAGGGTTGTTGTGAGGGTCACATGAGGTAATTTTGGTGCTTTCAGAGTCTCCCCCAAATGGCTCCTGTCTCTTCGCTCCTCTCTTCACCAGAAGTAACCCCGGCTCTTTGATTCTCAGAATGGAGGTGTTGACTGAAAGAATCTGATGTAGCACAGGTCACGCTTTCCCATGACAGGAGATTACTCTCCCCACTTTTCTGCATCCCTCTTCCTGGGATGCAGTTTCAGGGCCCAGTGCAGCTTAAGGGTTGACACTGGAGGGGACAGGGAATGTGAAAGAAAGCCTTGGTGTGAAGAATAAGAGAAGTACTGTGAAGTCTGGGGTGTGGGGGAACCCTGCGTTCCCTGCTCTGCCAGGCCCACATCCCAGCATTCTCGACTTTAGCTCATTCCTCTTGTCTTCTGCAGCTTCTTGGACAAGCTCCCTGTTACAGGCAGTTGGTGGCAACCATTTTGTCAAGATCCCACTGTGCACTGTGTGATAGAGTGGAAGCTGACATTCGAGGAAGATTCTGCCACCTCAGAGTCCAATGGCTTCCATCGTTCTTCTGAGGCAGTCAGCTCAGTCTCTCCCCTCAGCCTCTCAGGGACCCTGAGCCCTTCTCTCAGCCCCTGTACCTCTGGTTTCTACCTTCTCACTGGATTCTACAGGGGCCCAAGTTCAAGACCATTTGTGGACTCTATGACTGGCTTCCATCTTCCCTGTGGACTCTCCAGAGGTATGTTTGCATCTGTTGCCTCTTTGCTTGTAAACCCCATGTGGCCTACCATCTTCCCTTACTGAACTCTTACTGCCTCTTTTCATTGTGTCCTGTTTTCTCAGAATACCTCTTTGTCACTCTTTTCCTTTCGCCTCCATCATTGGCTTTCCTTTTGTGAAAATTTGGTTGGAAATGCTAAATTTCTGAGCATTTTGGTTAGGACCCAAACCTTCCTTCCTATGTATGACATATTAGGGGATTTTAGAATTCTGATTGTCTAGCCTATTACCCTATTTTTCATCCTAGATTACCTCTTGTTTGAATCTTATCACCAAGGAAATCAGCTGATTAATACCATAAAATTGATAGAAAGGGAAGTTGGGTGGTACCCAAAGGAAAGTAAGTACAAACCTAACAGACAGTGTAATTGCATGCTGTAGCCAAATCACAAACGAATTGCAGCCTGGCACTGGACTCACACAGGAGTGACTCATTAATTAAGGATAAAGACCTTAGAAATATCATAGTTAATAGATAAGAAATGTCAACAGTTTAAACCTTAAATCTGCAGAGAGTAAAGAACCCAGAAAAAGAGCAAAAGCACATGCAGATTAAAGCATGGCAACCTGGCTCTGGTGGTCTTGTCTGGTGGATCTTGGGGGAAAGTGATACTTCTGCAGTCACCAATTTGGTCCTGATGGTCTTGGGCGAAGATGCCATTTCCTTCAGTCACCTGTTTTGGAATGATTCCTCAGATCCCTCTGTTAGAGGTCTCAGGACAGCCTTGAAGTGATTTCGTGTCACTTAAGTGTCTTGACTCGGAAGGTGTGGGTTTACTATTGTGTCAGTTGTTAAAAGTTCTTGGGGCAGGGTCCGTAGTCTTTCTCTGATGTCTGCTCTAGTAACTTGGAAAAAATAGGGAAACTTATATTATTATTCAAGAGACATAGGAGAGAATTAACAGAATATTTTGGTGATCCAAAAGAAAACTTAGTCATTTTATGGAAAGAAAACCCTACTTTTACTTTTTTGTGTATTATCTATTTTATAATTAGCAGTAAAAGATTTAAAGGCCTTTTTTTTGGCAAATAAATCCTATAACATAGAATATACCCTGTGTTTGTCTTTTTGTAATTTATAGAATTAAAATAAATTCAGTATACTTTTATATGTATTTGTAGACTACATAAATACATAATGCATGTATAATTTTAGTTTTAAGATATAATTTATCTTATGTTAAAATAAATGTATATATTACATTGAGTTATTTAATAAATGAACAATTCCTTAACGGACAAGCTGTATTCATTATCTTACATACACATTCACATTTTCTGTAATTATTATAGTAAGTATAGTCTTAATCACTTATATTGATTACCATATTTGGCCAAGGTAACCAATTTTTGTATTCTCCAGACACATGGAAAACTAAAAGGCGAGAAACCAAGAACTGCCTCACTAAATTTTTAGTAGTATGTGTTTTAGTTTACCTGTTACCTTTTTAGGAGGCAGAATAAATACATAATCCAAAGGCATTTACACATTCTATTAATATATAGTTCTTGTATAATGTATATGAATAGGGATATAATAAAACTATATATATATATTTTTAGCTTAGAAACTGTTCAGGTATCCATATAATATATATCAAGTAACTCAACATTTTCTAAAGTCTTAGCATTTTAATTATTTGGAAATTACAGTTTTAGCTAAAACATAATTAAGTCCTCATGATTCGTAGACTGCAGGAGTTTTACAAGATAAAACCCTTTAAAAGACATCTGTTTTATGATTTCACTTAAACACAATTTTATATTTTGTTCCAACAATGATCTTTTTCTTGTCTCATAAAACCAATATATAAAATTTAGAAAACTTAAAACTTTAGAAGTTTTCATCTTGGTCTTATATAAACTAGAATATTGTCTTAGCATTCATTTTATATAATAAAACCAGGACAATATAGATAAGAGAGTTGTCTTTAATCAATATGATTAACTCATTCCTTTTTGTACAAAATTTATTTATCAGGAATGTTACAGGATACTTTTAAAAATATGCTTTATAAATTTTGTATTCACAAAGCAATATTTAAATAATCTTAAAATGATATTTAAAACTATTATATTGAAGCTAAGATCTTTTCTTCTCTCATAGCTATATTAATGAAGCCTAGTTAAATACATTTGTCTATATTTTATAATGCAAATTTTTTTTTCTTAAATGTTTTTGACTAGTATACAAAATAAGGTCAATGATTTTTTTTTTCTGAGCAATTGATCTTTAAAATTTCCCATGTGAAGCAAAAAGAGAGGCAAAGAACAACAATAACAACAGAAACATGAGAAAGAGGTAGTTTTAGACAGATATGAAATTATCACTGTAAAATTACAGGTTATTTCCTCTCTATTTGGAGAAAGGAGAAAGTTTAGATGCAGCCAAATCTTTTTATATATACATAGACACAAAAGAGAAAGTCATTACAGCTAGTTTAAACAATAACTCAAGCCCTGGACAATTTAATCAAGCCACACAATTAAAAGCCAGTGATTATTCATCCCTAAAGAATGGAAATGGAGGAGAAATATCCTACATTAATCACAGTGATCTCTCTCTTTTAGACAGACCAGTTATACAATCTCCTCTTGAGAATTTCTTTTCCTTTTTTACCTCAGGCATTTCTCAAATGAACATTCTCATTCATGTCAAAGTTCCCCAAGTGGCCACTATAATTCTAATTTATCCATTGAAGTTATGCCAGTAGGTAGCACAAGCTTATTAGCAGACAAGTCCATGAAAGGTTGCTTGACTGTTGATCAAAAGTAAAATATCACTTGTGTTTCAAGTCCTCAGCCCTAAAGTTAAGCTGCCTCTACTTGCTGACTTGAGAAATTAGCAGCCACCTGGCTCACAGAATGTGTGGATAACTCTTTCCCAAAGCTGATTTCTCGTACCCAGAGAAGACTGGGGAAAGTTCTCACAAACAGAAGGTGATGGACAGACAAGACAGGAGATGGAGTTAAAAGCCAGATTTCACCAAGGGACACCAAAGTCTGATTGGAAATAAAAATTCCAGGAGACAAGTAATAAAGTGATATTCAAGAACCAAAGAGACAACCAGAGTCTAAATTCAGTGCAAAGCCACACACACAAAAAGGGACCTTGAGTGTCCTGAGACTCAAGAAGTCTCAGATATGCACATTATTACTGAGTCAAGAAGGTCAATCCTTTGTAGAGAACCTCCAAATGTCCTAGTCAGAACATCAGGAGCAAAAGTGTAGCTTGATGAAGTCGTATATTGGCAACAACGGAAGTTACACACCAGAGGCATCATGGGGTATGGTATGTCTCCAAGAAAAGGAAAAGTTATAATATGATTTGGGCAAGGGTGGCATTAGGTGAAATTTATACAAAACAGTATTTTGATAAGTTAAAGCAAAGCAGGGCTGTATGTAAAGGGGTAACATGAGGTCTGGATGGCAAAGTGGACACAAGGCCTCCTTTCCTTTTAAAACTACAAAGTAAGGTAGACATGGAAAATTATATCCCTCTTACCTGACTCTGTACCTGGGTTGGAAATCAAGGCAGCCGCTGCTCTGTGTCAAAGTAAATTGGATCTCGGAGGCAAGAGCGGGAAGTTTTGTTCATACTGAAATGATTTCAAAAACAAAGTTTCTGATAAACTATGATTTTAGAAAACAAGATTTATCGGTAACAAAGTAATAGTCATTACTATATCTCATTACTACTGAGTGTCATTAGGGCATTTTACAGATGTGGTGTCTCCTCGGGAGGAATATAATTTTCTGCTAACTTTGCAGCTGGGTTTATCTGAGTTCTGTGTCTATTTTCCCAGGTTGATGAATAGCCTGGTGGTTTTTCATTTTCTCAGGCCAAACTAATTTTCACTTTCTCAACATGTAACCCCATCTTGTTTTACCAACTTTTGGAAGTTGCCAGAAAGAAGCTATGGTGGCATGGGACCTTTTCTGGAACTGACTGATCTTCCTTTTTTTCCTGTTTCCCACTTCCTAGCATGAGCTATGCAATATCAGGGCCTCAGTGCAGCCTGGGGTTGTAGCTGAAGGAGGAACCCACAAGGAACAGAATGAAAAAGCAAGCCTTGAGGTGAGGCATAAAAGGAGTGTTATTAAGTCTAAGATGTGGGGGAACAGAAGGGGCAGCATGCTTCAGGTGGCCTTACTCTTGCCAGACCCTCTTGTTCCTAGTTGCAGCTTGCAGTCTCTTGCAGTTTTGGTAACTGCTAGGTCAAGATGTGTGCAGCAAGGGTTGGGAAAGTATCATTGTGGAGGCTGATTTGCTTTTGCGAAGCCTGTGAAAGATGCTTCTCCCTCTGTGTCCCCTTTAGTTCCCATTACTCTTCTGCCTGAGCCCTCTTTGACTTGGCCTCCACCCTTTTACTAGACCTTCCAGAAGACCAATTAGCAGCTGCTCTGTCTGAGCCCTTTCACTTCTGGCCTATTTATCAGCCTCTCTTCCCAGGACCCTACAGAGTCTCATTTCTCCCTGCTGCTCCCTGTCTTGTGTCTGACTCTGCTCTCACATAGTGTATTTTCTTCTCTCCCTTCACAATGGGTCCTACTCTCTCATCACTCATTTTATCCCCATTACTGGCCTGCTTTCTGCCACCAGAGGCTCTGCACTTGGCTCCCACATTCTCATTCATCTATTTTTCCACTTCCACAATGGCTTTATCTCCTCTGCCTGGTCTCCTCCTTGCCTTGGTCTCTCCTAGGTTTTCCCTTATCCCCCGCATGCACTTTCACATCTTTTCTACCAAGGTCCTTTCTAGTTCCACCCCACGCCCCAAGTCCCCTTATTCAGCCTCAACACTGGACCCTTTTTGCCTCTGTAGCTACAATCTATAATTTATAGACTATCTTCTACACTCATCTTTTTACCCTTCCTCCTCTTCCCTAAAACACACTCAGATACTAGACCTTCTTCCCTACCTCTTCACATGAGTCTACCCTTTTGGTCAGGACCTCAACCTCTCTTCTCTCACCATCTAATTCATTCCATGAATTTTACTGATTAAATTGCCTGTCAGCCCCACCATCAACTGTCTCTACCCTACCATTGCTAGATCCTACTTTAATAATGACACAAACTAGCTTGTGTTCAATCCTACTGAACACTGTCCCAGAGAAATCATCTTCGGAAAACTCCCTTTTGTCTGACTTCTTCTGTTGCAAGCACCTCAGGTATTGACTGCTCCAAAAACTTGCCCATTTCAACCTTCTCCTTGTGGCAGGTGTCCACTGAGGACTTGTTTCTCTCTACCTTCTCACACTGTGATTTCCAGCAGGAGTTCTTTTCTCTCCATATATCAGGTTCTGTCTCTGGGGGAGATCCTGCAACCAGATGTGTGGAAATAGGTAGACTCTTTCCTCAGCCCTGTTGTCCAAAAGCTCCTGGAGATGCAAATCACAAAGAGTAGATTTCCAGATTTAGGAGCAGAAAGAGAAAGGATATTTTTAAAACAATGGAGGGCATACTACCAGCTTTATCTGTGACTCCCTTAGCATCACTTGCTATTGAGCCCTACTCCACAGCCCTCTGATGATTCTGGAGATAATGAAGGCCAATCAGAGTAGCTGCATAGTCTGTAGGAGCTTCCAAATCCCAAATCCTTGAGAGACTAGCAGAAATGTAGGGAGCTTTTCAGGGGTCTCCCCTCTCTGTAGAGCAAATCCCTGTTCTTTGATAGTTATCTCCCACCAGTCTTTCTTTCTCTTATTTAATTACTAATGTCCTCCTCCCCCAATCCAAATGCAGATAACCAATCCCCCTGTAGATTTCTCAGCCTCAGACCTTGCCCCCATCTTAAAGCCTAGTCCCAGCCAGTCACAAAAAGTTCCAGAGGGAAGCAGCTCACCAACGAAGGACAGTATCTTCTCTGAGTGTCTACTTTAGAAATATGATGATGGTGATAAATTTAGGTTGGATTTAGGAATTTTTTAGGTGTTAAATAGTTAAGGGAGATACTCAAGGCTAAGGAATCCTCAGCTCTGGAGCAGACTGGGTCAGCAGAAACCCTGTATAGCTAAATTTCAGACTCTAAGGAAAGCCAGAAAAATAATAGAATATAGCTCCAAAAGATGAAAGAAACTTGAGAGATCTAAAGTTTAATGCATCAGTGAGCGAGGTAGGGTTAAGGACTTTCTAAGCCAAATAGTCACTCAAGGCCAGAGATTTAGCTGATACCCCAGTGAATGAGACCCCTTGTTTTTGTCCCAGACAGAATGGATTTCTACGAAAAGTTTCTTGGGGAAAATGGATGAGATGCTTGTTTCAGTGGCTTTGTCCCAGGACACAAGGCTAAAGGCAGGTCACTTGCAAAAAATGACAACTGTGCATTGTCCATAGTCTGTTGAAATCAGAGGTACCTTTGGGTGAATCTCAGAGTCATTGTTTCGAGCATTTGGGACACATCAGTAAGAAAAGCAAAGCTCCCTGCCTGCGTGGAGCTTACATCATTGGTCCCTGAGTCAACTCCTTCTCATCTTACTCAAAACTGTATCAAACGGCCTTCACTTTCCTGAAGCTTCTGCGCCTCTCATCCCCTCAAGAGATTTGCCGTATGCCTCACTTCTGAAAGGAACCATAAGCCTTTAGATTAGAACTTTTCATTATCAAATCTTCAAAAACAGTTGCATCTCACCCTCTTTTTCTCTTTCTGTACTGCTGTACGAAAGAAGGGTCCTTGTGGGAGGTCTTCATTGATCCTCCCAAGAAGAGATTGGTGCCCTCACTTTCCCCATTATAATTCTTGTTACACTGCGTGCTAAATTTGGGATGCTATCTACCTTCCCTGAGGACCAGGACCTTCTTTATCTTCCAAACTGCTGGCCTGGTGTGTTGCATCTAGTTAACGGTCAATAACTAACCGTTCAGCAGAATTAACAAGCGAATGTTGGGCGTGATCTGTGCGGGAGAGGCTCCGCCCAGCGCGTTCGGGGGGCGGGGCTACGACTCGTGGGCGGGACTACATCCCGGCTGCCGCGCAGGGGCGGGGCCGCATGCGGGGCCTGGGCCAAGGTCCGCCTTTGGGCTCGCCTCCCGCTCTCTGGTGGTGGCTTGCCTGGCTTTTCAGGAATGGGAGTCTCGAAGCAAGGTCTGGGGATTCACCCTCACACATGAGGTTATAACGGGGCTTTCTGCAATCTGAGAGCCTTTTCACCTCCTCTGCTGCTGTGCTCCACCAGCTCTCCTTGCACTTCAGCTCGCGGGGTATCGGGAACAAACTGCAGCCTCCGAAGGCTCTGGGAGATCCTGAGCGTGGGAACCGCAGGGCTTGCCCATGCTGTAGTTGCCACATGGACTTGGCAAGGTCAGCATCTCACGCGGCCTCCTGCAGAACCAGCATCCATACCATGGAGGGGGCCCACCGCCCACTGGAGATTGTTTTCAGTGGAGCTGCCAGGAAGGCCCTGGAGCCTTTGGCAAGGCCGGGGGGACTAGTATGTGAGAGTTCCCAGGTCATGGCCCATCAGGGCGACGTGACAGTGGAGGAGGACATGAAGCCGATCCTGAGGGGCAGAGGCAGAACCTCGTTCGGACTCCAAGATCACACCTCCCATGGCCGGTGCTGAAGCCTTCAGCAGACGCGGTGGAGTTACAGGTAATTAAGTCTCCTCACTCTTTCGCAAACTCAGGTATGGATACCACACCATGCTTTTGTTGAGGGCCTCCTAAGTTTCAGGTCCTGTGTAAGACGGAAACTCTGTCCGTGGTGGTCATCACTCGAGATGGAAAGGAAATGCTGCATTTTTTCTGCTTTCTGGGAGGACAGGTTTTCTTCTCTTAAATAAGTATTATATAGCGAATTTGCAAGATATATAATAATGGAATGCAATACCGCATGGGGTCTTAACCTCAAAATAGTACTAAATTTTGATGTACAATATTTCTTTTCAGGCTTTGCTATGCGTATTTTTATAGTGTTTAAATAATATATACATACATTTTTTTAAAAAAGGTAAGAAAGGAATATTTTGTAATTAGCAACTTATGCAGTATTGTGCACTCTTCCTAAACATTAACATAATCATTCTATTGTTACTTTGATATTTAGGTTTGTTCTAAGTTTTTGCTCTTTTGACATGACCTAACATGTTTATGCATAATTGTATTTTTGAACTGTCTTATTCCAAAATCATAAAGCTTCTCCCGAACTTCAAATTATTTTCTAAACCAGGGTTCCACCCTTGACCATTTCTCTTCTTTTTCTATAACCTACCCATGCCATAAGTTATCTCAGTGCTGACCTTTCTCCTTTGCTTCAAATTTATACATCCAAATGATTGCTAAGCATTC
>CM053509.1:144520320-144551188 GCA_028627145.1 Eidolon dupreanum | reverse complement strand
ATACTCAGGGTGAAGAGAATTTTCCAGGGTATGAACATTAGCTGATAAGTGACCTAGGGCAAAGGGTTCTATTTTGGTAAGTTCAGAAACCAGCTTAGAAGGTATTTTAGGATACTTGTTTGTATATGGAGCCATGAAGTTCAAAGATTTATTTTATGAGAAAGCAGGTCCTCAGGTTTTAAAGTTACGTTGTTATTTATGTTTCAGACCTAATCCCTTTTCAGGATCTCTACAAACACTTTGGGAAGGCTTTCCTCCCAAAGTACAGGTAAGGATTTAAGGCAGCCATGTTAAATCTCTTCTGGAATAAGGGAAGGGTATCAACACAAAATCAAAACAAAACTCCCAGTGGTGAACTGATAGAGCCGGCATTATAGTCATAGCAATTGGGAGAATTAGGCTTTGAACTTAAGTCTTTTGGAAGCAGCCTCATGCTGTAAAAAGAGTATGAATTTAATTAAATTTTGATCTTAAATTGCCTCTTACTAGTTTTATGATCCTGGTCAAATCAAGTAACTTCCTCCAGCTATCTTCTTCTCTAGAATAAGGAGAATGACGTCTTGCAGAGCTGGTGGGCGAGCTGTTCTTGGAGAAGGTGTGTGAGACCCTCAGTGCAATGCATGACCATAGGTTGTGCTTGGTAATTCATGTTTAGTGAATTCCAGGTTGAAGTTTTTTCCACAGATGCACAGCAGCCTCAGGTGAGAAGAAGTCTCTTAGCGCCTTTTAGACCAGCTGAAACTCATTCCCTTTCTCCTCCATCATCCCCTTTACACATACAAGTGCCTGGGACATTTACCCTCTAGGGTAAAAGTCCCTGATGAAATTGGCACAGCTTCTGTGGGCACCAGCAGGTGCCAGCACAGGCTAAGCTTTCAGAAGGGCTGCTTCATTTGATTTTATCATTCTTCCATTGCTCAGTGTGGCTCATGAAAGCTGAGCTTCCTTTCTTTTCATCAAGAGTGATTTCTTTCTCTCACAGCCTTTCTAGCTTGCTCCTCTGAGCATGGGAGAAAATGCTCAGTCTTGCACTATCAAATATCAATGAAGAGGAAAGACCTCCGGTTTGGGAGATCCTTGTAACAAAACTAAGAAACACCGGTGGCTACATTTGAGCAGCACTGTATAGCTTGCGGAGTACTTTTATATTCATTTGCTCATTTAATCCTTGCAAGGTTCTGGCAAGAAAGTGTTAAGGGCTGGGGTCTGGATTGCCTTCAAATTCCCATCTTTACCTCTTCCCAGATGAATCATCTTGGGCAAAGTAACTCACTGTCTCTCTTAGATTTAAGTGAGAATTACTTAGAACATGGTAGTAAGAGCTCAGTTATTACTTCTATCATGCCCATTTTACCAAGGGACTTCGTTTTTCCATAACCTAATCATTGGTCCTTAACCTAACAGGTCAAAATCTCAACTGTCTTCATTTTTACACCCTCATCCTTTCCTCCCCATCCCCTGCGTCCACACCCTCCTCAGCTGCACTACCCTTCACACACAGTGAACTTTCCTTTTCCTGTTCACTACCTTTACATGTGCTAGTCTCTCTGTCCTGAGCCTGCTTGCTGAATCCTGGTGAATACCTACTCATCCTTCAAGGAGACTGACTCCCTCCTGTCTCCATGCTCTCAGTTTGCTTTCTGTATACTTTGGTTACAACAGTTATGTGGAGTGAAATAGTCTTTTTCTCTACTGTCTTCTCATCAGACTGAGTGCTCCCAGGGACCATATCTCACTTGTGTAACCCTTGTGCCTGATATCTATGAAGTACCAAGTAAATGTTGGTTAGAATGACCAAATGTGGGATTCACCAATCCAGCTAATTTTAGGTGGGCACTGAAGTCATTGAGCCCATAGGCTCTGGAGCCCATGCTGGAACCCAGGTCTAGTTCCGAGTTCCCACGCTCTCTGGGTACCCCTCAGGCTGCCTTTCAGTGTGGCCTCCTGACATCGCTGTATAATTTTTCTGACCAAGCTGGGCACAGAAAGACAAAAACGAATGATATGAAAGCACGAGACTTCATCCTTACAGGCCCAGAAGAGATTTCCAAATGACACCAAGCAGCCAGGATACAAAGGCCTGCTTCTAATGTATCAGAAAAGACAAAATTACAGCATGCCTGCCTTTGATGTGCCGTCTGTTTCGTTCTTCTGAATAAAAGGGAAACTCTGGCTCCAGGCTGATTTTCAATGGCAAAAATAGACTAAATTCCAACCCTTAAATTATCAAAAGTGCCACATACTTGACGAGCAGCTAAGCAGAGAGCAGAAACTACTGAGTTAGTAATTAAACAGAGCTTAAGTCAAATGAACAGAGATAGACATTCTTGTTTGGTGGTCAGAACAGAGGCCTGGAGAGCCTTGGGTCTGGCCCTGGTCCTGCATGTGTTGGAGTCAAGTCCTGATGTGCAGCCTCAGTTGCCAGAGAGAGACCCTGTGGGCTCCCTCCACCCCCTTCTGTCTTCCTGGAGAGGCTCCCAGGGTGGGAAGGGGATGTGTTCCTGTTGAGAGATGGGATGTGGGGAGGGGAGGCCTGTAAGGAGTCAGGAGGAGGCTGAGGAGGCCCATTTCAGAATTTGTTTGCAAATATAAGAGCCCATGGAAGATTTTTTATATGTAAAATGATTGTATGTTAGGAGCTCTCATAAGTATTTTGGTATAAATTCATTCAAAAAATACTGAGTGCCTGCAACAGTGGACAAAGCAAAGTCCTAGCTTTGGATCGCTGACATTCTGGTACAGGAAGGCAGATAATAAGCAAATAAATATATAGTATTTCAGTTATTAACATGGACAGAACTGTTGTGAAAGAAGGAAGATAAGGAGTTTAGGAATAGAACAATTGTGGGAGAAGGGGAGGATGGGGCTTCTATTTATATGAGGCACTTAGGGGAGACTTTTCCGAATAAGGTGATACTTGAGCAGAAACCTAAAAGGGCAAGAGAATTCCAAGCAGAAGGAACAGTAAGTGTAAAGGTCCTCAGTTGGAAGAGTGCTTAGCATGTCTGAGCGTAAGCAAGGAGCACAGTGTGATCAGATCAGGGCAAGCAAGGGGCTGGGAAGTGGTAGGAAATGAGGTTTAAAAAAGATTAGGGGCTAGATCATGTAGGCATTCTAGGGATGTTGACCTTCATTCTAAGTTAAAAGTGAAGGCTTTGAAAGATTCTGAGCAGATCTTACATGATTTACAAGGGTCACTTGGGTTGCTGTGTAGAGAGCAGACTGTAGAGACACAAGAGTAGAAACAGGTAGACCTGTTTCAAGGCTAATGAAATAATTCAGAGGAGATATAATTGTGGCTTAGATCAGATGGCAGTAAAAAGTAGTTACATTCAGAATAACTTCTGAAAGCTTGCAGAATTTGCTGATAGTTTTGATCTAGGATGTAAGGGAAGAAAGGATTCCAGGATGACTAAAGATTTGGTCCTAAGTGGAATGGTGAAGTTTCTGTTTAGTAAATAGGAAGACTGGGAAGAGTAGGTCTGCAGGATGGAAATCAACAATTTGCATTAGGGTATGATGATTCAGAGATGCTGGTTGTACCACTATAGCAGTTATTGTGAAGAAGCACAGCTCTGGGAATTGATCAGAATGCAATTTTATTTTTGCCTTCTAATGCCCCTGTAACATTTATTTGGAACAATTTTCCTGCTATTGGGTGAAAACTCTGGCAGGCACCATGATTTTTCTGGTCACTATTAGGTATCAGAAAGTACTACCGTTTTCTTTAAGTAGGAAACCATAGTCTTGATTCAGAAATAAGAATGTTCAGTTTATTAATTAGTACTTAAACACCTTCATCAAAAGTTCATGTTTCATCTGCTTCCACCTTCTTCCACCTTCAAATCTCTCAAGCTAGGGCCCATAGCAGGTAGGCTGTCCCCATTGGGGAGGGAGTTATGGTAGGTTTTTTTTTCTCTTGATCATCTTCTCTTCATTAGCTATGGTTTCAACCATTCCAGAGTTGGAGGTCTTGGAGGGTAGATGGGAAAGAGATCAGAAAGTTCTTAGAAGACTGGGCCTGTCCAACATGATTTCACTTTCTCTGGCACTGGCACATATTTAAAGCAGCATCTTCCTTGGTTCTTTTGTGGATTTCGTGGCTGCTCCCCTGCTGTGGCTCCTCTTTCAGCAACACCACTGGCATAGATGATGTAACCTATTCTTCTAGCTGCCACTTGTTTTCCTGCAGCTCGCTCCACACAGACTGTATTACAGTCCCATTACCGCATCAGGTAGAACCGTTGAGCAAGAATTATAAGGCTCCTGGCTGACTCTCCTATGTGGCTCATCTCTTGTCCATAGGGAGCACACCTTGTGTTTTGGTTGGTCCCCAAGGGAATCATCTCTTCTCTGCTACCACCCACTGCGTTAGCAGCTTTTCACCTTTAGATTCCTCAGAGAGGAGTAAGACTCCAGTTATTTAGGCAGCTCCCCCCATCCTCTTTCTCTAAACTGCAAGGGACTCACATCAGCTCTCCAAGCAAGTCATGCTCTATCACCAGATCTGAGTAGAGGGAGGACTACCCCCTGTTCTTTCTGTTCTTCAGGGAGAAGAGCTATTCACAGCACAGCTTCTTTCAAATCCTCCCTTCAGTCCCTAGCAACCAGACCATTTTATGACCTTGATTACAGTGAGAGGTCTAAGTTAAACTGTTCTCAGATACCCCTCCTTGAAAATAGTGATTTGCATTGGCCCCTTAGTATTCGATATCTATTGTGTAAGTTAAAGAAATAATACAGAAGGAGCATTCAGAATTTGCCCTGTTTTTAGGTCGGCTTTAAAAAAAAAATAGAAACAGCACTTTAGGCTCTTAGAACTCATCCTCTATTCTGAATTGTAATCAATACTAAAATAATTATCTTTTCCATGAATGAATTTCCCTTCTTCATAATGTCACTCTTCATATGTAAATGTCATGGCATTTTACAAAGTGTCCATTATCTCAACCACCCTTCACTCCCTGTGAGGAAGTTTCATTACAGATGGAGAATCTGAGGTCAAAGAACTATAAAAGGCTGTCCTAAGGTCCAAGAAATAAGAAGCAGAGGATGGATTTGAATTCAGGTCTTTGGCTCCAGGTTCTGAGCTCTTTTTTTCAGTCACCTCAAAGTCACTCATAACAGTTTTTTTTTTTTTTTTTAGCTTTTGCTAAAGTAGACTAATTAAAAGGAAGGCAAAGTTTCATCTTCATTCCAGTTTTCATGCATTAATCAACATTATCTGAAGTACTATGTTGAGCAGGATTCTGAGACATAAGAGGCTTGGCAGCAAAGAGTACCTTGATTTATTAGTGATGACTGCCATTGGTGTGGTAGGGGTTCTGGTGGCCTGTGTGCCAGGCATTTGGCATCACTGATTTAATTATTTCGCGTGCGCGCATGCATGTGTTGTTCCCTGGAACAATTGCAGTTTCTCAGAACATATTAAATGAATGGGAAAAGGAAGAAAGAGCAGTCTAAGCCCATGTTGCGTTACTGGAGATGACAACATTGTATACATGCATCCTGGGAGCACAACATTTCATGATGTGGCATGAGCAAAGGAAACAGCTTTGAACTCAGAGTGGTCTTGCAAATAAATAACTAGCCACTGTTCCCCAGAAGGTTTCTCCTAAAATTTTTATTTTAAGAAATTTCAAACACATAGAAAAGTTAAAAGACTAGTACAATAGATACCAACATATCGTTTTCCTAGACTTATCAATTGTTAACATTTGCTCTCTCTGCCTTTATTCTGAATTATTTGAAAGTAATTTAAAAATTCATGGCATCAAAGCACTACCTCTTAAGAACAAAGACATTTTCCTACATAATTACAATACCGTTATCACACCTGCAAAAATAATATATAGACCAGACTTGAATTTCCCCAGTTGTCCATAAAAGTGGGATCAGATTGAATGTGCTGCTTTTTGACTACTTCATTTTGGTGATATATTGTATGATTTTTTTTTTCACTTCACCAATAAATGTCCTTCAAAAATGAGCATGTTATTTTATTACTAGGATACAGTACATTTTATTTTACCAGCCCTTTACTTTTGGGCATTTAGTCTGTTATCTATTTATTGATTGCTCTTGTAAATGCTGCTGCAATGAACATTGTAAGGACATGGTGGATTGGCCTTAATATACATTCCAGCCTCTTTTTGAGGGCTTTCTGATACTAAGAGACTACATTTTCCCCAGCCTGTCTTGCAGTTGGAGTTCTAGATATAATTTAGGTTCCACCAACTATTTGCATTAACTTAAGATTTTGAAGGCAAAAGCATGAGGTACAGGTCATACTTTTGCTGTTCCTACATTTCTTCTGGAAAGCATGGCCATTTCTTCTTATTTTTTTCTGCAGTGGCTATGCAAAGCCATTGGAGATTTGAGGGCAGAGGCATGGTATGGTCTGATTTAGTTTTTAAAATCACACTGGCTGTTGTGTGGTGAATAGATTGTAAAGGAGCATAATTGGAATCGAGCCAATTAGGAAGGGGGCTTTTCCTGTCTGGGTGAAGATGATGGTGATTTGGAGTAGGATGCTGTCTAATGGTACAGGAGGTGAGAGCTGGATTAAGACTCTATTTTGAAGGTGGAATCATCAGAATTTATTGCCGGATTGTAGATGGGATGTGAGAAAAATGATTCCTGACTCCCTTGTAGGTAGAGTTCTGGATGTAATTCAGCTTCCACCTATCAGAAACACTCATGAGATTGGGAAGGCAAAATTGAGGAAGAGATCTTGCCTTCACTCTTTCTGACTTAATCCATTGCAACTGGAGGGAAGGCTGTGTCCTTTAGGAAAGATGGTAGATTTGGTGGTGGGAGCATTAGGAGGTTGTCTTTTGGTGTTTTTACTTTTCTCATGAACTGAGAAACAAGGACATCAACTGAAACTGGGGGATTCTGGGAGGAAGGACTGGGATCTATATTGATCATGTGTTGCTTCCTCCTCTAACAGGACTCCACACAATGCTTGGCCCCTAGGAGATAGCCAGTTTGTTGTTGAGTGAAGAATTCTCTGTTTTCATACAAAGGTTTACCAATAAGCATCACCTGTGACTTCAGTCAGTGCAGTACACTAAAACAGGGTGAATCTAACATTGTGAAAGGGAGCAATCTTTTATATTTAAACCTCAGGTTTCAAAAACAGTTGTCTTTGGAAGTGTCGAAGGTTTAGAAGTGTTTTCTGATTCTGACCCATCTCCAAAGGTTCTGTACCTTTTCCAGAAATGGCTGAGTCTCCTCAGGACCTGATAATGTTTCTTTAAGGGACAATAGCCACCACTCGATAGATCTCTGACATAAAAATGCCAGTCTTGAGGGGTACTTTGCCACAGCTACCTTTAAAACTTTGTGAAAAACTGGTCATTTCTCTTATGGTCAGTATTTCTTTTTAGAGTATGTTGGCCTTTGAATTTTTCCCCCATCTTTTGTTATATTGAATCCTAATTTCTTGATTCAAATTTCTTTACTTAACCTCTCAGTATGCTCAGATTGGAGTTGAGTGTTTAGATTTTATATAAGGTATCTGTTGTACCAATAGTGGAAAAGTATTTGATTTGGAGCCAGAAGATTGAGTTTTGAGTCCTTTCTCTGTAATTTCCTGGCTTTGTGACTTTGGGTTGTTTAATTCAATTCCTGAGACTGAGTTTCTTTATTATAAAAAAAGAAGCTACCCACCTCATATACTTGCAGTAATAATGACAACTAACATCTCTATAACTTTGTCATTTTCCTATATATTTTATCCTTAAATCAACCGCATGAACTTGGTGGAGCATATAATAATCCTCTTCTACATGCAAAGACAGACAAACAAACAAACAAAAACCAAACAAACAGAAGCTGGACAAAGCTAATGTGAAAGGTCAAATAGGAGATGTCAGAGCTGGAATTTGAGCTCGAATATTTTTCCTATCAAGGCCAACATACCATCCATCATACTCCCTTGGTGTTATACAGTATTTTATAAATCTCCAAGCATTTTACAAAAGAAAGGGCTCCTATTTTCACTATGTTACTGCCCATTCCTGAGTGGACATTCTGTAGTACTGTTGTGAAGATAGGCAGACATGCAATCTGATTGTCTAGAACTGTGCTGTTCGTTGCAGGAGCTGCTTGTCCCATACATGTAGCTACTGAGTACTTAAAGTATGGCAGATATTACTGAGGAACTGAATGTTAAAATGTAGTTTAATTTTAATAAATCTAAATTTAGGAACAGATACTCGATGCTCTAGAATTAGCTATGAATGACCTTTTTTTTTTTTTTTACTAGAGATCACCAGACCAGACCAGACCAGTGCAAATCATAGTTCATATTTCCCATTTTCTCTCAAATAAGGAATTTCGGGAGCAACTTATTCTTTATAGTAGGCACTGGTTAATTTCTACTCCTTCAGAACTAGTTGAGACTCTTGTGGGTACTCACTGAGGTTTGTTCAGACCTTCTGCGAGGAGGCTTCCTAGTCCCACATCTGTACTTAGCTCCAGCAGCCAGTCTGGGAGGAGTGGCCTCCTAACTCCTTTCCACCCTCAAGGTTACTTGGATTGTGGACTCGGACCCCACTTTGACCTTACTTCCCCACCAGTTCTATCGAACCTTCCATGTGCTTGGCTTGGGTGCTTCTCGGCCTGTGCTGGCTTGGCTATTTCCTCGGAGCGTCCTACTGTGCAGGACATGATTGGACACAGCTATAGAAAAAGCTGGATTGTAGGTAATCCCTTACTTTTATACCTATCCATGTTCCTGAAAGTTTATATGAAAGTTCAACACATCCAGAAATAGATATATCAGATATAAGGTAATGAATGTAAACCCAATAGTTGGAAAAAAAAAAAAAATCTGTCTCAAATAATACCTTGTCTTTTAGCCACAATTTTTGATGTTATCTTTCCAACATTTCATATATGCTATATGATTTTGTGATTGTATTCACAGTTGAAAACAGTTAACCAGCTAAATGTAGCATTGATGCTAAAGATTTTTTACCACCCCTAATAAGTGCCCTTATTTTTCTCAAATATATAAATTTACAAATCCCATACTTCTTATCAATAGTATTAATATTTTCATTTCTTCCATTGCCCATTTTTAAAAATATTAGGAGTAAAGGAAGCAATGCTTTTCAAAAAATTTTAGCCTTGGATTTTTAGCCTTTTTCAGAGGAAACCTTACGTGCAAGCCCAGTAAGTAAAGCAGAGCATGGCAGCATGCGGTGGTTGGTGCAGGAGACGTGTGTTTGGGATGGGGGAACGGAGTGTAGGGCTCTGCGGGGAGCAGATGCATTGCTGCCAACTCAACGTGGAACAAATCACGAAATCACTGAAATAAACTCTTTACCCAAGTAAAAGGCTCTTCTTTGGGGCAAAGAAGTTGATGCTGCTCAAACTTGGTGTCTGCCATGTGGTCCCACCATGATATTTTTGAGCTGATGTGCAAGATCACGAAATTGGCGGTTGAAAGTTGGTTTAGGATTGTCCCAGTGTAATGCACAAAAGTGGGAGTTATTTACTTGAGGCCTGATTGGTCCCTGCTGGATTCTTGAATCTCATACGGGGAGGTCTTGCAGGCAGGCCCTGTGTGTTTTTTCCTATAAGAACATGACTATAATTTGAGGGAGGAGGAGGAAAAATACAGATAAAGACACTTTACTTCATGCTCAACAGTCTCGTTTTATTCTCTCAACATCCAGTTCCCTGAAGATCATGGATGATTTTCCTTGCCAACTTCGCCTCATAAACCAAGACAATGAGGTGTGTGGGACTGTTGCCAAACATGTAAAAACAGGCTATAAAGCTTTTGAATGCCCTCCTTCCCTGATTCCCACTCACTGTCCCCACTTGGCATGTTTGCCATGGTGGTGGGGAGGGAACAGCACCAACACCTCAGAGCGATACCATGTCAATAAATGAGGATTCTGTTAATGGTAAACAAATTCCCACTTTTCCAAACAAGATCTGGTTTCAGTGGTAGGGCAGAAACTAAGGTTCCTTTGCAAGTGAATGATTTATGAAGTTGTCCGGTGAATGAAAGCAGGTAAACTGTTTCTCAGACTCCATCCTTCTCTGTATTCAGCCTCTCTGGCTTTTCACAATGGCCTTTAAGTTCTTGAAGAACATGAGAAGATGGGAAGGGGGATGCCAGGTTTAGATTATTTACCAGATGATTAGCTCCCTGCTCTGTGCTTAAACGATTAACCTCACTGAATTCACACAGTAATCTGTGAGGTGGGATTTATTTTTCCATTCAAATATGAGAAAACCCAGGCTCAGAGAGGTAGACTGTTTGCTGAATATCATATATGTAACTAGGCATTACTCTAAAATTCGTTGGTTTGGGGTGGCTCCATAGTGTAGTGGTTAGCACATCTGCTTTGTATGCAGAAGGTCCTGGGTTTGTGCCCCAGGTGGAGTCATGGACCATACTCCGGGTGCCCCAGGCCCCGGGTGCATGCCCTGAGTGTGTGGGAGGGGACGCCCCACCTTCAGAGATCAGTTCTTAAGGGGAAACGGCAACATAAGTCAGGGTGGAAGTGGTGGTGAGGGGAATTAAAGAGGGAAAAAAAAATCCATTGGCTTATGTAGCATGAGGAAAACACCTTCAACATTAGAATTAATAATTCCCATTCAATATCCCTATAACCCTTTGTACACAGTGTAACATAACATGCACCATGACGCGTGTTAATGCACCCACCTGTCTCCCTCCCTGTATACTGTGGGGGTTCTCCAAGGTTAAGGCCTGGGGCAGATACTTTTAGTTCTCTTCCTGTCAGCCACTCCTTTCCTCTTTTCTGCCAGTAAGACTTATCTCATTCACCAGAAAACAATCACATGACCCCACTTAGCTAAGGGAGGTTGGGAAATGTAGACTTTTAAGTGGGCCATTCCTGTCCTTAAAAAAACTGGCATCTCTTGGTAAGAAAGGAAGGGAGCTCAGATATGGGGTAGAAAACTAGTAGTTTCTGCATTGGATACTTTAACAAATGTATACTTTTAAATATATTTAGGAAGGGCACATTTTCCAGAACCCTTTCTACTCCTTTCTCCCTTTCACTTGGCCCAGTTTACACATTTGTGTTACCTGTAGGCACTGACTTTAAAACTTGGCAGAAACCTCTGGAGGCAGCATCCTCTTTTCTTCTTACAATTCCTCTCTGTGGTGGGGAGTGTGTGTTCTCACTCTGCATCTGGACAGGGCTCCCAGTCACTGTCCAAGATTTGGAAAAGAAGCTGTAACCCCTGGAAGATGGTTTTCTCAAATCTATGCTTGCCCTGTCCTTGCCTCTTGAGGATTTCTCCTGTTTTATCAACTGGTTCTCACATATTTAAAACATATTTCAGGATGGTCCATGGTCTACGGCCATGCCACCCTGAACAAGCCTGATGTCTGATCTCGGAAGCTAAGCAGGGTTGGGCCTGGTTAGTACTTGGATGGGAGAGCACCTAGGAAGACCAGGTGCTGTAGGCATAAATAATAATAAATAATAAAATAATAAAACACATTTCAATGAGATTTTCACCTTATTTGCAGGAAAATGACCATTGAGAAAGTGGGTAGAGGTCTTTGCTATAGCTATTGTATTTGCGAGGAAACCATAAGTGACATATGTTTTAGTTCTTTAAGGAGAAATGCATAACAACCCTCCCCCTTCACCCCTCATGAATGTGGTGCCAGCCTGCTTACCTAGCTGCTAGTGCTAAAGCAAATATAGATGGAAGTTTACTATTGTCCCCACTCCTTTAGGAATGAACAGACTTGGGTCTTTGTTTTAGGTGTTGTGGTTATTGCTGTTTGCGATATGATTAACTCACTTGGAGGAGAGCCATGGAATCTGAGTGAGTGGTTAGAGTAAAACTTTCCTACTATAAAAAATTATTTTAATTTTTCCTGGCAGTTTCTTTGATTCTTAGGAAGGCTTTGAGGGAGTTAGTGAAATTCAGGTGATTTCCAGACACTTCTTTAGTAGCTTTCCACAGGAAGTGTAAAAGCACACATTTAATTTTAGTTTATTTGGAAATATTTCAAGAAAATAAATCTAATGTGGAAAAAGGGAAAAAATCTATAAATAAATAAATAAATAAACAGGTAAATACTTTTTAAAAAAAATTAGGAAATGAGTCATTTCGTGTTGTTTTACTGAAAGCCAGTTAATAATAATCGTGCCTACCATTATTTGAAGTTCAACTGTCTTTTGGACAGTTGGAGGGCAGGATTGCTTGGTAGGCTGGCTCTGCAGGGCACGCCCATGGCATTAAATTCATTTCAGTACTTTTAGGAACTAGCACAGAGATAATCGCGACCAAGGGCCCCCAGACATATGCATTGAATTGAATGGACACCAACAGTAGAGTTTCATTAATAGACCTAATTGATTCATGTGTTAAAACTTTGAGGAGAATGTTTTAGACTTCTGGCTATTCTTTTGAGGGAGGGGGATCAGTTTGCAAGTCAGTTAATTAGCCTCACATGTATTGTGTTCAATTCTAATTGTTTATGAGCTTTAAGCAAATAGTTTTACTCTGAATGAGAGAATTAATGCCCATAAATAAATGAAAATGTTTGACTTTTCTGCACTCTGTGTTTGTGTCTCTATCATGTATATCATAGCAGGATCCAAGTTTAATAAATTATTTTGACATAGAGAGTTGTAGTCAGGAACTTTCTAACTAAGGATATAAGTGATCCTCCACAGTGGTATTATAAATAGAATTTTGAATTTGTTAATTGGCAAAATAGGTCATTTTTATTGGGTCTGTCTTATGGCCAAAAGGGCAACCTTTTGACTATCCAATTAAGCATATCATCAATTAGGGACACCTTGTGGAAGCCCATCTCACATATTTTATATGTAATTTATATATATTTTTCTATTATATATATTTTTTCTATTATTTCAATAGAATAATAGAAAAAATATATATAGGTCTCTGCCTCCAGTTCCTGACACAGAGCTTCTAAAACTCTTGTAATTTTCTAAGTGATGAGAGCAGTAGGAATAACTTTTGTTCTAATATTTGGTCTTTGACCCTGATTTCTGACACAGAACTTCTAAATCCTTTGGAATTTCTTGGGTGATAGCAGCCTCTTTTGTTTTAAGGAGGTGACTGCCAGGATGAGTCCTGGATGGGGGCTGGTCACTGAAAATACCAAGCCATGATTAGAAGCTTAGAACTTTCAGCTCTGCTTCCCATTCTCTGGAGAAGGGAGAGGTGCTGGAAATGAAGGTAACGATCCATCATGCCTATGTGCTGAAGCCTCCATAAAAATCCCCGAAGTATGGGGTTTGGAGAGCCTCCAGGTTGATGTACTGGAAGGGTGACACACCCCACTTCTATGGAGACAGGAGCTCCTACGCTCGGGACTCTGGGCCTTATCTATCTCTTCATATGGCTGTTCATCTGCACCCTTTATCATAATATGCTTTATTACGTCATAAACTGGTAAGTGTTTCCTTGAGTTCTATGAGCTGTTCCAGCAAATAATCAAACTTGAGGGGGTTGTAGGAACCTCTGATTTATAGCTCATCGGTCAGAAACACAGGTAACAACCTTGACTTGTGACTGGCATCTGAAATGGGGGTGGAAGGGACAGTCTTGTAGGACTAAGCTCTTAACCTGTGGGATCTGATGCTATCTCTAGGTAAATTGTGTCAGAACTGGGTTAAATTGTAGGACACCCAGTTGGTGTCGCAGAACTGCTTGGTGTGAGAAAAACTTCCACATATTTGGTGTCAGAAGTGTTGAGTATGATAGTATGAGAGGAGAAACACAGGAGTAGTATAGGTTTTTTTTTTATAGTAGCCTATGGAGATATAGCCAAATTTGCCACATATTTGAAAAACTTCTTTATTAAAGTATAATTATAGGAAAACATAAAAATCATAAGTGTATAGCTCAGATTTTTACAAATGGAACCCAGTCATGTAATTAGCACTCAGAGCAATAAACAGAACGTGACCAGTACGGTAAAAAATTCACTCATGCCCCTTGTGGTCTGCCACTGTTTTTTTCAAGTGCACCTTTTTCTCAGGCACAGAAGGAGGGAAGTTCTTCTTTGTTTCCATCCATTCTTAATACTGTCCAAAAGCAAATGAGTTCTAATAAAGACAGAGCCATTCCTTGAATTATTCCTAAAATGATGATGATGATGATGATGATAATAATAATAATAATAGTCTGTTTAAAAATAGTTTTATATTTCTATTTGTATTACATTAAAAGCAGTCTTACATTTATTTTCTCATTTAATTTTCACAACTGCCACTGAGGTGTAAGGGTTATTTTCACCACTTTCTACCTGAAAATAGGAGGCTTCAAGGGATCCCAGAACTGAGAGACTCCGGGGCAGGGTGTTTGCTGCTCCATTAAGAATAGAAGAAACATATGATCTTTCAGTGATCAGGGTGTATTGTGGCCTCAAAGACCTTGAGAATCCCTGGTTTATGTGACTCAAAAGGAGATGTCTTCATCCATCATTCAGACATTCTAAGTATGCAGATAATTTAGAATATGGCTGGGGGGGAGTTATCCACTTATTCATTCATTCTTTCTTAATTACTCTTTGCCAGTCACTGTTAAAATAGACTCTCGGGATATAGCATGCCACCGGGCAGATATTGTCCTTGTTCTCTCTTCTAGAGAAGGAGACAGAAAATAAGTAAACACACACATGAACAAGTTAACTTGAGATAGTTATAGTGCCATGAAGAAAGTAAATAAGGCTAGCATGAGAGTGAGAGTGTGGGGAGCATGGGGTCGTCAGAGAAGGCTTTTCAGAGGAGATGAGTTATTTTGTAAAATAAACTTTTTTATTGAAGTAAAACATACGTACTAAAAATGCACAAGTCATAAGTGCACAGCTTGATGAACTTCTGCAAAGTAAACATACCCATGTAACCACCACCCAGGCCAAGAAGTAGACTACTGCCAACACCCCAGAGCCCTCATGTCCTGAGGAGGTGACATTTGAATTGAAAACTGCTAAGTAGATGGCTGTACAAAGATCTAGGTTCAGAGTGTTCCAGTAAAAAAGGACTACAGTTGGGAAGGCAAAGGGAAGAACTTGGCATGTTTGAGGAACAGAAGGAAGGCCAATTTGTACCAGACTATTATTTTGGCATAGCAATATTTGAGTTACGTGTTTGTGATAGGACTCTTAGCTTGGGACTAGAAGGGAAGCAACACTTTTGTTATAAATACTCTTTAAGCCCCATCTATCAGTAAGTTGGGTGACAGTAACTTGGAGCAGAGTCTTAGCAGAAAGTCTATGGAGATTTTATTGATAATAAGTGTCCACCACAGCCAAGGAGGGCAATATCCCGGTCCGTGCCCAAGTCATATATAGAGACTTGACAAAGATTTTATAATCTCTTCCATTACAGTAATTCTCCTAGATTCTTTTCAATTCTAGCAACCTCCCTTCACCACGGTAACCCATTACACTGTAAGAGTTCCTCCTGCTCTCTTGTCCAGGGCCCTGGTCTTCACTTTTGGCATTCTAAGGTTCCATCATGACCATGTCCTTGAAAATCCCAAGGTATGTACATGTTTGAATAAGGTCCGTTTGATTCCTAAGAAGGAATATAGGGAATTAACAGGTATTGGGAGGCACTTACATAACTGGGGACGCTAGGAACACTGGGAAAGTCATTACGCAAATACCCGCTGCTGAAAGATGTTATGCTCAGAGAAGATAGTGCTAAATTGTGGCAGTGAGGGCAGTCTGGAAAGTTCTCTGCCTGCCCTTGTTAAATTCTAATTCTGCTTTAATATTAGACTGTCCCACAGTTTTTAATGTTTCCTTGTACAAACAACACTCATTCAGAATTTGACAAATGAGAACTTCGGTGGAGAAGCAGTTCTGCCTTCACACTGGGACACAAATGAACCTACTTTGGCCTCCGGCTGCCTATGCAGAGGCTCCGTCCGGCCCCGTGGAGGACTCTTCGGGTATGTGCTCATTCCTGTGATGCGCATGGCAGCTGTAACGTGGGCGTGGCTGGGGACACTGTTCTGTGTCAGTCTGTAAATGGCTGTGACTTCTCACATAGGTCTTCACTCACTGCTCTCCCAAGCCCTCAGGTGCCAGAGGTGTGTGAAGGAGGACTGTCTCCTCTACCTTTGCTATACTCTGTTACAGGGACCCAAGCAGGGCTGCCCAAGTTCCAAAGTGTTTCCATCTTTGCATACAGCCTTTTGCTCAGCAGAGGACTATGGCACAAACTCAATGGGGGTTGGGTCAAGTGACAAATTGGAGGAGCAGACACGTGGCTGAACTCAGAATTTTCCCAAACTTAAGGCTATCTTACAGTCTTCCCTTAAGGTATGTTCCTTTTTGGGAGGCTCCTTAGCTGCCCTCCATGCAGACATCTGTATCTTTCAGGCCACTTCCCATCTGCCAGGTGTGCTCAGATATCCTGACTCCCAGCCCTGGACAAAGCACTAGATCATTCTCAAGGTGGCTCTGTGGCCCACTGCTGGTTCACCGAACAGGCTCAGGAAGGCCTGAATCTTGCAGCCCTGAGCTGGGAGTCTCCATCTCTTTTTAAGCAGTGCTCAATGCTTTTTCTTTTTTCAGTAAGCAGAAGCCTGATCCTTGTTTGACAAGTCATGTCCCAACAGGAGAAGGCAGCTCGGGTCGTACTACCTTAACACGTAAATCTCCTGGGAAGCTGGATCATTTCTTTGGCTCAGTCTTAGTGAAGAAGATGAGAGAAGGCAGTAGGATCCTAATCGATGTCTCTGGCCAGAGCCTCCCCCTGTAATTATCTGCTTGCACGGGGCCACTTGAGTTATCTTTCTAAAATACTGAGTCACACCCCTGCTTTCAAAACTGTTCATGCTTACTGATCAAAGTCTTGCTTATGACAGAGTGTTGTAGCCGCCAGCCCCCGAAAGACACACAGACCACCAGAAATCAGTGACTTATAGGAAACACACTCTTTATTCAGCCAGCTGGGTCTGCCAGGGGTACACAGACTCCAGATTAAGCAGCCCCAAAATGTAGAGGTACAGGGTTTTTAAGCCCTAAACCCCATTCTTCATTCTGTCTGAACACAAAGGTCTATTTTTCTTCTTTTTACGGTCAACACACAGGTCGGTTGTGCAAGCGGGGGGTACAGAAGCAGAAAGCTTATTATTAGAATGTTATGTTCCCATGGGCGATAGCCTATGTTCCCATGGGCGATAGCCAAGCAGTAATTTTCCAGCCAGCACAAGAACAGATCCTTCCTGATCCCACAGCCACCTTACTTTTCCTGTCTCTTTTTCCCTCCTTCCTTCTGCATGTGGTACTCCTCTGTCATATCAGTGTACTCCAGCCTGCACTTTCCACATGCTGTTCCCTTTGTCTGGGATATCTCTCTCCACTTAACTGCACGGGAAATTACTCCTTCTTTAGACCCAGCTCCCACGTACCCCTCTAAAAAGCTGTTCCCTCCTGATATGTAGGTTGTCTCCTTACTGCGGAGAAAGTGACCCCAGCAGGACGGGCAGGGTGTGGCTCACAGTGTCTGAACACAGTCAGAGTTCTGCTTAGGAGTTGGTAGCTCCTGAGACTTGGTGTGCATCTCTACAGGACATGTGCCCCTGTGGGCCCCCCCCCCCCCCCCGCCCCGTGCTTGTGAAACACACTTTCTTTCCTTATTTGGCTCCTGGGCCCAATGTGCCATCTATGAGTACATCAGGGAGTTGCCTGTTCGTGTGAGATCATCAGGCCCCCTTAATCCTCCTTTGTAACTGGATTATGTGAGACTTAAACTTGTGCCTGGAGGCTTCCTAGTGTCTAAGTTCAAAATAACAGAGAGATGTCATACTACACTTCCCCGCCCCCCTGCCCCCGCCCCCGCCCCCGCCCCCCAAGCCCCCTGCAACAATGTATTTGTTTTTGAAACAGTTTAATAGAATAATATCCAGGAAGAAATAGAAGAGGGGAAAAAAAGCCCTCCCAAGCTCATATGACAGCTGATGCACTAGGTATGTCAAAGTGCTCTCAGCTTCTCTGGTCACCATGCGGAGAGATGAGTGTCCTTCCTGACTGGACAGATGACACCGTATTGGGCTGCCAATGGGGAGGGCTTATTATCAACAGGAGCCTTTACTCAAAGCCCGAGCCATTTCTAGTTCATTAGGTATTAAAGCAGCAAGAGGCAGCCGCTGATGGTGGTAGTGAGGTGCCGGTAGGGGTGGTGTGATAGACTTGGAGGGTTAAAGTCTTGGAAAGTCAGAGCTGAGGCATTTAGAATGAACTGGATTCTCTGGCCTGTGCTATTCATGTTCCTCCTCAGCTCAAAAAGCCTTCGGTGCTACCCTTTTATAGCCACAGTCACTTCCCTGTCTCCCCATTTTATAACCTCTGGCAACCACCAATCTGTTTTCATCTCTATAATTTTGTCATTTCAAGAATGTTATATAAATGGAACCTTTTGAGATAGCGTTTTCCTACTCACCATAATTTCTTAGTTGTGTGTGTATCCACAGCTTGTTCCCTTTTATTGCTGAGTGGTATTCCATAGTATATGGTAGTGCTCCTTATCCACGATTTCACTTTCTGTGGTTTCAGTTACCAGTGGTCAAGCATGGTCTGAAAATATTGCATGGAAAATTCTAAAACGAAACAATTCATAAGTTTTAAATTTCATGCTGTTCTATATAGCATGATGAAATCTTGTGCCATCTTGCTCTGTTCTGCCTGGGACATGAATTATCCCTTTGTCCAGCATATCCACGCTGTATATGCTGTTCACCTGTTAGTCGTGTATTAGCCATCTTGGTCATTCGATCCAGTATTGCAGTATCTGTGCTCAAGTCACCCTTATTTTACTTTACAGTAGTGATGCTGGCAATTTAAATATGCCAAAGAGAAGCCATAAAGTGCTTCCTTTAAGTGAAAAGGTGAAAGTTCCTGACTTAATAAGGCATTTTATCATCTCACATCATAACAACAAGAAGAGTGAGCACTGCACAATAAGATATTTTGAGACGGAGATGTGCCACATTCACATAACTTTTATTATAGTGTATTGTTATAATTGTTCTATTATTAGCTGCTGTTGTTAATCTCTTACTGTGCCTAATTTGTAAATTAAACTTTATCATAGATATGTATAGGAAAAAACATCGTATACATTGGGTTTGGTACTGTCTGCGGTTTCAGGCCTCTCCTGGGGGTCTTGGAACATATCCCCTGAGTATAAGAGAGACTATTATACCACTTTTTGTTTAACCATTCTGTAAAAGGGTAACGTGAGACATCCTTGTGATGGAACTATTCTGAATATCGAGTGTGGTGGAACTCGCATGAATCTATAAGTGATAAAATTACATAGAACTAAACACACACACATGAGTGCATATAAGACTGGTGAAATTTGAATAAGGTGGGTGGATTATATCAATGTCAGCTACTTCATTGTGATGGTGTACTATCAGTCTAGAAGATGTCAGCATTAGGGGAACTAGATGAAAGATATTTTGTATTTATCTGTATTGCATATGAATCTGTAGTTACCTAAAAAAAAAAGCCTTTGGTGGTTGGTACTCCTTTGCCCATGGGACAAAGGCCAAACCCCTTGGTGTGGAGCTTAAGGCCCTTCCATGTTCCGGCTTCATCCTCATCTGCTTTTAGTTCTCTCCCTCACGACTCCAGCTAGGCTAACATGTTTAACATTTCTCATCGTATCAGGCACTTTTTCAAGTAAACTTTTATTTATAATTGAAGTGTAACAATCAAATAGAAAAGGGCTCAAATCACAAAGGTACAGCTCGACGAACTTTCACAGTGTGAACCCACCCATGTAACCAGAATCTGAACAAGAAGTAGAACATCACCAGAACCCCAGAAGTCCCCCTCCTCCTCCCATCCATTCATTACTCTCCAAAGGATAATACCTGATTTCCACTCCATGTATTAGTTTTGTCTGTCTTTGAACTTCATAAAAATGAAATCATGGATTTTTTTTTTTTGATTTCTTTTGCTCAGCACGTTGGTAGCTTTATTCATGTTGTAGGTAGCAGTAGTTTTGTCATCATCATTGCCGTATGGTTCTCATCCCAAACTACAATTATATAATTTACACATATACTATTGGTGATTATTGGGTCACTTCCAGTTTGGGCTATTTTAAATAGTTCTGCCATGAATACTCTTTTACACAGCCTTTTGGCTCACATATGTACTCACTTCGCTTGAATACCTCGAAGTGGAATTGCTGGGTGAGAGGATATACACATGTTTAGCTTTAGTAGGTACCTCCAAATAGTTTTCAAAGTAGCTGCATCACTTTACACTCTTACTAGGAGCATATATGAGAGTTCTTGCTCTGTATCCTTGCCAGTTCTTAGCATCATCAGTCTTACTAATTTTGGTTAATCTGGTGGGGTGTGTAGTAGGAGCTCACTGTTAAGGACCAGCTGTGGGAAGGTTTCTGCTCTTTTCTGAGCAGGAGAATGCTGTTGCTTGTTACTCAAGTGCAGGGACTCCCATGGGGCAGAGAGGTTTCTTACTTCCTGCCCAGAGGCAGATGGCTGTGTTTCTGTCCCTTCTACAGACAGTGAATCTTTGCCTGGGCCTTGGGAGTGAGAGGGTTATCTATCCTTCCCCTATTGGTTTGAGGCTTTGGCTTCTTGTAAGAGAAGGCTGTGGAAAACAGGGTTTCTAGGGTTTCGTGCCTGCTGGCCAATGAGGGCTCTTAGCTCGCCTGCTTGCCCCAGTCTTTCTTGAGTACCTGGTAAACTTGTAGAAAAGAGTTTGAGCGTATGAATCCCTCTTGTGTCTGGGGCTCTCAGGGATTCATAACTTCACACCAACTCACACTCGACTTTTAAGAATTTGTTATAATGTTAGCTCTTTTCTTATCTCCTTCCTCAAAGGTTGGAACAATTCTTGTGCCCTCTTCTGTGGCAGGGCTTGTCATTCATTCTTTGGAATTCACCACTCCCGGTTACCTTGTAACCTCAGGGCCTCTGAAAGGCTCACAGAAGTTACCATTTTGTAGATTTTCTGGGTTTTTCTCATTGTTGGGGTGGAAGTTATGTTCTCTTGTGGTTTTCTACCTCTTATTATGGTTTTAAACTTTAATTTCTCCCATGACTAATTAGTTTGAGCACCTTTTTCTGAAATGCCTTTTCTTTTTCATTCTCTGTTCCTTCAAGGGTCGTTTAAGGGTCCTTTTGTCTTTATAATAATCTCTAATCACCTCTGTCTTCATCCGCCACGCCCACCAAACCTTGCTCTTTGCTACTTTCTGCTTCCCCAGCATTTTGTACTATTTGGATTAGGCAGCTGAGAGTTGGGAAAAGATATTACTTTTTCCCGGTTTCCATCAGTTTTTCTTAGATGATCAGCTGGGATAAGCAGAGTGGGCTGGTGAGAGGGTGGTATAAAGGACCAGGGTGGCTTTTCCCTGAGTCTTAGAGAAAGAAATAGAGAAGATTTCTTCCAACTGTTCAGGCTATACCTCATTTCCCCAAAGGTAGTGTTTACAGTTTGGAAATTTGTGGGAGGGTCACTCACAAATGCCCTGAAGGCCTACTCCTGGTTTTGGTTGTCTCTTTGTTCCCTGTCAGGCACCGTTTCTGCCTAATTGAGCCCAAATTGCTGAAAATAAACTTTCCTGGGGTTATCCTCCTCCTGCTGGGTATCAGCTTTCCCTAAAACCAAAATTGCTGCTCAGTCTCGACCTGCACGTTTATTGTTCTATTTCCAGGGAAGCCCCAAACCCACATGGGACAGCAGAGGTGGCTGCCCCACGTACAGCTGTCTTTCCCTTCGGCGTCCACTCTTTCTTCAAAGCCGTGAGCCCTTTGTATGCAGTGTCTGTCCCTGGTGGCTTCTGCTCCGACTTCAGCTGCTTTGTTACTACCGGCCAGGGCAGCAGCAAGGACAGAAATAGCATTTTCAAAGTGAGAGAAAAGAGAAAAATAGGGTAAGTCTCAGGCACAGAAAAGCAAGCCTGAATTCTGAGGGTTAATAATCCACCTGCTGATTAAACCACGGCCAGGAGTGTAGAGCAAGGTAACTCTCAGTCTTTCTTTTTCCTCCGACTCATGCACTGCATTTCCCCTTTTCATTCTGCTGCTTTGCCTGGATTTCCTGAGTGAGTTGGTGAAGTGTTTTAGTTTTCTGTGATTCTCTCCCACTGAAACCTCAGGGCAGTGGCGAGCTGGTAAATGTTTAGCAACCAATTCTCTAGGAAGAGAAGCCCTGGCCTGCGGCATTTGCCCATTTCCATAGTGCGAATCCTTCCACCAGGGCCAGTTTTAAGTTCTTAGTGCGATATCGCTGAACATAGAGCTGGAGAGGGATACTCCGTAGCACATAATTATATGGTATTTCTACCACGTTAGTGAAATAGATGTAAATAACCTCAAGAGCATAGATCTGTGGTTAGCAAATCATGGCCTGTAGGCCAGATCTGACACATGGCCTGTTATCGTGCAGCCCATGAGCTAAGATTGTTTTTCACATTTCTATAGAGTTATTAAACAAACAAACAGAAAAGAACAACACATGACAGAAATTGTCCAAGGCCCTCAAAGCCTAAAATATTTAGTGTTTGTTTTTTTAAAGAAAAAGTTTGCCGATTCCTGGTATAGTGCAATGTAGTAAAATAATTAGGCAGTGATGAATTTTGAGTATTTTTACTCTTAGGTTTTAATGAACTTAATTGTAAATATGTATAATTTAGTTTTTTGTAATAGCTGTGTTTAACAACAAGTGCACAAATTTCCCCCAAATTTGGCAGTCAGTTTTCATGATCCAGTAAGAGCTGACTTCAATACACCAGTGCCTCAAAAGTTATTGCTGAATTGGTACAGCCACTATGGAAAACAGTATGGAGGTTCCTCAAAAAACTAAGAATTGATCTACCATATGATCTAGCAATCTTTCTACTGGGTATTTACCCTAAAGACTTGAAAACCTGTATCCGAAAAGATATTTGTACACTGATGTTCATAGCAGCATTATTCACGGTGGCCAGGACATGGAAGCAACCGAAGTGTCCTATGATAAATGACTGGCTAAAGAAGCTTTGGTACATATATACAATGGACTATCACTCAGCCATAAGAAGAGATGAAATACTTCCATTTGCAACAACATGGATGGACCTCTGGATAATCATGCTGAGTGAAATAAGCCAGACAGAAAAAGTTGAAAATCACATGATATCACTTATGTGGGATATAAACCTAAAAGCACCAAATGAAGAGGACAAACAGAAACTCATGGACATGGACAATGGAATAATGGTTACCAGAGGGCAGGGCGTGTGGGAGGAGGGGGAAGGTAGATGGGTAAAGGGGTCAAATAAAGGGAGGTAGGAGGAGGGTGAAGTGGGTAAAGGGGATCAAATATATGGTAGCTGAAGGAAATTGGACTTTGGGTGGTAAACACACAATAGAATATATAGATGTCAAATTATAATGTACACTTGAAAATTATATAATTGTATTAAACAGTGTTACCTCAATAAACTTAATAAAAAATTTAAAAAAAACCAATATTGCGATATTTGCATGATGACAGATGATTACTAGAATTAGTGGGTTGATCACACTGTAAGTTAGAAAAATGTCTAATCACTATATTGTATACATGAAACTAATATAACCAATATAAGATTGTATACCAACTATACTTAAATTAAAAAAAAAAATGAAGATTAATGAAAAAAAAAGTCATTCCTGGAGCCCAAAGAGGAGAATGACTTATTCAAGTTCAGTTAGCAAATTAGTGATAGACCCAAGTTTCTTAACCCCAATTCTGTTATGTTGATGCTGCCCAATAAATACCCATGGTTCCCTTTTTATTGCTTTTACCTCTTTGCTCCCTGATTTCTCCTAAAGTCTGAGCTGGCAAAGTTGGCACCATGTGGTGGTATTCACCAGCACTGCATAGCCTTAGGCCAGCACACAGTAAGAACTCTCCCCACAGACTTAACTACGATCCTGTTGAGTTTACTGACTTATTCATTTTTCTGTATGCGTTGAGGATAAATATTCTTTTACTTTCTCCTAGATTGGCTTCTTCTGACAGGGTAGGTGTTCTTATACTAGCCTCCTTGACCACCTACCGCTGCTTTAGGGTTCACACTGAGCACTTTTCCTCCTAAGTCTTTGTTCCTGTTAGACTGGGACTTGATTTATTTGGACAGATCAAGGCAGAGGTGAAGGAGGGAACAGAGGAAGCTAGGCCTGAGAAAGTGAGAAACGTGCTGGTTTCAGGATCTTGTGAGGGGGTGGTCAGCTGGGGGCTGCATCTCCCTTGAGTGAGAAGCAGGAGCAGAAGACAGATGAGAGAGAGAGACAGACAGACAGACAAACGGAAAGGAAGAGAGAGAGGGAGGGAAAGGACAAAGGAGGGGCGAGGGTGAGAGCTTGAGAGAGAGATAAATATTGAGAGAAGGAAAGAAGAAAGAAGCAGAGACATGCTCTTGGTTCCATGGCTTCCCTCGTCTCACAAGGCTGGCCTGTTGGGGGGTCGGTGGGCGGTAGGGGGTGGGGCTGTATTGTGGCTATCTCCAGTGATCTTTTTATCAATTTTCACATAACTTGAGCAAATCTAAGTGGATTCCTGTTCCTTGTGACCAAGAAGTTTCTGATTAAAACACTGGAATTCTTACAATCTTCATAGACTGGGAGCCGCTGAGGCATTGAGAGAACGTGACTCCGTGACTTTCTAGCACCTTTCCTTCGGAGGCCCCTGGCTGCTGCAAAGCTACGGCAAGGTCCCCGTTGCTTTCTGTTTGTTATTCTCTTTCCTCAGAGCGATTGAATACCAAACGGTTGTTACAGGACACTTAATTACAGATATTGGCCTGATTTTGATATATTCTAAGATTCCTTCCAAGAGCAAGTGATAAAATATAAAAAATCTCATATGGAAGTAGAAAAAAATCTTAGTTCGAAGAAAGTTTTCATTTTACATTTATTTCTGTAAAGCAAAATTGAATTTATTTGAATCAGCACATAGATAGTTTGGGATAAGATGACAGATTCTTTGGGAAAGCACATGCATTTGGCATTAAAAATTCAGCAGGGATATTGTAAGCCTACCTATTGTTAGGACATAATAGTGGCACTAAAAAACACTTGTAAAGAAAAATTTACCCAGAGTTCTACTTCCCTGTAAATAGTCCTTTCAATTTCCTGACTGTCCTTAATTCACATGGGTACACTTTAGCACAGTTGTGTTCATAATTTACAGTTTTTGAGTTATGAAAAGTCTCTGTGTTGCTGTAATCTATAAAATTTTCATTTCTAATAGTTGAAATTGTTTCCAGCGGTTTGCCACAGTTTGATTAATTATTCTTCTATCATTGGATCTTTAGATTGCTTCCGATTCTGGGTATCGTTGTCAACAATTGCACACTTTTTATTTTTGATTTTAAAGTAGAAAGGTACCATTCCTCAGCACAGATCTCCCAGAATGGGCTTATTGGATGACCTGGGAAGGCCAGCTCCATGGCAGGAACACTGGGTTTAGAGTCAGAGACCTGGGGTTGTTTTTCAACCACTGTCTGAGTGAACTCGGGCAGATTACTTCATGTCATTGACCTATGGTTTTTTTACCTGTAAACTTGATTTATACTATTTCATGCCTCATAGGATTTTAATGAGGATTAATGAGATATCATGTAAGTATTAGCATATAGCATACTCAGGTGAATTAGTGTCAGCTGAAAGAGGATAGACATTTTTATTCTGATTGATCCAAATCATCAATTCATTCAGAAGATAGAATCATTAGCGACATAATGAGTATATGCAGGTTGGAGGGCAAACTTACCTGAATTGAATTTTATGATTTTAAAGGTCAATATAATAGATATAATATGCTATAAGAAGGTACTTAGGGACATTCTGAAGTGTGCAAAAGAAATGCTTAGATAGTAAAAAGTAAAAAAAAAAAAATACAGCAGCAGGCAAAGCACAGCATGGTATGAAATGACTGAAATAAGAGAAAGAATCAAAGAGACTAGGGTGGGTAGAGGGCTGTGGCAGAGCGAGTCAGTACTTTTCCGCGCGTCTCTGACCTTTGTCAGGTTGGCTTACGGGTGGGCTGCCACGGGAGTGTTTCCCTTTCTTCTGGATGGGCAGTGCACAGCTCCCTCCCTGGGCCCTGGCAGATGCTCCCAACTCAGTTCTTCTTTGCCCTCCACCCTTAGGGGAACAGATGTACCGCAGGGAGGGAACAATGCCCACATTGTAAGCCCAGCTGTCGCACAGAACTCCCTGCTCCCCTCCCCGCCACAGAGGCTGCCCCCCGTGCTGCCAGAGCCTCCAGCCCACTTGGCGGCCCACTCAGGCCCAGCCGTGCCAGACCCCAGGGGGTGAACAGTGCCTGGTTGTTCTCAGGCACCGCTGTCTTGCTTGCATGGCAGCCCACCTCCCTCTGCAGATCTGCCTTTGGCCCATCTCTGTCTCAGGAAGGAGGGGTTCACTTCCTTGGCAGTGGGAGATGGGACGGCTACTTAAGTTCTAAGGGACCTGGGTCTATCTATTCACCTCCATGTCATGAGGCTTGCATGGTACTGATCATGAACTGAATGGAAAGCATCTGGTGAGCTCCATGTTCCAGAACTACTCTTCTGGAAAGTTCTGTGGTCTCCACAACCATGGTCTTTGCCGAGTGCCCACACTGTGGGCCCATGGAAATAGCCATCTCTGCATTAGGCAGTTGACTTAAAATCAAGTACAAAAACATTCTGAGCTGGGAGGAGGATTTCTTCCACTTTAATGGAACTTGCTATTCTAATAAAGCTCATTCTGGTTCGTTCTCTTTGAGGGAGGTAGGACTACAAATGGGGAACTGAGGCCTGGGGATGGAGAGTAGTTAGTAAGTGTGGGAACTGGGACTTTGGAATCCAGGTCATTGATTTCCTGGGCAACATTGTACCTGCCTCCCTCTCCGCCCAGCCACCACAGCACAAAGACCCTGGTAAACAGCATGGGGAGGGGGCAGAAACGAGCTGCCTCAGGGGTGTGGAAGAGGGTCCCGGGGGCTGATCCTGGAGGGGATGGGCAGATGGTAGAGCTACCTTGGCAAGAGCTTGTGGAGTGGAAGCAACACAGGACTCTCAGGTTTCTTGAGTTTGGTTTACACCCGAGCTCCTACCTGGTTTCCTGCAATACTCCCCCTCCCTTGGTTTCTTAGGCTTCTAGTAGGACTGAGAGGGCTGCTCTGAGCTGAGAATTCCCAGTGGCCTCCGATGTGTATTTGTGAGGAGGCATGGACTGAGGGCAGCTGCTCAGAAATGGGTTGGTAGATCTCAGGTCACCTTGACTAGCGACTGATGGTCTGTGTTCCTCCCTTCTGATGAATCCCTCAGTGTCTCTCCCTTCTAGGCCACCCCATACCTCTCATCAAGGGTGATCATTTTAAAATCTTCCTGCTCAATAATTTTCCATGGCTCCTTATTCCCTCAGGTAAAGTACACTGGAGCCTCTCAGTTTCTGGAACATTCCTTAAGACCTTTGCAATCCTATTTCTTCTACCTAGAGTACAGCTTCCTCATTTTTGCCATGAAAGAGCCAGGCTGGCTCTTTGTCAGCCCACTGAGCCTATGAGATGGCAAAACCCTGGTTCTGGTGAATGGGCTCTGAGCCATGCCATTGCTTAGCGCTAAGGCTTACACCTGTGTGCCCATGACCTGCAGTGGTTATTGCCTTATAAAGAATTAAGAGAAACAAAGTGCCCTGGGGCCCTGAGGAGAAATAGCAGAGGAAAGAAAGAATGAAAAGGAAGGGAGAAAGGAAGGAAAAGGAATTCTTATCAGATAGATCCTAGTTCATATTCTGATCCTACACTTACTAGTTTTGGGATTTGGGGCAAGTTGCTTTAGTTTCTTCATCTGTAAAATGAAGTTAATAATAATTCTTGCCTCATGGTGTTAGGAGGTTTGTGTTGGATGCAGTTCAGCACAGTGCCTGCTACATATTAAATGCTCAACTTTACACATAATTTATTATGAAACAGTATGTGTAAATATATAAATAAGCATTTATTTAAAATCACTTCATAATCTTTCTTTCCTTTTCTGTTCTTTCCTCTACCTTCCCCACTTTCCTCTCCCTCTCTTTTATCTTTTGCCTTTCTCCTTTCTCTTCTTCCCTCTCTTCCTTCCTCTCTCTCTCTCCCTCTCTCTTCTTCTATGTCTCTGTCTGCCTCTCTCTCTCTCTTGCTCTCTTTTCTTTCTTGTATTTCATAAATTTTACTGGGTGCCTACTGTATGCCAGGCAATATCCCAGAGCCGGGGAAAAGATTTTGGTGAGAAGAATATGTGTTTTGTTGTCTTTTCTTGCCTGTGTCCCTGAGGGAACTTTGAATTCGTCTATATGACATAGTCTCAGATGACAGGCCCAGCAAATCTGGGGAGGTGGTGTTGGGGGGTGGATAAAACGACACTGGGGATGAAAAGGGTTTCAGCTGGGTTTGCCTCCCCAGATCGCCCCCTCCACCCACAGCCCAGCAGGAAGTCTCCACTTGTGATATGAAAATGCCCTTTCAACAGCACCAGTGTGGAAGCTCAGATGTTTGTAACAGTTGCTTAATTTTAGGAAGAGGGCTATATTTTGCCAAGCTGTGATCCCATCGGGCTTTTGAGCAGTCTGAACTTGGAATGAAATCTAAACCATGAGGTCTTGAACTCTTGAAATTAAAAAAAAAAAAAAAAAAAAAAAAAAGATTTCCAGGTTCAAGGAAAAAAGGTTTACCAGGATCCTGGATGAAGGAGTTGATCTAAAATATAATTATCCAAAAATAATGTTCTGAAGGTTTCATTTAGAAAGATATCAATGGGTAAAACTTTATTTTTAATTGAGAGTTATAAGTGTGAGGGAATGGGTCTTCTTTCTGTAACATTCAATCAAGAGTCATTTTGTGATGTCAGCTGCTCAGAGAAAATAAAATGCCTTTTTTTTTTTTGACTAGGAAAGATCGTCTATGGCTAATGAATTTATAAGTTTGAATCCCCAGTTATATTGCTTTTAAAAGGTGGAGGTCACAATTATCCTTTCCAGAGGTGAGGAATCCTTAAAATGAATTAGACCAAAGACCGTTAGCATTGTTCAAAGCTGATTTAGTTGATCATAAACAAACTGGGAATAAGAAAGGTGGTTATGTGATGTGATATTTCCTACTCCTCTTTCAGGATGCACCTGAGGTTTTATCTCCTATGTAAAGTGTTTCTGTTCCTTTTCCCTTCAGCCTATGTCCCCCCCACTTTACCTGCCCCATTTCCCTCCTTACTCTGGCCAGCTGCCTCCTGCCCCCAGGGTTGTGACTTCTCCTCTAGAACCTGCTGGTCACTCCCCTGGCCCCAGTCTGCTGCCTTCAGGACCCACACCTTGGGCCCCACACAAAGCCTGGAATCTTTAGGTAAAAAGTGCTGGGTGGAGAATCCTAGCTAGTCCAGGGCTATGGCTGTTTTCCCCTAGGAAACCACTCTGAGTCAGAGGGGGTTCTTAGTCCACCTGTCTGCTTTCAGGGAAGAAGAGGAGACAGAGGAGGAATATGAACCATGCCTAGGTCCCCGGGAGGGATTGCTGACTAGGGTAAGAGTCTGAAGGTTCTAGAAGGAAGAACTGCATATGCAGAACCTGTCCTGGGGAATCAGACTTGACTCAGTCAGCCTCGCTGGTCCTGTAGCCAAGAAGAGAGGAGAGGCTGCAGGAGACAGCTCTGTTGGCCTGAGAGTCAACTTGGACCATCGGTGTGGTGAGGCCTAGGGCCCTAGGAAGGTCTGCTTGAGTGAAGAGAGGTGCTCAGCGTGGTGGGGGCTGTGAGCTTATGGTTTAAGTTCAGTCACGGCTGCACTAGCACTTGGGCCCAGGAACCTAACATGATAGGACCAGAAGAAGCTTCTGGAGGAGTAGAAACTAAAACCCTGGAGCTTTGAAGGGTAGCAGGCTGTGTGGGGCTAGAGAGGGAGAAGTTTGTACCTCTGAGGTAGGACCCTCCCTGCTTTGTGACTCTGGATTCAAGAACCTCCATTGACTCCAAGACAGGCCCATCCGTGAAGTCTGCTCCTCCAGGAAGCCTAAAGGTTGGCCTGGGCTGAGGAGAGGAACGTACACTTCTGGGCTGGGAAATATCGCTTCAGGAAAGGACTCCAGTGTGAGGGTTTTATGGTAGTAGCCAAATGTGGTGGTTCTAAAACAGGTGCACAATTTTTTTTTTTTTTTGACACTTTACCCATCAAGAGTGGAGTCTACACTCCCCTTGAATATGGGCTGGCCTTTAGTGATTCACTTCTAACTAATAGGATGTGGCCTAAGGGATGCTACATGACTTCTGAGGTGAGGTTTGAAAAGGCGGTACAGCCTCTTGGAATCCAGGCCACGAGGAGAAGCTGCCTGTAGGCGCTGCAGGGCCAGCTTCAATGGTCAGACCTTAAGTGAGAGAGGCTTTGGGTGTTTCCAGCCTTCACACAATTCAGCAGAGGCCTCTCTCTACTCTCAAGCCCTTCCCAAATTGCAGATTCATGAATAACATAAATGATGCATTGTTTTAAGTCACGAAGTTTTGGGGGTAGTTTGTTATACAGCGATAAGTAACGAGAACACTGAGACCCTGGCTTCCCTCAGTTCTTTGACACACAAGTTTGCTGTCTTCTGTCCCCAAGCTGGACAATGGTCAGTCAGTAATGGCACACCCCAAATGTGGACTATCATGTAGCCGTTGAAAATTCTGTTTTTGAAGAATTTCTAATGTCTTGAGGAATGCTCTTTTTATAATATTGAATTAAAATATAAGCTAAACACCGCATAGATGATAGAATCCTGGTTCGATTTTAAGAATGTGCATAGGAAAAGAACTAAAAGGAAACACACCTATATGATGAAGTGATAGGATTATAAGAGATTT
>CM053509.1:144493269-144519820 GCA_028627145.1 Eidolon dupreanum | reverse complement strand
ACTATCAAAAAATGAAGTGGAGGAATATTTAAGTATATGAGAGCTTATTCACAGTTTGGGTGAAAAAAAGGAGTTGCACAAGAGTGTGTAAAGTATGACATTATTTTTATAAAAGTGTATTTATAAGCATCAACAAAAGAAGAAGGAAAACCCCGCACAATGTAAGCTACATGTCTGTAAAAGAAGGCTAGCCCTGGAAGAAATCTGTGATTGTTTTTTTCTCTTATGGTTTGATTTGCTACCAGTGTCAGACAGAAATGGCACTCTGGTACCTTGCAAAAATAGATGCTGAGGTCTTCTTTGGCCACTGTCATTTCTTAACCTGTCACTCATATCAACAAGCAAAAATAACAGCCTGACTTTCTCTGCTCAGAGTTCCCACAGGGTTCTTCTCTTCCTTGACCTGACATGTCAAACCCTGTGAAAGACAAATTGGAAGGCTTGTTAACTCTCTTTTGACTCTGCCTTGACTTGGAGTGTTTGAAAATTTAGGCTGGTTAATGATGTCTGTTTTTACAGTAACTCAACCCAGGGCCTCATTTCTTATCCAGGTATCAGGCCGAAGGGAGGCCATTTTTCAAACCATGCCTGCTAATGAGCAGAGGTTCAGGCATCAGCTGCCTGCTCCACGCAGGCTTCTGGTCAGGGGCACCCTGTAGGGGTGGCATTGACTGTATTCAATTTCTGCTTCTGTGCAAATAACACTTAGGACTCTATGTTCTGATTATTTAATATGAGTTGGCCTGCCCAGTTAAAATATGTGAACACGGCAGATCAAATGGCCCAGCAGAGGCTGGATCTTATTCATCTCTGTGTCCTCAACCCTTTGTACTCAGTGTGATGTTGAGGAAGGAGCCCTGGACTGGGAATTCCCCAGATCTTTGTTGGAATCCTTATTAGCTTGGTAACTTCGAATAAGCGATTTAAGCTTTTTTAACTTCTCTTTTATTGTCTATAAAATGGGTCTAAGGATAGTTACTCAATATGAGCATCAATGAAACTACCTATGTGAAAGCACATATCTGAGAGCTTGGTACATGGAAGGCTTTCAGCCGATGTCTGTTGACCATGTGTCAGTGAATCCTGGGTAGGGCTAATGGCTCCAAGTAGGCGATGAATCCTCCCCTGCAGTAATCCATCTCCGCCACTAGGAGGCGCGGGAGCTCCATGATTGATTTCTTTTCCCTCCATATTCAACTTCTGTGCAATTCAACTTCTACAACTTTACCTTTAATTTATTATTTAAGAGTTGATGAATGGCCTCCTCCTGTATTTTTCTATTCAAATTAGTGTTGCTAAAATTAACACAGTGTAGCCAGCTAGTAAAACATCGACTCCTTTTTGTCCATGGGTTTTTTTTTTTTTTTTGCTGATCTTCATTTGGGGTATCAGCTCTGTTAGTTAGTTGGGCACCTGAAGCTTAGCCTTCATTTTGTTGTGTGTACACTTGATACCCTTGGCTGATACCTTGTGTCTTGGTCCAAAGATATGGACATTTTGTGGGAAGTGTAGCAAAACCTGTCTTGATCCATTATCTTTCATATAACAGAAGAGGGCAATCTCTGGCCCAAGATGGGCTGTAGTTCCTTCTCTTTTCTGCCTTAGAAGAAGCGTTCTCAGCTTCATCTTTATTTGTTTTCTCAGTTGTGTTCCCTGAGCTCCAGCAGTGCACTTGCAGCCTGAAGAGCTGGGTTTGAGCCTCGATGGGGCCACTTAGCCTCACAGATGTTTAGATTAGGAAGAGCCTCAGGGAGCAGTGAGCCTAAGATGGGAAGACTGACATTCAGAATGGAAGTGGGGCTAGAACCTTGAGTCTCAGTTTCTTTGTGAGTAAATAAGAAGATTGGTTATTTTCTAAGACTCTTCTAACTCAGATCCAGAGGCCATGCTCCCAAACCAGTTTTGGGACTCACCTGAGGTGTGTGGATCCCAGTGATGAAGAACAGAGATGTTACAAACCCGAGTGTCACTGCAATTTATGGGTATTGTGGCCCTCAGAGCCTTCTCATAGTGGACGGTATGCCCTGGCTGACTGTTCCGATGAGCAACACAAGGACACATCAAAGACTCCTATCTCCCCTCCTTGGCTTTGGGGCCCAGGCTTCTCTTTTATACAGTCCTGTGACATTGGGACAGCGTTAGCATTTACTTCTGTTTGCTAATAAGCAGGACAACATGCCACAAGAAGAGTATTCTCATGGAAGTAAGTGGCCAAGCTAGGAGGAGAAATCAGTTTTCTGCCATATATTAGGCATTTGGTATTGACGGCAGCAAGATTACAGAGGAAAGAGCCCACGTCTCAGAACAGAGCCTGCCTAGGTTTAAATCCTGCCTGCCATTTACTGGCTGTGTGACTTCAGACAGGTAGCTTAACCTCTCTGAGGCTCACTTCTCTACCTGTAAAATGGGATAATAATACTATCCACTGCTTAGGGTTTCTTTTAAGGATTGAGAAGAGATTATAACTGCAAAGTGCTCGTGAAATATGAGATTATTTTTTATTTTTCATATGAGATTGTTTTTTATTTCTTTCGTTTTGAAGCACAAGATCAATGAAACGTGCTTTTCCTATCTTGAAATAGGAGTTCAAGTATTAAAAATGGAACAAAATAATGTAACTTGAAGAACTTTAGGGAGCAGCAGCAGAGTCTGAATTTGAGATAAATGAAAATAAAAAGAAAAGAGCGATTGAGATTATATGGGAAAAATACACAGGGAACTTCTGAAGGGAGGGAAGACAGAAATCTTGAAATCACCAGGGATTCCTGAAGGGCCAGAGTGCTGAGGATCACATCAACCTGGTGACTGTGGCTTCTTATCTTTTATTAACAGCCAGAATATTTATCCTCTTTCTGGCCCTTTTGCTTCATTGGGCCATGCAAACATCTGTTGAGCACCTATCATGAGCCAGGCTTTTGTTATTGCTGGGGACGGTAGGAGACCAAGGACAGGTCCTGGCCTCCACAGTCTGATAGGGAAGACTGAGGTGAAAAGGCAAGTTCACGCTAGAGCAAGGGGCCTCAGTCGAGGCCTGCCTGCCCCAGCAGGGGAGGAGGTGTGGGGAGCACCCAGCCCTGTCTAACAGGCAGGGTCAGGGAAGACCTGGCCAAGGAGGAAGTGTCTGGGCTGGGGGTGGGGGCAACCGGGGACATGGGAAAAGTCATGGAAAGGCCAGCGATGAGAGAGGAGAGAGCCAGGTCCCATGGAGCAGTGTGCTGCCTCTCAGAGCTGGGGAGGAGCTGATGGTGGGAGTCGTTGCAGGAGGCTCTTCACTCATTCCCCTTCCTTCTCATGCCCAACACGAGGGCCCACATTGTCCCATAGAGAGAACTTAAATCCTGGTGGAAAAGCCTCCATTTAAACACATCAATGTCTCATTTTAACTCTGACCTGGGTCTGACAGCATCATCTCAGATACTAAAGGATGAATCTGAAGGAAGAATAAGATCACCAGGACGCATGCATACTGAAATCCATAGCTTCTCTCAGGGGCTATTGTAAACTAACTGGATAAACAAACGTTTGAAAAAAAAAAAAAAAGTTAACCCTCAAACCTGATGAGTTTGTTGAAAATGACACATTTGCTGTCTTCTGGTAGTAGAGAAAATTGGTGTAATGCCTTATAAGAACAGTATGGTAGTATGTAGCAATGGCCATGAAGAGGTATGTGTCTCTAGGCCTGCTCCTGTCCCTTAGTTCCATTCACCTGCCCCTTACAGGAACTGAAGGAATCTGCCCCAAGGAAGCAGGTCCCCTGCGTGAACCACACAGGCTGTGCGTGGACTACGCTCCAGGGGTGTCATTCACGTAGGCGAGGGCCAAAATGGCATCTCCTGGAGCGGTATGCTGCAGCAATCTTGAGAGCAGGGGCTTTGCCTTGTTTATTGAGAGATTCCTGGGGGCTTGGAATTGCATCTGACATATAGTAGGAGCTCAGTAAATGCTTCCTGACTCACTGTCGCATGCTTAAGTGGCATGCCAACTCCGGGGTCCATTGTCCAGAAATATAAAATGATTATCATGACGATAACGCAGATACTTTCGATGAAACGTTAACCAAGAAAAAAAGCAAGTCCTAAATATCTCTTCTACGATCTGATTACCACTGTGCAAAATTGTATACGAATATCAAAATAAGGCCTGAAATGGAACAAAAATGGAAATAATTACATTAGTGTGTTGAGATTATGGGCCATTGCTTTGTAATGTTAAGATGTTTTCAAAATAAATGAAGTCAGATATTTTTTGACCACATATTTAAGGTCAATTTAAGAAAAACAAGGCAAGACGTTATTTGTAGTAGAGTTGGATTTAAATAACTACTTTATTTCACAACTTTTTTTCTCCCTTGGAGCTAATAAATTTTCTCCAGGCATCTGTAATCCATACTTTGTAGCATCAGTCCCAAGGCAATCAACCAACTCAAAAGCAAAAGGACTGCCAAGATGGAAACTGAGAAAAGTACTTTTGTTTTCAATATCTACTGTGAGAATGCACGCAAACGGACAATAAAGAACCACAAAGAGAAAAGCAAGCCCTGTGTTGTTGGAAAGTTTAGATTCACTAATTGCTCAGAGATAGAATTTCTCTAACAAACTGACAGTATAGTAGGGGTAAGAGAAATAAGGCCCACGGGTTCCTAAGACAGAATCGGCTTTGCCATAGAACATTCTGTTAATTTGCCTACAGTTTCAGCCTGTATTCCTTCTCACTGCAGAAGATGGATGAGTTCCTCATGGTGGGAATGGAAGCTGAAGTGAAGCTTTCTGGGTTCAATTTCCCGTTCCACGGGGGACTCCGAATCTTGGAGGAAGACGCATTCCTTTTCCATGTCTGATTTTCCCAGTCTCTGGCTGGCCAGCAGTGTGAGTTGCCACTGGTTGCACGGAGATCCTGTACACAGCTGAAGTTCTCAACGTTAGTGGCACCAGAACCACCTGGAGAGCTTGCCAGCACAGATTCCTGGGCCCTGAGTCCAGAGACTCTGACTCAGTAGGTCTGGGTGGGTCATGAGAATGCGATTTCTGACCAGCCCCCAGGTGGTGGTGATGCTGCCGGTGGGGGGACCACACTTTGAGGAGCACTGGTGTACAGTCTTCCCAGGTGGTCACCAAATGGTGTCCAAAGGAGCATCTACATAAGGATTCACTTCCCCTGTGACATTCCACGACTCGCACCCCCAGGTCCATTGTCTGTGGGATAAAATTACCAACACTTTTCGGGGATGTAGTCAGTCTGCTGGAGGGTTCAGGCTCCTCTTTTCACTGGGTTTAAGGCCAGGAGAAGTTACTTAACCAACTTATGACTCAGTTACCTTGACTGAAAACTGAGATGATGATAATGGTATCTACTTCATAGATAGGTTGTAGAGAATTTTAATGAGATTGTCCTGTGAGACATTAGGCAGAAGATCTGGTGTCCAGTAAGTGCTCAATAAGCACAGTCTGTTGTGAGGATATGAAAGATAAAAGGGACCTTTTAATAATTTAAACTCTCTGCCTGTGCTGTATTAGGTGAATACTTTCATTATCCTCACAGTCCTATTTTCCAGATGGAGAATAAGTTTTACCATTGTTCAAAGTTGCATTGATCATAAACAAGTCAGGATTAGAACTCAGGTCTGGGAGATTTCATAGACTAAAGTTTACCTGGTCTCTTGTTGTCATTCTGATGAAATATCGGAGACCTAATTCTGCTCTACAGGTCCTTGTCTCTCAGGAGCTGAGGTCTTTGATGGAGGGGGCCACACTTCTGTTCACACTAAATACTGCGGTCATCTAGGCTAGCAAGGAGGGCTCCCTGTCCCAAAGGCTCCAGGCTCCATCCATCCATCACGGTCTCTATCCATCCTTCCCGGTCTCCATCAGGTGATGACAGTCAGTCAAGCCAAGCACCTGCTCTCCCTGTGGTACCTGTGTTATTTTACCCATTCTATAAAGGACTCTAAGGCTCAGAGAACTGAAATGACCAGCTTGGAGGTCAAGCAAATGGGAAGTGGCAGAGTCCAAATTCAAACACAAATCAGTTTGGTTCAAAATCTACAATTTTGGTGTCTCATTGGGCTGGAAGGATAGAAAACACTTGATTAAGTACATTGCATTTTGGGCACTTTGAATTTTAATGGATAGATTAGGTAGGGTGGGTAGGGTAGGGTAGAGTAGCACGAAACAGACAGAATAGAACAGAAAGCATTTTCCCTCAGATAACACAAAAGTTAGGCTTAATAGAAACATTGTCATTTAATGAATTATATCACCTTTTCTCCTTTTCTACTTTCCTTTCTGAACTTTAGTTCCACTCAACTGCCCTCTTGTGCTCTTGTGAACCTCCCTAGAGATGCTTAATGAATTAATTGAATAGCATCTTAGTGTCTGTAGAATCTCAAAAGAAATTTTATTAAGAACCATTATTTACTGAGTACTTATGAGCCAGGCACTGTCCTCAGTATTTCCCCAGCATTGTCTCATTTAATCTTTAAAAAGACCTTTACCAGATTGGCAACATCAGCCCCATTGTGGATGAGAAAAACCAAGGCCTAGAGAGGTTAGATTCCATGGCCAGAGCAGATTTTTGACCCTGGACCTCAGTCTTAAGCACTTGTTTTTCACATCCTCACAAAATGAATGGGGTTTTCTTCACAGTTAGTGAGTAATTCCTTGGACTCTGGTTCTTTGACTTCAAGCCCCAGGCTCTTTTTTTACACTACCTTAACCCAACCAAGTTCTATTTACATGACCTCTCTCATCCTTCCCTGTTCAGCTACAAACTCTTTTTCAGAGGCCTCTCCTGACCTCTGTACCTGAGGAAGCTCCCCATCCCCCGTTGTCTGTCACTGCACCATGTTTTTTTTCTTCTTAGCGCCTATTGCGTTCGTGTTGACTCAGTTAATTGTTTCTTTTTCTGTCCACCGTCTTTTACCCCTACTAGACTGTAATCTCCATGACGGCAGAGACAATATCGCCTTTTTAAAAACTGCCTATCCCCTGCCTTGTTAACTGCCTGGCAAATATTTGTCATCTAGATGAATGAATAAATGCAACTATGGCTTAGATCCTGATTTCCTGCCTCTGCTGTCACTTAGCAAGGGACTATAGTTACTCAGAGATTCAGTTTCCTTAGCCATAAATATGTGTAATGAATCCCACCTCATAAGATATTGCGAAGGTGAAGTCAAGTAACAGATATGAAAGTGCTTTGCTATAAACCATATAACTATGTGCATGTGAAGTTGAAGAAGAAATCGTTTCCTTTCACTGTGGGACTGTAATATCCATATAGGCTCCCCTGTTCCCACCCAGCCTTCTTGATTTTTCCTCTCCTGTGGACACATTTCTTGGCAGTGGGACAAAGTTAATGTTACACTAATCATGGACACACTGCTAAAATAATTTTAAAGTAATTATGCCTGAAATGGCAACAAAAATTCTTCCCATTCTCTGTGAAGGCACTTGATGCTTTATCTTTTAGCTACAGGTTTCTTGATTGATTAGACAGGCAGCAAAGGAGGAATGATCCCTGAACTGAAAATTCAGAGGCCCAGGTTTTATTCCTGGCTCTGTCAAATGACAGACCTTAGGCAACTTCCTTCCCTTCAAGGTAAAGACAATATTGGGGCTGGAAGTTAGAGATCTTCTAGTTAAGGAAAAGCAAACTACAGACCAGTGGGCCAAATTTGGCCCACCACCTTTTTGTAAATAAAGTTTTATTGGGACACAGCCATGCTCATTTGTTTACATATTGCCTGTGGCTGCTTTCTTGCTAGGAAGACTGAGTGAGTAGTTGCAACAGAGACCATATGGCATATGAAGCTGAAAATATTTATTATCTGGCCGTTTACAGAAAAAGTTTGCCGATTCCTGCTCTAGTCCAATATCCTCCCCTTCCTTTTTAAATATGGGAAATTAATTCCAGAAAGAGAAGGAAAATTGCCTAAGATCACATAAAGAATTAGCAAAGGCAAATAGGTAAAAAGTTAGGAGGGAAGAAACTTATGTTAGTGAATATTCTGCCATAATCCAGACGCTAGACATAGCAATTTTTCTAAGATCACTAAGCTATATTTGAGGGGTTTTGCCCTCCTTCATTTTATATCTATCTAAATAAGACAAGTATTATTACATTTAAATGGTTCCAAAGAAATAAATGCCTTGGAGAGTCCGAAAATGAAGGCTTTGCAGTGTAAATCCAGCAAATTCATCATAATGAACATGCAGCCAAACATCCACTGGCATTTTGTTTTTGTAATAATCTCTCTGATGTCATGATTCATCTGGACTTCACTAATTTGGAAGTTGTGTTAATTTGGTGACATAAACTCTGGTTAAATTTATCTTTGCACACAGCCTGACAAAATGCCTTCTTAAGCAAATTGATAGTGTAAACAAGATTTTGGGGGAGTGGCATTTTTAAATTACGAGAATGAACGATTTTTTAGGCACTGCCAAGTCATTTAGAAGTGTTTATTTGAAATAAATGATGACTAGGCAGATCACAAGTCATTTCTATTTCATTAATGCATGTTCGAGGTCTTTCTAATTGGAAAACATTCTGACAGCATTTCTGTTCGGATATTGAATGTCATTTCTTGCAGAATGGGCTGCAATTCAAATTCTCTACTAATTGTGATCATCCTTTCTCTATAGTAGAGCCCAAACAGAATATCAGTGTGGGAGAAGACCTTAAAAATTATCAGTTGTTTTCTAAACCATAAGAATATTGAGATACTGAGTCCTACGGTGAGAAGTTACTCTCTTTTAAGTTCTCTGTTAATCTTTTTTCTCTTTTCAATTTTTTTGATTAGGGGAAATTCTCAGGTGGGTGCTGGACTGTCCTTAATACCTCTTTACTGCTTACTAATCTCCTTGCTTCAAAAACAGAGAGCAGACCTCAGGGAGCCAGTACTCTATATAGGCAGCATTTCCCAGAGATAATTAAAAGCATTGTTCTGTTTTCATTATATTTTCTTTTATGGCTGCCTTCTGTTCTGGCAAGTGATTGTGGTTTCCATTCATGGTAATTCTATCTAGTTTCCTCTTAAAATCAATTTCAAGGAAGAAAAAAAGTTAGGAAATGAGGCTGTTTTAGCCCAGTGTATTATGTGAACAGTGCAGATGATTTGTGGGTATGACAGAAATGATAGCATGGTGTGTGTTGATAGGGAGAACATAGTGGGGATGGGCTCACATAATGAAAGTTTGGTTTAAAGTAATCTAGTTCACTTGCCTTATTTTATGGCAGGAGAAAGTAATGATCAAAGAGGGCTAGAGACAGGCCTGGTGTCATGGCCGAGACCAGGAGAAGGACCATGGCTCTCCACTCTCACTCCTGCCGCCTGACACCACCTTGTACCCATTTTTGGTGTGCTTGCCCAGGTGTAAGCAAACATCTGGGAATGCGAGCTTGTTCTCTGAATGTGAAGTTTTTTTTTTTTTTTCACCAGCCTTCCCGGCATCAAAATGTTTGCCCCAAACCAGCCAGCCTTGGGATATTGAGGAGCAGTTTGCTGGAGGGACAGTCCGTGGCACGTAGGGTTGGACCTGCACCCAACTGCGGTGCTTCAGAGACCTCCTCACGCAGCATCAGGAGGCCATACAACATCAGCTCTTTCAGAAGAAAGAGATTGTCTCTCAGAATGTGATCTCAGTAATATTCCAGGAAGTATGTGTGTTCCCGTCACAATGAGGATCTCACTACTTCATCCTCGGGCCTGTTCCGTTAATGTTGGTGAAAGCAACCCCAAGGATCTTCTGGGGCATGGCCCATGGCCCATGGCCCGTGGCCCTGGGAGTTCAGATGCCCATTTCCTTAGAGCTAACCTAGCAGAGACTTTTAAGTCTCAGATCTTAGAATCCTGATGGGAGTCGGGGCTGCAGCTATGGCTTTCTGGGTTTCTGTCTCTCCTTGCAGGAGGCCTGGGAGCAGGCTTACAAGGCATTGGGAAGGTGATCACCCTCATAGCCCCCAAGTTCCTGGCCTTTTGATACAGCTGAGACACTGGGCCCACTGTGGGGCCCCACCCACTGGCTGTCTCTCTCTGGCATCCCAGGCATGTGGAACATGGACAGATGGCAACTCCTTGCTTTGAAAGTAAAGTGTCGGAGGGAACAAGGCTCACTTCTCAGAATAGTGTGCCAGGATGCATATTTCCTATGCATTTTTCAGATGCCATTTGATCCACCTGAGCCATGAATTGTCCCAAAACCATATACTTGCACTTAAGGCACATGATGACATCTGTTTTCAACAATAGCCCTTTAAGTGACACAGTGCTTGGCAAATCAGGAGGTGAAAGGCCAGATGAGGAAGCCAGGTCCATGTCTGGGAATGACTGAGGAAGGATTTAAAAACTGATAATAAAATACCTACTGCTTATTGAACATCTAGCAGGTACTATCCTAAGCACTTTATTTATCTTGTCCTATTGAATTCTCTCAAACACTTTAAAGATGTATATTATAGTTTCTCATTTTTTGGTGAGAAGTGAGGCTCACGGAGGTTAAACTATATGCCTGGGGCTGATAGCCAGTGAGAGGCAAAGCTGAGCTCTGATCACATTCTAAGATCTGGTCTTTCTGATGTTGGAGCCCATGGTCTGTTTAAACTGCAGCAGCCTTTGTAAAAACACTGGATTATCAGGACTCTCTGGTCTTGCCCAGATGACACTATTCATCAATGACACATTGGATTAGAGTCCATTAAAGGAGAAATATTACTAATAGGCCAAGGGAGGACTGACATTAAAAAGAAAAGGTTATTGCTGGTTTGTCTTTGAGTCCTTGAGGCAACTGTCCCGTGGTCTTGTCCACCAGATCATGGTGCTTTGAAGGTAGGGACCAGTGTCCAGCACAGGGTCTGGCACTTGGGGCTCCCAGATGAATTGGATTTATATCCCTGAGCCCTGGAAGAAACACTCATTGGAGAGAGGGAAAGTCAACAGGAACAGATTACGTTAATGTTTGAAAAGTGTTGTTAATAAGTGTCACATTTTTAGATACTGCTTGTTTTTTCTCTAATGTTCTGCTCCTTTCCCTTCCAATATGTGTCCATAATTAAGTCTTTTGGATGATAACACCATCTTACATCCAATTTCCCTGCCTCTAGTCTCTCCCTCTTTCAGTCCAGTTAATCGCTCATGGTCCTGGTAGGACAAGGGGCATCTTCCTCAAGTGCAATCCTGATTATGTTTCACTTCACAGAACCCCTCTGTTCTGACAGAACTCCATGAGCCCCTCCTTCTTCTTGAAGCTGGGAACATGTTTGATTGCTTATCTCTCTCAGTACATACTGCTGTGCCTGACAAAAAGCAGGTGCTGAATAGTTTGTTTGTTTGTTTGTTTGTTTTTGGTGAAGGCATCTCCTCTTATTGAAATGTCCTTCCCTTTTTTCATAATTAAAACACATTCTCACTCATTCCTGGGACCGTCCTGGGTCAGGTCGCTTGACGTCCTGGGTCAGGTCGCTTGACGCAGAGTCTGAGATGGGGATAGTTTTGCATACGGTTTATTGAGGGGATGCTTTCAATAAAGACAAACCTTTAAGGAAGTGAAGCAACAGGATAAGGCAGGGATGAAGACAAAGGGGAATTTTCAGCTGAAGTCTTGCCTCAGCCTGACCCCACAGGGAGCTCTGGAGCTTGAAGGCCACCCTTCAGGTGGGGGGTAGGCCTTTTCTACTCTGAATCAGTATTGACTTTTGGTGTTTTTTTTTTTTTCTTTTTTGGTGGGAAAGGGAATGAATAACCTCTCAGGCATTGTCAGGCCAGGTAGCTTCTGTTTCAGCAGAAAATTCTCGGCAAAAGAGTGCAGCTGTGAGCCCTTTGCGGCCAGAAGAGCTTCTGGGGGAATGGGCCCATGAACCAAGCAAAGAATTGCTGGACCACAGGCACCAACAGCATCTATTGCAAAGATCAAGCTCAAATATCGCTTCCTCTGTGACTCACTGGGGCAGGGCTTCAAAAACTATTGCTTTTTACTGTTGTAAAAACAGAACTTGCTGCCTAGTTCAACATGTGAGTTACTTGCTAGTCATGGAATAAACAGGTTTTCGAGCCAGATACATCTGGGGTTCAAATCTAGCTCTGCCTCTCATTACTGTTGGTGCCTTAAACATCACTCTGTCTCTCTCAACTCATTTCTGCCTCACAGAATTGTTGTGGCACCACCTGAGCTATGGACACACAGCACCTAGACCCAACCAATAAGTGAATGAGCATCTTGCAATGAATTTTTTCCTTTTCAAAGAGGTGTCAGTCCTCACCACTGTTATCCCCACTGCCTGGGTGAAGAAACAGAGTTGAGAGATCTGGTCACCTGCAGAAGGAGGCAATCAATAAATGGCCTGGCTGGTCGTATCCTGGGACTCTACTGGAAAGAAGCACAAGTGGTTTTGCTCTATTTTCCCTTGTAGCTGTCACTTTTGGCTCTGATGATCCCGATGGTAATTAGATTAGAGCCATATTTTTCTTAATCTGGTTGAAAAGGTAGATTCAGAATAGAAATAATATTAATTGAGCACCTACTCTGTGTCAAGCACCGGGGGAGTCATTTTCATACCTAAACTCTTAGTCCACATAACCAAGTGGGAAATTTCACTCCCATATAATAGAGGAAAGTGAGCTAGTTGCTCAAGGCACACATTTATTACACGGAACGTCACTCTCTTCAGAATTGGGCTGCCTTCTTCAAGAAAAGAGTGGTAGCTCCTGCATTCGTCCTCTGTTGTGGTCTGATCTGACTGTGGCTTCTTATTCATTACAGTCTTCATCATTTGTCGCCTCTTCCCTTGGTGTGTCTCCAGCCCTGCTCATTGTGGCTGTGGATGGTATTTTTATTGCTGTGGACACAGAACTAGGCTTTTCCCAGGCTGGTGCCATCTACTTGCCCAGTGGACACTGGAGGCTCTTTATAGCATATACATTCCAGAGGCACATTCCATGCACTACTCAAAGGCAGCGTTGTACGGACTCATGAGTGTGTATATGCCCAGGCATCCCAGCCCCCAGGCGTGGCCCCTGGGATCAGAAGGCCTCTCAGGAAAGAGGTTGGTGTGCTTGCCCCTGTTGTCTGTCCACAAATGTCCCTGTGCAGTGCCCCGGTGCTTGAAGCCTTGCTACTCTGTTAGTGTGCACTGAACGGGAGGCTGCAGTATTGTAGGCAATGCCATTCATTCACTGGTCCACTCACTCATACATTCCACCCCCACTTACTGAACATCTGCTGTGTGTCACCCAGCCTTGTCCCTAAGGAGCTCAGAATCTAATAAGATCATTATAATATAGCTTGTAGAGAGAGAAAAAGTACAAAATTTACCATAGCTGCTGCTGTCTTCTCAGAGGAATGGGACAGTCCATATCAGGGAAATGCTTGAAGTTCAAGACTTTCCTCTTTTGTGGATTCTTCCCTGATGGGCTCAGGCAATGTTAGCTACTCACTCTTCTGTATGCTGTCCCTTGTCATAGATACAGACATCACTTCTATTGTAACTGTCCATGTACTTGTCACTATCTGTCATCAGACCGTGAACTCCTTGAGAGGTTTAATACTGTCTTGTCTTTTTGACTTTTAGAAGCAGTATGGCTTTGGAATCAGAGAAACCCAGATTTGAATCCCAGAGCTGTTGGTTATTAATTAATTCAGGGCTAGAACAAGTGTGCGGAGAGTGAGGCGTTCACCTTGGGTACAAATTTAAAAGGTCACCGACAAACTCAGTGATAAAGGTAAATAATATTTTAATATAACATTTTAAAAGCCAGCATTACTACAAAAAAAAGGCCATGATGAACAGAATTTTAAATAAAGACAGGATTCGACCTAGAACTTGCCTGAGTTATCTCAATTGCCTCTCTATAATATTAGTCCTGTCTTATTAACTTTTCATTAATTTGGATTAATTTCTGCATTAACATTGTCTTTAAAAATACTGCCCTCACGGAGCTCCCATTCCAGTGGGGGAGGTAGACATGTACAAAAATAACAATAACACATACCATAAAGGAAAGTATACCATACATGTGAAAAAGGCACAAACCATCTCCCAAGGTTGGTGCTGCTGGTAGTGGGGTGCAAGTTGGGAAACATCCCTGAGACGTGGTGACATTTGACCTGTGTCTTGAAGGATAAGTAAGAGTTCAACAGCTGCTTGAGAGGTGGATGGTAGAAGGAGAGCAGAAGTAATTGCCTGGGAAGAAGTAGAAGAGTATGGGGAGGCTGATATGTCTGGAGAATGTCAAACAGTTTGAGCTGTTAGATTTGTTGAGAGCTGTTCTGTTGATAAGAGGAATGATTATTTCCATTTTTGATGTGTTGTGTTTCAAAGAACATTCAAGTGAAGTTTCCCTGCAGGCAGTTAGAGACCCTGGGAATGAGAAGTGAAGATTGATATTGGAGTCAGAAGTGGTTAGAGGCAGGAGGTATAGGCATGAAAGAATGTTTCTTCAGGGAATGGTGCGGGCTCTCTGTCACTTTACAGAAAAAGCTGACCCTCAGTCAATTATATTTGTTCCTTTTAGTAGTAAAAAGTGGCCTTTAGTAGCCTTTTCAGATTGGCTTCTTTTATTACTAATATGCAGATGTACTAGGTGTACATCTAGTTCCTTATATAATTATATCATTCAATCCTCACAACAATCCTGTGTGATAAATTTTATTAGTTTATTATCTCATTTTAGGGAGGAGGACCTTAGTGAGGTTAAGCAACTAGTGTGAGAGTGACTGGAATATAGGAAGGGGTTGAAGTTGTGGGCAATTGCCAAAGGAGAGATTATTGAGACTAGATTATTCTAAACCTATTTCAAAAAGATCACAAGCCTCTTTGGAAATCTTATGAAAGGCAAGGACACCCTTCCCTCTCCAACTCCAAGCATATATATTATGTGTATATGTACATGTATATTTATATATGTTTATATATGCACACAATATTCTGCATACAGTTTCAGGGATGTTGTATGTGATATTGTGATTTATCATAAATATATTTCTGATCTTTGTCCTTGTTTCTGGCACAGAACTCTTCAAACCCTTGGAATTTCCTAAGTGATAAGAGCAATAAAGGTGTCTTGATATTCATAACAAACCCCTTTCAACCACACCTAAGTTTATGCTAATGAGGTGACTTTTGGAAAGCACCTAAGGATAGGGGCTGATTGCCCTGAGAACCAACCATGCGATTAGTGGGTTGGAACTTTCAGTCCTCACCCCCCCATCTATAGAGAGGGAAGAGGGGCTGGTGACTGAATAGATTGCCAATGGCCAGTGATTTCTTCATCATGCCTATATAATGAAGCCTCCATATAAAAACTCGAAAGGACAGAATGGTTCTTTTTTTTTTTTTCTTTAGCCAAATATGACCCTGCATTAACACATCATAATCCATAGTTTACCTGAGGATTTGCTTTTGGTGTTGGATATTCTGTGGGTTTGGACAAATGTATAATGAAATATATCCATCATTGTTGTATCATGCAGAGTATTTTTACTGCTTTAAAAAATCCTCTGTGCTCTGCCTATTCATCTTTCCCCAGCCCCATCCGTAGTAACCTCTAATCTTTTTACTGTCTCCATAATGTCATGTAGTGGAATCATACAGTATGTAACCTTTTCAGATTGGCTTCTTTTACTACTAATATGCATTTAAGATTCCTCCATATCTTTTCATGGCTTTATAGTCATTTCTTTTTAGCAGTGAATAATATTCCATTGTCTAGATGAATCACAGTTTGTTTATTCATCTGCTGAAGGACATCTTGGTTGCTTCCAAGTTTTGGCAATCATGAATAAAGCTGCTATAAATATCTGTGTGCTAGTTTTTGTGTGGCTATGCGTTTTCAGCTGCTTTATATAAATACCAAAGAGTGCAATTGCTGGATCCTGTGGTAAGAGTATGTTGAGTTTTGTAAGAAATCACCAAACTGTCTTCCAAAGTGCTATACTGTTTTGCATTCCCACCAGGAATAGGTGAGCGTTCCTGTTGCTTCACATCCTCACCAGCATTTGCAGTGGTCGGTGTTCTGGATTTTGGCCTAATATGTGTGTAGTAGTATCTCATTTTTGTTTTAATTTTCATTTTCTTGATGACCTATGTATGACATGGACCATCTTTTCATATGCGTATTTGCCGTCTGTATGTCTATTAAGATGTTTGGCCCATTTTTAAAGTTGTTTTCTTATTGTTGAGTTTTAAGAGTTCTTTACATATTTTGGATAACAGTCTTTTATCAGATGTGTTTATGCAGATATTTTCTCTCAGTCTGTGGCTTGTTTTCTTATTCTCTTGATTTTTTTTTTTTTTTTGCAGAGCAGAAGTTTTTAATTTGAATGGAGTATAGCTTATCAATTGTTTCATGGATTATGTCATTGGTATTTAAAAGGCATTACTGCAGCTAGGTTTTCTCCTGTTATCTTTTACAGGTTTTATAATTTTGTGTTTTACATTTTGAATTGGTTTTTGTGAGGGGTGTTTTAAGTGTCTCATGATTTTATTTGTATTTCTCAGATGATTGATTACGTTGAGACTTTTTTTGTATTGGCCACTCATATATTTACTTTTGTGACATGTATCCAAGTCTTTTGCCCATTTAAATTGGATTATTTGTTTTTTATTGTTAATTTGTAAAGGTTCTTTATATCTTCATTTTTCCACATGGATATCCAGTGTGTCAGCGCCATTCGTTGAAACTTTCTTCATTGAATTGAGCTGGTAAAAAAAATCAGTTGAATACCCTATGTGCGTGTCTATTTCTGAACTCTGTTCTGTTTATTGATTTGTCTATGTAATGCCAATATCACACCATTTCGATTACAGTAGCTGTTTAGTAAGCCCTGAAATCAGATAGTGTAAATCTTCCAACATTGCTTTTGTTTTTCAAGATTGTTTGTTTCGGACATTCTAAGACTTTTACCTCCCATATACATTTTAGAATCAGCTTGTCAAGATTTGATTGGGATATCTTTATATTTATAGATCGATTTGGTGGTATAGATAACTAACCCTATTGCCTTTTTGAATCCATGAACCTAATGTTTATCTCCACATATTTAAGTCTTTAGTTGTTCTAAGCAGTGCTTTATAACCTTCGGTGTGGAGCTCTTGAACATTTTTTATTAGATTTATTCTTAGATATTTAATTCTTAAAAATTGTTATTGTAAATGGTATTTGCTTTTTAAATTTTATTTAAAATTTTTTTGTTACTAAAACATGGAACTATAACTAATTTTTATATGTCAACCTTGTATTCTGAATAATTACCAAATTTACTTAATATGTTTTTTAGATTCCATAGAGTTTTCTACATACCTACTGATTCACCTGTATATGATTGCAATTTTACTACTTTCTTTCAAATTTATATGCCTTTTATTTTTCTTGACTTACTGCACTAGCTAGAATCTCCAATAAAATGTTGGAGGAAAGTTGTGGGAACAGACATCTTTGCCTTATTCCTGATCTTATAAGAAAAGCATTCATAGTTTCATCATTAAATATTGTTAGCAGTAAGAGTTTTGCAGATTCTCTTGAGGAAGTTTGAGGAAGTTTTATTTTTCCTCACTTCTATTTTTCCCCATAACGATTTATTGCAAAATTTTATTAAATACTTTTCTCATCTTTTCTCATTACAGGATTTTCCCCCTTATTTTGTGAATGTGGTGAATTAATTTAATTGATTGACTCACTAATGTTAACCCAAGCCTGCATTTCTGGGATAAAACTGAAGTGGTCATGATGTGTTATTTTTTTGATACATTCTTGAATTACCTATTGTTAATAGTTTTGTTGAGGACTTTTATATGTATGATTATGAGTAATTTTATTTTCTTATGTTTTATCTGGTTTTGATACTAGATAATGCTGGCCTTGAAAAATGGGTTGAAAAGTATTTTGTTTTCTAAAAGAGTTTGTAAAATTTAGTATTATATCTTCCTTGAATAGTTGATGTAATTCACTGGTGAAGCTGTCTGGACCTGGAGTCTTCTTTGCTGGAAGGATTTTCAAAATGAATCAAATTTAAAAAAATGGATATGGGGGAGTTTAATTTTCTAATTCTTCTTGTTCAGTTTTGGTAAAATACTTCTTAAAAGAAATTTGTCCATTTATCTTAGTTTTCAAATTGTTAGCATAAAGTTGTCTATAATGTGCCCTATTATCTTTTTATCGTGTGTCAGATCTGGAGTGATGCCCAATTCCTTCATTTCTTATGTTGGCAATTTGTGTTTTCTCTCTTTTTTTCTTTGTTCGTGTTAACATTTTATCAATTTTATTATTTCTGACCAAAAACCCACTTCTGACTTTTAAAATTTTCTCCTTTTGTTCATTTTCTATTTCATCGATTCTGCTGTTTGATCTTGTTTTTCTCGTTTCTTAATGTTTAAGATTAGGTTATTGATTTACACCTGCTTCTTTTCTAATATAAGCATCTAAATCTACCTATTTTTTCATACTTTTGTATCCTGCACATTTGATAACAGCATATTTTCATTATCATTTATTTTAAAATATTTTCCAATTTTTCCTTTAATTTTATAAAAGTTTTTTAGAACCACACTGCTTAATTTCCAAATACTTAAAAATTTTCTAGATCTTATTGTTATTGATTTCTTATTTAATGCAGCTGTGGCCAGAGAACAATCTCTGTCTGATTCAAGTCCCGCAATTCATTGAGATTTATTTTATGGCCCAGCATATGGTCAATCCTGGTGAATATTTCTTATGTACTTAAAAAGAATGTATATTCTGCATTTGTGGGGTGTAGTGTTCTGTAAGTATCGATTAGATTGATTTGGTTGATAGTATTGTTCAAATCTTTTATATCCTTAATTTTGTTTTTTTTTTTTGTCTACCTGTTCCTTAACTTACTGAGAAAAGAACATTAAAATCTTCAACTGTGGTTATAGATTTGCCTATTTTTCCCTTTAGTTCTGATAATTCTTCATGTATTTTGAAACTCTGCTCTTAGGTGCATATACATTTGGTATTATGTCTTCCTGATGAATTGACCTGTGATTATTATGAAATGTTCTTATTTGTATGTGATCACGTTTTTTATGTTGAAGTTTACTTTTTCCGTTGTTCATATAATCACATCAATTATCTTATGTGTAGTGTTTGCAAGGTGTACCTTTTTTCACCCTTTGCTTTCAACCTTTCTGTGCTATTATATTTAAAGCATATTTCTTGAAAATAACATATGGTTGGATTTTGCTGTTTTATGCAGTCTGATTATCATTATCTTTTAATTGGTTTATTTACATTTAATGTAATCACTAATATGGTTAAATTTCAGCCTACAATCTTGCCAGTTAAATTTTGTCTCTTTGTTTCTTCTTTCCTTATTTCTTTTGGGTGAATTGAGTATTTTTTTTAAGCATTCTATTTTACTGCCACCATTATCTTTTCCCTGTATCTCATTTTAAAATTTTTCAGTGGTTGCTTTAGAGCAGATTTTCAATCTTGGGACCATCGCTAAATAATTCTTCCTTGTGAGGGACTGTCCTGCATGTACACTGTAGGATGAGCAGGATTCCTGGTCTCTGCTCACTAGATGCCAGTAGTGCCCCTTCCCTTCAGTTGTAACAACCAAGAATATCTCCAGACATTGTCAGATGTCCCCTGAGTTGGGGGCAATGTTGTCTTGATGGGGAACTTCTGCTCTGGAGAGTATAGTATTCATCTTTACCTTGTAACATCTACCTTCAAAGAATGTTATGCTTCTTCACAAACAGTATAAGAACTTAACAACAATATAATGCAATTTACCTTTTCTCAACCATTGTACTTTTATCATATGCTTTCATTTTAACTATAAACCTCATGATACATTGTTACTATTTTTGTCTTAGTCAAGAATTTTTTTAAAAAAAGCATATGTGTATTATAGATAATTGTTTTGTTTAATTAAATTAAATTAAATTAAAATTTAACTTTAGATTTTATTTGTTGTCTTTGATACGCATTCCCTCATCTCTTCTGCTTCTAGGCTCTACTCCTTGATAGATCCTGCTGCCCTGCCCTTGGTGTTTTACTGTCCACTGAGTGAAGGCCTAGAAGGCCTGAGAAGGAGTTCTTTCAGCTCTTTTGCTTGTCCGCATTTTTGGAAGGCCACTGCTGGACACTCTGTGAAGTCCTCTACTAGCTCAGAGGGATTTTCCTCAGTTCTCTTGTTCCTGCTCTCAGTTGTCAGTAGGTCCCTGCTTTGGACAAGGCAAGTCTCATGTATCTCAGAGGGATCTCTCTGAACTCTCCCATCCCACTCTAAGCCTTTGGAATACTATCCCCATGTACTTGGTGAAGATCTGTGGCAAAGACTTGGTTTGTGGGGTCAGAGTTACCCTGCAACTGGGACACTTGGAATTTTGATCTATTAGTGCACCTTACACTTAGATGTTAATAGTTCACTAAAAGTTCAGCTGGTTTTTCTTTATCTATAATGGATCTTTCATTTCTCCCCCAGGAAGACTTTGCAAACACTTTCTAGAGTTTAGTTCACTTGAGTTTCTTTAAGCCATCACCTCTCTGATGCGTTTCTAAAAAACTATGATTTTATAATATGCCTGGCTTGATCTTATTCTTATGGTGGGAACAATAGTCTCTTCTGACTCTAAATCCTAATTGGAATGCATCAAACTTTTAAACAAATACCCAGAATCATGAGTTGAGTTTTTGCTGCAAAGCCCTGCTAAACTTTCATCAACTTCAGTGAGTTCTCACTTATCAACTTCCACACCCGCTTCTCACCCCATCAGTCACTCAATTGCTGAATCTTAAGTGCTCGTAGAACATGCCAGACTCAGCTTTTGTGTTGGATTCAAAGAGTCCTCTCCTCAGGAAAAATAGTTTGGCTATTAAAGAAAAGAGTCCAGAAAAGCAGATGCTGACGTGATGTCCAGGATCTGGTGCCCTCTAATTTGTGGGCTTCATGTTTTGAGAAAGAATGAAAACTTCTAGCCTGTGACACACCCTGCCCAGGACTTGTTATAGCAGCTAATGTTTATCGACCATAATGTTTTTCATGTTTTGTTTTAGGCTGCCTACAGTCTTGTTCCTAGTAAGAGGATGGGTCACAGCAGAAGTAGGTGAAATAAGAATAATAAAACCTATCTTACAGGCTAGTAATGACAAAATGAGGTAATGTCTATAACATGGATGACATTTAATCGGTGCTTAATAAATACAACCTCTTATTACCTTTAGTTAGAAGAAAGGGGCTCTCAGAATTGAAGATGAGTTTCCTGTTTTCATGTAGAGACTCTATGGAACTATTCAGAACTTATGTAGCAAGTTACCCAATTCAAACCTCACCCCATTGGATTCAAACCTGGATAGAGAGCTGGCGGGATGTGCCCAAAGGTAATCTATTTTCATCATCCACGGTGGAGCATGCTGTGAAAAGTTTATCCAAGGGAAGAAGGAGTCAGGCGCATAAGCTTGATCCAGGCCTCGAGGGCAGGAGCAGCTCAGATCTTGCTCTCACTCAGACTTCTCTTCTGCTTCAGCCCTTGTGGAGTCCTCTCTTCATCCCGAGAGGAGAGGGTGCTGTGTATAAAAACTTCTTTGTAATTTGGTCTAAAATCATTCTGTGTTGAAATCAGGATCTCAGATATCTGTATGCTCATGTTCATTGAAGCATTATTCACAATAGCCAAGATATAGAAACAATCTTAGGGTCCACTGAAAGATGAATGGATACATAAAATGTGGTGTATAAGTGCAGTGGAATATTATAAGTCTTAAAAAAGAAGGAAATTCTACCATTTGTGACAACATGGATGTACCAACATAGATGTGACAACATGGACATTATGCTAGGTAAAATAAGACAGTCACAGAAGGACAAATATTGTATGATTCCACTTATGTGAGGTGTCTGAGTCATAGAAGCAGAGTAGAATGTTTGTTGCCAGGAACAGAGGGAGAAGGAAATTGTGAGTTGTTGCTCAATGGGTATAAAGTTTCAGTTATGCACAATAAATAAGTTCTAGACATCTGCTGTACACCATAGTCCTATAGTTAACAAGTCCTGCACACTTAAAACTTTGTTAAGAGGGTAGATCTTATGTTAAGTGTTCTTAACACACACACGAAGGGACACAGGAGACTTTTGGAGGCGATAGATATGTTTATTATTGATGTGATAGCATCACAGGTATATGCGTATGTCTAAATGCATCAAATTGTATACATTAAGCATGCAGTTTTTTTGTGTATCAATTATACTTCAGTAAGTCTTTTGAAATGAAATGATTCTGTGATGCTGAGTTCAAGTCCATATAACTTTAAGATCAGTGCAGTAGAATGTGGCATTGGCGGGGGCAATGCAGGGCTCTGGCTAGCTTAGTAAGAATCTTGGCTGAGTGGCCAACATAAGTGGGTAGAGTCAGAGTCTTCACCTGGAGCACCATAGTCTCTTTTCAGGGTCTTCCCAACTTAGGGGTACCTCCTTTCTCTGGGCCTGACTCTTCTGTTTTTATTAAAGTTAATGGGATGGAAATTTTGGGCCAGTAGGGACAGAGATGGGTAAAGAGTCTCCCTCAGGTTTTATTCACTGTCAGAGTCAATGTTCAAGCTGTATCCTGCTTGATGGGAGAGGCCTTCAATTACCTGAAGGGTCCTGGCCCCGGAACTGATGGGGAAGAACCAAGACGGAAGAGTTATCCTCACGGCCAGGGCTGCCCTCCAGTAAAGAGAGGGTCTTCCTCTGCCCCTTTTCTTTATTTGCTTTAGTGCAGAAATTGTGGACTCAAGGTGAAATTCAGTTATACTTCGTTTTGCTTCATTTGGACATATGGACAAGGGTCTCTTTATTTATGGAGACAAACATTTCAGAAGAGCAAACAACACACTTCTGAGCTCCCTGTGTGGGTTAGTGGACAACACCTCCCTTTTCTTGAATTCAAACATGTGATATCTTAGAGGAAAGGAGGCTTACCTTGGGTTTATTAGCTCCCCTGTACCCTGAGGGAGGAAGAATCCTGTCAAGGCTGGTGCCAGGTGTTTCGGGTACCATTGGGGGATTTTCCTGAGGCTTCCCACGGCAGATATGGTACCAGCATCTTTATTAGGTGGCAGTATCAAGGGCTTAAATGAGGGCTGACAGTTGCAGTAGTATTATCAGCATGAAGCGGGGCTGGTGGCTTTGGGAGCATCCAGCGACAGAGCCTCTGCCATGACTTGCTTTGCCCTGTTGGTGGGTGCTGGCAGCATGGTGGCAGGAGGCACAGTTACATGACATGCTACCCTTCAGAGGCCCAAGAGTCGACAAAACATGACACAATACGAGAAAAGGAAACTGTGGAAATTTTGTTGCTCGTGTGTCCATGTGTGGTCACCCTGCCCCATTTGGGCAGAGAGAGGAAACTTTGAAAAGGGTTCTGTTAATTTCCTAGGGCTGATGTGACAAATTACCACAACCAGGTACCTTAAAGCAATAGAAAATTATTCTTTCACAGTTCTGTAGGCCAGAAGTCTGAAATCAGGGTGTTGGCGGGGCTGCACTTCCTACAAAGGCTCTGGGGGATAATCTCTTCTTTGCTTCTTCCAGCTTCTGGAGAAGGTTGGCATTCCTTGCACCTGCCTTACTACAATCTCCACTTCCATCTTCACATTGTCTTCTCCTCTGGGTGTTTCAAATCTCCCTTTGCCTTTTTTTTTGTAGGGATAACTTGTCATTGGATTTCAGGCCCACCCATATAATCCAGGATGATCTCATCTCAAGATTCTTAGTATAATTATATCTGCAAAGACCTTTTTGCAAATAAGGCAACATTTACAGGATCTAAGGACTTGATGTGACCATATCTTTTTCGAGACCACCAATTTTAACCCACAGAAGAGGGTCAAGGTTAGCGGCCTAATGATCCGGCTGATGGGGAGCAGCTAGAGAGAATAAAGTGGGATGGCTTTTCTTTTTTACCCCATGCTGCTATGCATGACCTCGTGCATTGTCCTCCCCTTCAATCAGACAACCACCTTGATCCCTAATGCCAGAGCCCTTTCTTTCCCTGCCTCTCACACAAATGTGCAGCAATATACCACCCACTAAAGCCTTTCTTTACCTTTAGATCCAAGAGCCTTTTGCTGATTCTTATGAACACTTGAAGCCCCTCTTTACCAGATGATTAACATATAATAAATATTTGTGTATGTGTATCTGTTTGTGTGTTCAGAGATTGCCCTCTTTTGGCAAGTGCCTTGGGGAACCAGCACTTTCCCGTGTCTGTGGGCTCGTTGGCATTCTTCCCCCTGTTGCCTAGGCATCATCTGGCAGCATATGCATTTTTCAGCCTAGACCGGGGAGCTGGTAGTAGAAGGATAAGAAGACAGCTCTGGAGTCAGACCTGGATTGAATGTCACCTGGGCCACTTGGCTCTGCTGTGGGACTCTGGGCATGTCATTGAACCTCCATCTAGTCGTCTGGAGAAAGGGGGTAATAATTCCTATTTATAGGATTGTGTTGGGGATTATAAGAAAAAATGCACGTGTGGCACCCGGCACAGGGGAGCTGCTTAATAAGTTAGTTTCTTTTATCCTTTATTTCCTCTCATTTGGGTGTCTTGAGAAATCACCTTCCTTTCCCCCCAAAGTCATAACTCACTTCTAGTACTTCAGCTCCAAAGACAAACACACAAATTGTTCAGCAGCGACCAATTTCGCGCCATGGTAACCTGCTGTTTTTAATTATCTGCCTTTACCCTGTAACAGCTGTGGGGCATTTGGCCTGACCAAATGTAATTGAGTCTTGTGACGTGCACCAGATGTGGAGGTGTTCTGCCAGGTGTTTATTCTGAGGATATAATACGGCATTTTAGCACATGCAGTATTTCTTTCTCCTACTCCCTCCCTGCTTCACCCCAAATGTTCTTTCAGGAAAGGTCCAGGCTCGGCCCTCAGCTTCAGGCCTGCGCCCTAGAGCCAGCCGTGAGTCTGGAGTCTTTTTAACTGGGCTTTTACCTTTTCTGGGGTTCCCCAGCTCCCTGGAGACTCGCTCTGTTAATGAGGAAGATCACTGCTACTGCTTTGAGAAGGAGCCATGAAGTGCCTTGGGGCTTGCCATCTTCTGTGGTGGTCTGGGTCAAGGCTTCCAGGCTTTCACCGGGCGGGGCCAGGCCTTGTGTGGTGGCTTCACTTTCGGAGCGGAGGCTTATCTTCCTGTGAGGGAGGCAGCAATTCCCTTTTGGAATGTGGCTTGAACAATTCAAAAGAATATTCCTCAGAATTTAGGAGGCCAGCCTTGGACCCAATACACACAGAGTGGCTCCCTCCAGCAGCGCTAGACTGCAGGCATGCGCTTTCTCACGCTGCACCCACCTTGGAGCCCTGCCTGCACCTGGGATCTGCCCGTCCCTGAGCGAAAATGGGGCAGCGATTGTGAAAGTGCTGCTTTTGAAAGTGGAAACGTGTTTGGGGAATTTTTTTCCTTTTCCATAATCTTTGTAAATTTGGGATAAGTCCTTTGGATTGCTGAAGTTTTTTTTTTTTTTTTTTTTTTTTTTTTTTTTTTGCCTCTTGCATTTGACCAAAATTTTTGAGGTAATTCGCTGAAAGGATTGAGAAAATTTGGCTGATGTGACTGGTATGAAAGAAACTAGGTTTAGGCTATCATTTAATTCAGTTTCATTTTTAACCCAATCTTGTTTATCTCATACATTCACCAGTTATTTTTTGAGCACCTATTATATGCCAGGCACTTGTCTAAACATTGAGGGAAATGACTGTAAGCAAAACAAAATCTCTACTCTAATGGAGTTTAGAATCTGATAGGGGACAGAAATAAGAAAACCAAATAAATATATACTATATATTAGGTATGTTAAGTACTACATAAAAGCAGATGAGATGATAGAGAATGAGGATTTGTTCTTTTAGAACCCGCCCCGACTCCCACAAACAGCAGATTGAACAAGGCAGAAGTACATATTTTTTTTCTCTTGCAAAATCAAACAATCCATTGCCGCTAAGCTTGCTCCCAAATCATTAAAGATCCAGCTCCTTTTATCCTCTCTTTCCACTATCCTCAATATGTAGCTTGCACATCATGGCCCTACATGGCTGTTTTAGCTCTAGCCATCACACCTGCGTTCTTGCAGGAAGGAGGAAAGTAAAGGAGAAGGGCATGGCCCTCTCTTGGAAGATACTTCTGGGAAGGTACATATTACCTATGTTTTTGTCCTTTTGGTCAGATCTTGGTCACATAGCCACCCCTAGCTGCAGGAGAGGCCAAGGAAATGTTTTCTCTATTCCAGGTAGCCTTGCTAAAATTCAGGAGTCTTTTTCATAGAAAAACTGGAATGGAAATTAGAGGATAATCATAATTTGTGAGAGAAGACCTCTCTGAGGAGGCATCATTTGAATAGAAACCACAATGACATGGTTTTTCATTTAACTAATCAAATTGTCTGAGTGCCTCTTCCGTGCTTAGTATTAGAGACATAAAGATGAATAATAATAATAGTCTTATCTTCAATGCTTGCTATCCAGAGCAGTGGTGGCAAATTGGTAGTACAAGGGTAGTTTCTAGTCAGTAGGTGTAGTTTGGCTGACACGTGTTTTAACAATTAGGAA
>CM053509.1:144473866-144492769 GCA_028627145.1 Eidolon dupreanum | reverse complement strand
TTTTTTTTTTTTTTTTTTCCTATATGAGAAAAGGGTTATCTGATACATTGGCTTTCCCTGGATCAGGTGACAAGCCAAGGGCTAACTACCTGAGACCATGGAAGCAGTATCACACAGTTCAAATATGGTGGTGTAGGCCCAGCCTTTTAGCAGGTGCTGAGCCTAGCTGTTCTTGGAGCAAGGGATGTAGCTGGGCAAGAACACCAACCATGTCTTCTGTAACATAAAATGTTTAACATTACAGCTGTGATGATTCTGTCTTGAATGGCTCTGCTGACAGTTCTTCTGGCACGTGGGGTGGAAGCCTTTTTCTGAAGAGACAAGCCATCTGAGATAACTCTGTAAGGAAAACATGTTTTAGGTTATGTATGGGTATACCAAGGTTCTTTGAAAAATGTCACCTCACTGAGATACAGAACATATTTAATCTAAAGCTGCTACTCACTTCTGGGCTCCAAAAGAAGGAATGGTGTGCTAAGAGTCAGGCTGAGGAAATGAAATGAGGGTTTCCATGGCTATTGGCTTGAGTGTGCATAAGACAAAAGTTTTTGAACTGCAAACATCAATTCATCCAAAATATTTTCCCTCTTCTATTTCACTTGTTTACTTGGTTAGCAGAGAAACAGAGCAGGGAATGTTCTGGTACAAATACATAGCCTAAGGGAGTCAGAACATTTCCAGCTGCCAGGAACATCCCAAACAGAGCCTTGAGTGTTCAGCAAACTTTGGGGACACTCAGAATCAGCTTGGGTAAATGTGGAGACCAGGAGCTTAGGTCTCAGCCCTGCCGATCTCTAGCTGAGTGATGTTGGGGAATGACTTTATGTCCCTGAGTTTAGGTGTTCCATCTGTAGAAGAAATAAATGCTGGTTGAATCTGAAGTTAGTGCTAACAACCTATATTAACTAAGGTTAGACTCACCTGCATGTGAGAGAAACTCGAGAGTACTTTTAACACTTAAGGTTTTATTTTTTGAGTAAGAGGCAATGATGATGTGATGAAATTACCAGAGACTTAGGCTTCTTCTTCCTGTTTTCTGATCCACCATTCCTAGAGATTGGCCTTCATCCTCACTGGCCAGATGATTGGAAGAACTCTAGCTATTATATCCATGTTCCAAGGCAAGAGGATGGAGGTTGGAGCATTTCTGTAATTCCTTCCTCTTGAGCGTGGGCTGAGCCTAGTAACTCACTTCTGAGGAATAGAATACAGCAAAAGTGATGTGATGTCTTCCTGAGGTTAGGATACAAAAAGGCTAGCCTCTCCTCTCGTTTTCTCCCTTTCTCTCCCCTCCTTTCCCTTCTTTCCCCTCCCTTCTCCCTTCCCCTCCCCTCCTTTCTCCCTCCTTTCTCCTCACTTCTCCCCTCCCCTCACTTCTTCCTTCCCCTCCACTCTCCCTTCCAGTCCCCTCCCTCCTCCCGCCCTTGCCCCCTCCTTCCTTTTCCCACCCTTCCCCTCCCTTCCCCTGCCTTCTCCCCTCCCTTCCCCTCCCCTCCATTCTCCCCTCCCCTCCCTCTCCCTCCCCTTCCCTTCTCCACTTTTTCTGGTTTTCCCCTGGTGCTAGGGGAAGTGAGCTGCCCTGTTATGAGGCAGCTCAGTGGAGAGGCGCATGGGGCAAGGCACTGAAGCTTCCCCACAGCCAGATGGGTGAGCTTGGAAGTAGATTCTCCAGCCCCAGTTGCACCTTGAGACAACTAACTGCAGCCCTGTCTGGCAGCTTAAGAGTAACCTCATGAGCGACCTTGAACCAGAAGTGGTTTGCTAAGCTGCACTCAAGATTTCTGACTCACAGAAACTTCGACAGAAGAAATGCTTTTTGCTTTTAGCTGCTAAATTTTGGGGTAATTGTTATGTAACAGTAGAAAATTAATTCACCCTGCACCTGCTTTAAGGGCATTCAGTGAACTTTGGGTAAATATAGAGGCCTCTCGGAATTAGCATGTAACGGGAAACTGGGCTTGGAGTCTCTGGTTCTCTCAGGCAGCACAGGAACTGGATTTGGGCCAAAGCTTTGCTCAATTTCTTATCACTTGGGTATTTTCCTAAAATTTTCTTAGAGGAAAAGAATGAAACAACCACAAGCACTCCATACATAGAGCACAACTGACTTAGCACACATTCTCAGAGTCTGCTCTGTACATGCCATAGTTTGACCCTGTGCTCTGGGGCACAGGGCGTAGATCTGGCTCTGTGTGGCAGATAGGCGGCGCCGACTCTGCTCACCCTCTCTGGCTCCAGTGTTGTTCGGAAGCAGGCTCTTTGGCTCCAGGGTCTTCATGGCTAGCATCGACCCTGCTCAAAAGCGAGAACACATGATGCCTTCATGAACATCACACGAGGACCCCCTTCCCCGGGTGTTGTAGCGTGCCAGGGGCATTGCCCTGGAGACTGGAACAGGCTGGCTTTCAGCTCCCATGTGTTCCCCTGGCCTCTGTGGGGCACAGTCTGTACCACTGCAGGTGATGATGCTGCCTCGGTGGACCAGGTTCATGAGCCATAAAGAGAATAATAAATAAACCACCTGGTTCTTTTCACAGGGCTTATCTAAATCAAAGATTTTTCATCATGTATAATGAGTGAAAAAAAGATCACAAAACAGCATGAATATACAATTCCATTTATTAATAATTATATGCACACACATATAAACACAAACAGATTTCTTGTAGTATTAGCATTAACATACTAATAATCTCCGGATAGTGGAAATTTGGATAGTGTTTATTTTCTTCATGTTTTTTTTTTTCTGTAGTATTTCATTCTTTTTTAACACAAGCAGGTATTATTCTTTGAAACAGAAGGTAATAATAAACCCTCTTTTTATTTTGAAAAAAAAAAATCCTTTTCTCTTTCATTTGTATAGAGCTTTGCAGCTAAGTATAATTATCCTCAATTCCCAGATATTGCAGCTGAGGCTCAGAGCGGTGAGGCGTTTGGCCCATTCATGGAGAGAGCTCTCCACTGCACCTTTCCTCTTTTCCCCTGCCCACCCCCAGGCATCACCTGTCTAGAGTTTTATCTGACACTATCAAGCCTAGTCCTTTCCGCTTTCAGTTTTCTCACCTGTAAAACGAGGCTAATAATAGTATTTACCTCATAAGGTGATCATGGGGATTAAATGTGATATGATAATGTGTGTGAAGCACTTAGCCCCTAGGCCCTAGCATCAGTAACTGTTGGCACTGGTTATTCTTGGGTGATTTCGGAGAAGGCATTTCCTCTCTTTGAGTCTGTTTCTTCAAATTCAAAATGCAAGAGTTGGACGTGAAGATGACTGAAAATTCTACATTTCAGTTCTCTGGTTCCAAAATTTTGTTGCCGTGATTTCAAGAAGCTGGATTATAAGTAGCAGTTGCCATCAGCTCATTCTGCTGAACTGGCTTGAAAATGATGTAAATGTATGAACAACTGAAGTCTGTGGAAGGGTGTTCCTGGCAGAAGAATAGCATGTGTACATCCCCAGCAGGGGCTAGGCAACCTGCAGGGGAAGAGATAGGAGAAGCCTGGTATGGGGAGCGTGGGCTGGCAGCTCTTTCCAGAACCAGGTCCTTAGCCACAGTCAAAGGAATGGTGTCCTGCTTCCCAGTGAGCCCTCCACACCAGGTTGCCAGACAGTTGAGAAGTATCATATGTAGGTGTTTTTACTGCCTATGTTTTCTTCCAAAAGTTTTATGGTTTTGGGTCTTATTTTTAAGTCTTTAATCCATTTTGAGTCTATTCTTGTATATGGTGTAAGAACATAGTCCAGCTTCTTTTTTTTTGCATGTATTTGTCCAATTTTCCCAACACCATTTATTGAAGAGACTGTCTTTACTCCATTGCATATTCTTACCACCTTTGTCATATACTAAGTGAGCGTATAGGCGTGGATTTATTTCTATGCTCTCTATTCTGTTCCATTGATCAATGTATCTGTTTTTATGTCAGTACCATGCTGTTTTGATTACTGTAGTCTTGTAGTATAGTTTGATATCAGGTAATGTGATACCTCCAACTTTGTTCTTCTTTCTCAAGATTGCCATGGCTATTCGGGTTTTTTTATGGATCCATATAAATTTTAGGATTATTTGTTCTAACTCTGACAAATGCCATTGGTATTTTGATAGGGATTGCATTGAATCTATAGATTGCTCTGAGTAGTAGGGCCATTTTAACAATGTTGATTCTTCCTACCCATGAACAGGGTATATGCTTCCATTTATTTGTATCTTCTTCAGTTTCTTTTTTCGATGACATAATTTTTTGAATACAGGTCTTCTACCTTCTTGGTTAATTTGATTCCCAGGTATTTTATAATTTTTGACGCAATTGTAAATGGGATTGTTTTCTTAATTTCTCTTTCTGAAAGTTCATCATTGTTGTATCAAAATGCCACTGACTTCTGAATATTTATTTTGTAACCTGCTGCTTTATTGAATTCATTGATCAGTTCTAACAGTTTTTTGATGGAATCTTTAGGGTTCTCTATATATAGTATCATGTCATTGGCAAATAACGAGAGTTTTACTTCTTCCTTTCCAGTTCGAATGCCTTTTATTTCTCTTTCTTGTCTTATTGCTGTGTCTAAGACTTACAATACGATGTTGAAGAGGAGTGATGAAAGTTGGCATCCTTGTCTTGTTCCTGATCTTAAGGAAAATGCTTTTAGCTTTACCCCATTGAGTATGATGTTAGCTGTAGGTTTGTCATATATGGCCTTTATTATGTTGAGGTATGTTCCCTCTATTCCCACTTTACTGAGAGTGTTTATCATAAATGGATGCTGGATTTTGTCAATGCTTTTTCTGCATCTATTGATATGATCATATGATTTTTATCTTTTGATTTGTTAATGTGGTGTCTCACATTAATTGATTTGTGGATATTAAACCAACCTTGCATCCCAGGAATAAATCCAATTTGATCATGGTGTAAGATATTTTTAATGTATTGCTGAATTCAGTTTTCTAATATTTTATTGAGGATTTTTGCATCAATGTTTATAAGAGATATCAGCCTATGTTTTTTTTTTTTTTTTTTGTAATGTCTTTGCCTGGTTTTGGAATCAAGGTAATGGTGGCTTCATAAAAGGAGTTAGGGAGCCTTCCCTCTTGAATTTTTTGGAATAGTTTGAGAAGAATAGGTGATAATTCTTCTTTGAATGTTTGGTAAAGTTCGCCTGTGAAGCCATCTGGTCCAGGACTTTTGTTTTTGGGATGTTTTTGATTACTGATTCAATTTTATTGGTGGTAATCAGTCGGTTCAGATTTTCTGTTTCTTCTTGACTCAGTCTTGGGAGATTGTATGTTCCTAGGAATGTGTCCATTTCGTCCAGATTGTCCAATTTGTTGGCGTATAATTGCTCATAGTATTTTCTTATGAACCTTTGTATTTCTGTGGAGTCTGTGATTATTTCCCCTCTTTCATTTCTGATTTTATTTATTTGAGTTCTCTCTCTTTTTTCCTTGATGAGTCTGGCTAAGGGTTTGTCAGTTTTGTTTATCCTTTCAAAGAACCAGCTCTTGGTTTCATTAATCTTTTGTATTGTTTTTCTAGATTCTATTTCATTTATTTCCTCTCTGATCTTTATTATTTCCTTCCTTCTATTCACTTTGGGCCTTGTTTGCTGTTCTTTTACTAGTTTTTTTAATTGTAAGGTTAGATTGTTTACTTGAGCTTTTTCTTATTTCTTGAGGTAGACCCGTATTGCTATAAATTTTCCTCTTAGGACTGCTTTCGCTGTGTCCCATAAATGTTTTTTTCATTTATGTTTTCATTTTCATTTGTCTCTAGGTGTCTTTTGATTTCTTCCTTGATCTCATTAATAATCCATTCATTGTTTAGTAGCATGTTATTTAGCTTCCATGTGTTTGTGTATTTTCCAGTTTTTTTTCTTGTAGTTGATATCTAGTTTCATACCATTGTGATCAGAGAAGACGATTGATATGATTTCAGTCTTCTTATGTTTATTGAGACTTGATTTGTGTCCTAACATGTGGTCTATCCTTGAAAATGTTTCATGTGCACTTAAAAAGAATGTATATTTTGCTCTTATGGGATAAAATGCTCTGAAAATATCTATTAAGTCCGTCTGTTCTAGTGTATCTTTTAGGCCCATTGTTTCCTTGTTGATTTTTTGCCTGGAAGATCTGTCCATTGGTGTCATTGGGGTGTTAAAGTCTCCTATTATGAGTGTATTACTTACTATTGATCTCTCCTTTTATGTCAGTCAATAATTGCTTTATATATGTAGGTGCTCCTATGTTGGGTGCATATATGTTTACTAGGTTTATGTCATCTTGATTTATCGATCCCTTTATTATTATGTAATGCTCTTTTTTATCTCTTATAGCCTTTGTTCTAAAGTCTGTTTTATCTTATATAAGTATTGCAACCCCGGCTTTTTTTTCCATTTTCATTTGCGTGAAACATCTTTTTCCATCCTTTTACTTTCAGTCAGTGAGTGTTGTTTGATCTGAAGTGGGTCTCTTGTAGACAGCATATGCATAGGTCTTGTTTTATTATCTATTCAGTTACCCTGTGTGTTTTGATTGGGGCATTTAATCCATTTACATTTAAAGTGATTACTGATAGGTACATTGTTACTGTCATTTTATTATTCATATTTGTTATTTCTATTTTCTTTTTTACCCCTTCTCTTTATACAGAAGACCTTTTAATATTTCTTCTAATGCTGGCTTGTTGGTCGTGAATTCCTTAAGTTTTTTTCTGTCTAGGAAGCTCTTTATCTCACCTTCCATTTTAATCAACAGCCTTGCTGGGTAGAGTATCCGTGGTTGTAGATGCTTGTTTTTTATAACTTTGAATATTTCTTGCCATTCCCTTCTGGTCTGTAAAGTTTCCATTGAAAAATCAGCAGACGTTCTTATGGGAGCACCCTTGTAAGTAACCAGCTTACTTTCTCTTGATGCTTTTAAGACTCTCTCTTTGTCTTTGACCTTTGGCATTTTAATTATGATGTGGTTTGGTATAGGTCTGTTTGAATTCTTCTTGTTTGGCACTCTTTGTGCTTCCTAAACTTGTATGTCTAATTCCTTTGCCAGGTTAGGGAAGTTTTCTATCATTATTTCTTCAAATAGAGTCTCAATCCCTTGTTCTTTTTCTTTCTCTTCAGGTACTCCAATGATTCGGATATTTTTACACTTCATATTGTCCCATAGGTCTCTTAAACTATCCTCATTTTTTTAAATTTATTTTTTCTTTTTGTTGTTCTGATTGGGTGTATTCAGCTACCTTGTCTTCCAGTTCTCTGATTCGATCTTCTGCTTCATCCAATCTACTGTTGAATCCTTCTAGTGTATTCTTCATTTCAGTTATTGTATACCTCATTCCTGTCTGGTTCTTTTTTATGGTTTCTATGTCCTTTTTAATGCTTACTCTCTCTGTTGAGGTTCTTATTGTGCTCATCCATTCTCCCCGCAAGTTCATTGAGCATCCTTATAACCATTACCTGAACTCTGTCTCTGGTAGGTTGCTTGCCTCCATTTCATTTAGCTTATTTTCTGAAGTTTTCTCTTATTGTTTCATTTGTGGCATGTTTCTTTGTTTTCTCATTTTATTAGCCTCTCTGTGTTCGTTTCTATGTGTCAGGAGTATTTGTTTCATCTCTCAGCCACGGCCAGATGGCCTAATGTTGGTGTCCTGTGTGGCCTAGTGGCACACTCTCCCTGATCCCTTTTGCCAGGAGCTCTGAACGTGACCTTTGTGTGGGTTGTGTGTGATCTTCTGTTGTTGCCGAGTCTTTATTGTTGTTAGTAGATCAGTGGGTGGGATTAACAGTCAGGCTGACTAATTATGTGAATTGGCTGCACTCTCAGGGTAAGAGTTGTCGTGTGGGGGCTGACCCCTCTACGTGGGATTTGCCCTAGCAGGCTTGTGTACTTGTGGGAACCACCGTTTGTGTGTATCACTACTGGAACTAGTCAGGAGTTGCTCTGTTGTGGTCTGGTGCCAGCCTCCAGATGTGTTGATTTTGCGGTGCCTTGGGAGGGGCTCCCCCATAGGCCAAGGTTGGCCACTGCTTTTGATTGCTGAGGGCTACCTAGTGAGAACTATATCATATGTAGGTGTTTTTAGTGCCAGCTTTAAATATCTGCCTTTGGTCATTTCTGTTGGACTCAAAAACAGAAGAAAAGTGCTGAGTTCATGCCACATTGCAAATCAGTGGCCTAGATGTGTTTTTTCCATATTTAATATGTCCACTGGGACATCTGTGGGAATTCTCTGCCCTGGCTGAGATGATGGTAGAAGGTATGGTGAGCCAGGAAGCTGCTAGGATAGAGACATTCTGAAAGTCCCTTTTTGAAGCTGATTAGGGAGGTGCAGCTGCATAACTGGGTGCTTAGGAGCATCTGAGACATGGGGAAGTGGAGATTTGTCTAGGACGGGTGGCCAACATCGACATGCCCTGGCTGAGGAACAGTGTCCTATCTTTTATTAATTAGCTGAAGACATGCTCTTTGTCATGATGTCATTATGCTCATCTGGTATAAGGGTACTGGTCAACAACATTGACTGCAAGTGAGAAGAGTCATTTTTACTCTGCTTTTTGAGGATGGGAATGGAGTTAGAAGACAAAAGCAAAAGCAAAGCAAACAAATGAACAAAAAAACCCAAACCAGTCTGGAGGTGTTGACTAGTGAAGGATGTTGCTACCTCCCTATCTATTTTTCTTTCCTTGTTTTTCACCTCTCTGATAAAACACTGATAAACTACTTCCTGTCTGGAGAGTGCTGGAATAATGTGGGCTCTGGGCTATACTGCTCAACTACCAGTTCATCCACTACTTATTCAGTACTTCAGTGTGCTTTGCTAACACAGTGACCTGGTCATATTGTTTGCCTCTGATGGCTCCATATTGGGTAAAGCACAAGTGCCCAAGCATGGCATGTAAGGCTGTTCATGATCTTGTGTTAACCCTCTCTTCCATTCTCTTCTTAAAGTAACCCTATCCCCTCCATCTGTAATTGTAGACTGTCAGAGCTGCAATGAATTTGGAGATTATTTAGTTCTTTTTCTTAAAATAAAAAAACTGAAGGATTAAAAAAAGTTTAACTCCTTTCTAGCTGAAGGAGTTAGGGTTGGTGGTGGTGGGACCCAGAGGTTCACCTATAACTTGATATCTTTTCCCCCAAACCTGCAGTGGCCTCTGAATTCATAGAGGGACTATTGGGCTTGGTGGAGATGCTTGAAAATTATTTTCAGTTCTCTCCTATTACACAGAGGTTGGGTTGCTTGCCTAGGGTCTCTGAGCTGGTATAATGCAGAGTCAGTTCTCTGAAATGCATTTGGCCATGCATTTGGTCTTTCGGATCTTGAGGATGTGAACAGCCCAGTAGCCAGAATGCTTTGCAATGTTACCAAAACCCACAATCACAAAAGGGAAACTCTTATTTTTTTAAAGGATTTATTGATGAGCCCATTGAAACATCCTCATACTCTCAGGGAATATTTTCTTCCCAAATAGACTTCTTGACACAGGATCAGATTTATCTTTAGAATCCATCTTTTCTTATTTATTCAGCCCTCACATCGTTCTGAGGAATCCTACTCCAGCATCCAGGAATCATAAAGCCGGAGAAGGTGCCTCTTTTCCCACATCTCATGCAATGTCCTTCTGCATCTCTGGCCTAGTTTCTGGTAGAGTTTGGTCAGAACTGACTTTATCTGTTCCACTCACCTGGATGGGAAGATTCAGATCTTGAGTGGTAATAGCAAATGTTTCAATTCATGACCAGCTGATTATGTTTTTGCAATAAATAGAACAGGAGCAGCTGAAATTGGCTGGAACTAAACTTGGTGTTCAACTTTAAGCTCTAAAAATGGTCTTCCTGACTAAATGATGATGATAGTAACAACTATCATCATTTTTTTTTTGCTTTGACTTTGTACCAGGTCTCATGCTAAGTAGTTTAAATATATGATCTTTTAAAAAATTCTCATGATAATCTCATAATACAGATTAATTTTATAGGTAAAAAAAATGGAAGCTCAGAGAGATTAGGTCATTGCTTGTGGTTGCATAGCCAGAAAATGGTGTAGCCAACAAAGAGAGGAACTTGGTTACAACTCTATGTGTGACACCATTACCATGTTAAAGTCAAAGAAGTAGCACACACAGTGAAAGAAAGTAACAACTGAAGGTTAAGCTGTGTCAGAGCGCATGGAAGAGTATGGTTTCCTGAGAACGCAACTGTACCCCCATTCTTTGGGAATGGTCTCTGTACAATCATATTGGTCCTAGATAACCCCCACCCCAGCTGGAGCTGATTGGTCCAGGGGTAGACACTTGACCATGAGGGTGGTCAATTCATTGCCTGATCAGCAGCTTATCAGACTTTCTATGCAAATTTGAAATGAGATGTGGGAACTACGGTAAGGTGGTATTGGGCCGTTGGCCCAAATCATGAGTCAGAGTGGAATAAAAAACTGGTTAGCTTCGCTGTCTGCTTATTTCCCTCTGGTCCAGATTGCTCTGGATGAAACCTGGATGGGAAAAGGAGAGGGGAACAGGGTTTGAAACAGAAAAGAGATTGTTGAACTTGTACTCCATCCCAGGGTCACTGTGATTTTGCCAGGTAACCTTGGAGAGACTTAGGAAACTTGAGCCCAGGGAAGCTGTGACTTGGTTTCCCAGCCACAAGTGTGTGGCAGCAATGGACCTAGAGCCCAGATTCCACTTCCCAGCCAGGGGAAAGGAACACTAGTTAAAAAGGAAGGCTGAGTTTCACATTCGCACAGTCATTTAGAAGGGAACAGTGTGCTTCAAAGAGATAAACCCGGATTATATTTTGCCCTGATTACATAAAAGAAAGCTCTTAGATCTACTCCAAATGTGAATATTTCATGGTAATCATTACATTTCTAATTTACCTGCAGGGCTAGGAATATGCATATCTGGGTTTTAAGCAAATTTATCATGTTTTTAGGAGTTCATGAAGCTATTTCCCCCACCTTCCCTAAAAACGGGTGGAGAGGGAAAAAAGAGAGGCTGGGATAAAGCAATAACTTCAGGCTGAGCTGAAAGAGATTTCCTTGCGTTTTGGGCTTTTGGCATGAAACTACACATATACCCTGGGAAATGTACTTTGTCTAGTTACAAGTTATTTTTCTCCTTCATTGAGGATGTTGGATACTAGGAACTCTGTTTATAGTGCACTGTGGGATTAGTTACTCTCTGTGTAACACAATCGTCATTAAACAGTGTCATTAAACTCCAGCTTCAGGAAAGCTGGAATTGTTTTGATTGTGGTTACCAAGGCAACAAGTGGCCCATTGGTCCCCGGTCTCTTGTGTGACGCTCTTAATGTGTCCTGGTTCTTCTGTTACATCTTTACATGTAGGTAGCAAGTTATGTTTCCAATAGCTCACGTCAGAGTTTAAACATGCCCAGACATAGCCAGGCAAAGACGGGGAGGAGAGCCTGCTCATAGGGAGGGAAAGGGGTGAGGTTGGATGGCTGCTGTTGTCAGGCTAAGAATGTCCTGTGAGGACAGATAGACTCAGTCCCTCCCTGCCTCTGCTCTGCTACCTTCTACCAGGCCAAACTCACTAACTTTCCATCTTCCAGCTAGCCTCTGCTCAGTCAGGTCTTAGATCTCTTCAGATGTGACTAAACAGCCCCAGCCTCTTGGAGATCTCTTTCTCGTGTCTTACACTCCCAGTTCCAGTGAAACGTCTGGTCCTATAGGCCTTTTGCAAGGTCTGGAGCCTTGGTCCAGCCCTGGGACCCAGTTGCTTCCTGGGGACAGGGGCCTGATGACCTCTTGCCACCACTTTTGCCATACATTATCAATTGCTCCAGCCTGGGCTTTTAAGTGTCCCCTGCCCCTTGTACTCTGCCCCTCACCAGTACAGTCTGTGTACGTTCACCTGGGACTCCCACCATCTTCTGAGCATTACTCCTTTGGACTGTGCTCTGATTATGCTTTGCCTACCTGCTGGAATGCCCAGTGCCTTTACCCTCCAGAATCTTCCCTAGTCATTATGGGCTTGGCTCAAACCCAGCTCTGGCTTTTCTCTGCCACAACTCTTCTAGCTAGCGCCAGACACTACTTGTTCATCTTTTATGAAATATGACAGCAGGCCAGTGGGACAGCTTTTGCGTCACTTTCTTGCCTGGTGGTGGCTATGAGAATTGATCTTGTTATTGGATCTTTCTGCTGGCTTTTAAAGAAGAATATATGAGCAATACAGACTCAGCCACAGGTGAGAGCCACAGGGAAGTGAACCCCTGCCCTCTCTTCTGTCTAGGGTTCTATGAACTCTTCTTTGATTTTGGAGACTCAAGTGTTTGGTTAAAAATTATGCTGATTCCTCTTGGTTTCTAAAATAAAGTTCAGCGACGCCCCAGATCTTTCTTTTGCATGCCCTCTCCAGCCTATGGAGCTGGTTCACAGGACCACTGAATGCAGTTTGGTACAGTCAGGGAATGGTGGTGCTTTTCTGCCACCAGAGCCTCCAGAGGTGCTCTGTTAGCCCTCCTTCTCCCACCCCATATAACAACTTGGGACAGATCCTGTTCCTTGCCGGTCACTTTCAGCCGTGAGAGATGTCTCATTTTCAAATATTAAAAGCCCAATCCAAAGCTAAGTCTAGTTCCACATCAAATTTAAAACTTTTCTTTCACACAGACACCAGCTCAGGCTTGGCCTGTGCCTTGGGGACCCATTTGGTGGCATTATGGCCACACTGGACTCCTGACAGATTCCAGAACTCACCAGCCACATTTCGTTACAGAGCCTGCTCCTAGCCTGTCTCTGCCTGGTGGGCGCCCTCAGAGCTTGTCATGCGGCTGGCTTTGTCTCAGCCTTCCGCTCTTAGCTTCAGTGTCCTCCCCTTAAAAAGACCATTACTGACCACCCTGCCTGAATTGTGCCCTTGCTCCAGTTTCTAGCACATAGTAATTTTTCTGAGCTCTTTTCACTATTTTAGTTTGTTAATTTTGTTTTGTTGGCTGAACTATTATCTGCTTTTTATTATAGCAGTGTTAACTCCAAGAAGGCAGAAACTGTGTTTGTCTTATGTAGAATTATATATCCACAGCCTGACTCTATGTCTGTCACACTGTAGGCACTCAAAAATATTTGGTATATTAATAATTCCTATTTGAAATCAAATTTTAATATTTTACTTAATGGCCAAATAACAGATTGAAAGATATGAAATTGCTGACCCTTGACCCTTTCTTTTCGGCCTGGAAAAGTGGCATTTTTTCTGGTTCGTCCTAATATTTAAAGCATTCCCATTAAAGTTAACAATAAGATCAAGACGATTGCTATCAGTAATATATTACATTTTCATGGAACTTCAGTTCTGGTTAACATAATAAAATGAGAAAAAACAGGTACAATATTTGAAATACTATTTACAGAGGGTAACACTGCTTACCTGCAGAACCAACAACAGTCAATTGAAAAATTAAGAGTCTTACTAAAGATTTCTAATAAGTGAGTTTTGTTTTGTAAGATGGCCACATAAAATATAGCAAACTAGAAAGTGATAATTATGAATGAGATAATAAAAATATTCATAATAGCAACAAAAATAAAATAACACTACAAGATACCCCACCCCAGCCCACTACCACAAGCCCTAGAAATTAAGGAATATATGTGATCCATAAAAAGAAAACTATAAAACTTCCCAGATAGTCCTTAAAGAAACCTTGATAAATATGATTATAAAGATGTTTCAGGGTGGAAGGACTCAACATTATAAAAATTCTAGTTCTCTCCATAATTAATGTCAACATTTATTTTTATTCCAATCCAAATTCTAATAGAATTTTGAAAGCAACTTGACAGAAACAAATGTAAAGATCATCTAGGAGAAAAAAATCAGATCAACCAAGACTCTTCTCACAAAGAAATGTGTAGGGAATTTTTTATGCCTGATAGTAAAACAAACTCTCATGCTACAATAATTAAAATAGTGGGCCATGAATAAGCTGACATATGAACGAAGTGGAATGGAACTCAAGAAACCTGATCAATTTTACATGAGAACTTAGTGTATACCACAGATGACATTTAAATCTGGAGGAGAGAGAGGACATACCCTAAAAGGTATTTTGGGATAACTAGCTACCATTTAGAAAAGTAATTAAATTTTTGTCTCACACTTACAATAAAATAAATTTCATAAATTAATTTAACATTTCAATATTAAGTTATTAAACCATAAATATTTTAGAAAAAATAGATGATAAAGTTATTCATTCTTAGGTAGGAAATGACTTTCTAAGCAAATAAACTAAATATAAAATTGCAATGAAAAAGATTGATAAATTTTATAATATATGAATAAAAGTATAACCTTCTTTCTATATATCAAAATTAAAAAGGGGCTATCCAATCGGGAAAATAGTTTTAACATATAATAGGAAAAAATAGTTGAAATTTTTAGTATATAAAGAACTTTTACAAATCAAAAAAAAAAGACAAATATCACAATTAAAGTGGGCACAGGGCATAGGACATAACTAAGCAAGTCATAAAATGATAAATATAGACAATGAGCCTGTATACAAGTGTTGAGTTAACCATTATAAGAGCTGCCCCACCTCAGTTATTCTTGCTATGCGAAATAATACATATTTAAGCCATTTTGAGTACTGGGTTTTTTTTTTTTTTTTTTTTTTCATTGTCATTATTTGCAACCTAAAGTTATTTGCAATCCTTCCTGACCCATAATTTGGTACCAGGAGTCGACTACTACAAGTAATTGACCTAAAATGTGGAAGTGGCTAAATAGTAGAGGAAATGTCCTGGGCTAACATTAGTTTTAAGTTGAGTAGTTTGGTGACCCTTCTTATATCACCATGAAAAATTTTTTTTAACTTTTCACCTATTACATCTTAGGATCTTGAATATAAGCTTTTGGAAGTATAATACTGGGGAAATGGTAGGAACAACTCAGGAGATTGGCATAATTCTAATTGTCTTCTAAGATTCTACAAGAAAGGGACAAGCATTGCTGAAGATGGCCTATCTGAATGCAGAAAGGGAAGAAAATACAGGTTTACTAGAAGTTCTTTCTGCCTGTGGCATGTGATATGGTTCCATAATTTGGAGTCTGTGTAGGTAAAAAAGCTGAATGTTATATCCCAAAGTTAATATAACCCAGGTAGGGAGGTGGGAGAATTAGCAGGATAGAATAATACTTGAGAAAATCAACGTTTATTTCTTAACAAATTTACTTTATTTAAAAAATTTTTAAGTTCAATTTTTTTCTTTCACTTGAAGTTGAAAACATCATATGTGATTTTAAATGTAGCAAAATATTAGAAATGACATCCAACGATGGGAGGGAGTAGTCAAACTATTGTGCTTTCACTCAGTGGGATCCATGAAATACTCCTGATATTTAAAGTGAAAAAATTAGTTCACAAAATTGTTACTAGAACAGAGATGGAATTGGAGAGGAATCCTTTGGTACAATCAATGTCACAGTCACTATCATTTAATGACCAGTTATTGTGCTAAGGGCTTTACCTGCATTATTTTATACAATCAGCCCAACTGGATTCTGAGGAACATACTGTTCTTACTGCTTTTACAGATGAGGAAACCAAAGCTAAGATTGCACAATTTGCTCAAGTAGATGGCAGAACAAACAATTCAAGCTCAGGTCTGCTTAATTCCAAAGCCTGTACAGTAAGTTTGCACTTAATGTCATCAATAGGTTCCAGGAAAATGCTACTTTAAATGAAATGACGTATAATAAAACCAGTATTACCATAGGCTAATCGGTGCAAACAAAAGTTAACCTCTAATGTCATAGTTCTGGTCACAAAAACATAATCAAACTTATAAATAAAGACCCCAAACACTTCTAATATTAAACAATGAACTAAATGTGAGTTATATGTACATTTAAGAAAGATTAATAAAAGCAAGTAAGATAGTTATTTTCCATCCTGCTTGTTCCAGTTCAGGATCATGTCTCTTTAAAATTTACTTTCATCCTTTTCTCTTATGTGTTTAACTTATCTCCTACCTCCATTTTCTCTTGCTGACACCATGAATTTATTTTATCTATTACTTCCAGATTAATCTTCCATACATTTCACTTTCATTGTGATTAAAATATTCCTCTTACAAGCAAATACCTGCTCAAATCTGTGGGAACTTTTCAGTCTTTACTAAACAGAGTCTAAGTTAATTGACTTGGCATTCAAGGCTCTCCACAATCCCAAAGGTGCCTTTTCAACTTTATCTTCCATTATTACTCTAAATCAGGAGTCAGCAAACTAGGTCCTGGTCTTGTTTTTGTAAATAAGGTTTTATTTGAACAGAGCAATGCCCATTCCTTTACATGTTATCTATGGAGGCTTTTTTGTAGCAGAGCTGAATGGTTGTGATAGAGACCGTATGACCCACAAAACCTAAAATATTTACTAAATGGACTTTCACGGAATAAGTTTGCTGACTCCTGCTCTAGATGAACCCATTGCTCTAACCAAATGGATCTACTCTTTGTCTCTGTCTTAAGTAGTTTTTGGAATAAGATAGGATAAGTTAAAAAATGTTTAATGTTTTCTGAACACCACTCAAACTTTCTCATCCTCCATGTGTTTTAAAAATGCTTTCTCATTCAATGAGTGAATGGTTAAATAAATTCTATAGTACATCTCTACTATAGAATACTTCTCAGTGATAAAAAGGAACAAACTAACACTTCAGTCATTAAAGTCAGAGTTTTATTGCTATCTGTTGATGTGTAAAACTTTTTTGATTAATGTGGAGAAATTTATCGCTGAACTTTCTCAGAATTACCCTCCACTTTAAAGGTGTGCCCTTGCACCTTAATTTTTTTTGTTTGTTTTATGTTTTACAATAAAATTTCTCATTACTTAGGGCTTTCTAAGGTTTAGACACGTCGTCATTTTTCCATTGTATTCACACAGCAAACCAGTGCCGGCAGGCAGTGATGGGCTTGTGACTGCCATCTTTTGGTGGAAGAGGCTTGAGTGTTGTAAGGTTCTGTGATTTGCCAGTTGTCACAAGGCTGGTCTTCTTTGCCATCTTCCTGAGAGCAGCAGTGAGGTAGCTTGCACACTCATATTGCTAGTACAGTTCTGGCATTGGGAGGCAGTGAAACAATGATCAGTAGTTCTCAAAGTCTGGTTCATAGACCAGCAGTACCAGCATCCCCTGGGGACTGTTAGAAATACAAGTTCTCAGGCCCACTCGAGAATCAGACGCTGAAGCAGACTCTAGGGTGGGGCCCAGGAATCTGTGTTTTGATAAGCCCGCCAGATGATTTTGATGCCTGCCCAAACTTGAGAAGCACTGGCCTCAGAAATCATGAGACATACTTCCTGCTCAGCTTGACCTTGGCACTGCATGATGGGAACACAGGGACATACCTGCGTTCTGACGGTCTCTTCAGCTAACCGATAGCAAGGATAGCAAGGGAGGTCAGTTCACTGAAATATTACAACTGCGTGTGCAGTACCTGAAATTAAGTTGATAAAATCTGTCTTTCAACGTAAGCTCAAAGACTAGAGATACCTTGTTATGTTACCTTGGATTTCCCCCCAATTAAATAACTTATTTCCCACAGGAGAATAGGGAGACTGGTTAGGACTTCATTAGGGGTGGAACACGTAGTATGTTTTTCTCACAGATGAAGTTAATAAATGAATGAATTCATCCACTGAAACATCATTTATGCAGTGTCTAGAGCAGGCACTGGAGTGGTCTTTATTAATAGAGGACACAAACAGGTAGACATATACTTACAATATAATATAATATGAACAATAGCAGAATTAAGCACAAGATATGAAGTGATATGGAGAAAGGAATAGTGCCCTGTGCGTATGTGCATGCCTGTACATATGCATATGCATACATGTTTACGTGTGTGCAGCATATCTGCATGTGTGTGTGCATGTCTTGTGTTCAGGGACAGGTGTTTTTTAGGATTTCACAAAGGAGAACATTCTTGAGCTATGTTTTAATATCAGTCAGTTCAGCAGATAGACAAGGAACTGAAGAACGTTCCAGGCATATTGAACAGAATGTGTAAATGAAATAGCATAGTGTCTTTAGGGAGCCCAGAGTGTTAGGAGCAGCTGGTGGTGAGGCTGGAGAAGGAGTCTGGAGGGAGATCATGGCTATAAAATGCGCTGCTAAGGAGTTTGCTTTTGATCCATTGGCTAGTGATTCTCAAAATGTATACATCATGGACCACTGGCTCCAGAGAGTGCTGTTAGGTGTTCTTTGGGAAAAAAGATTTCTCTAATCAGGTAAATGTGAAAAGTTTAGTAGAAGTAAATGGATTTTCTTTTCTGCTATGTATATTGAAAATACCCAGGATGAGAATTCAAAGGGCATGGGCAGCTTTTGGATGAGCCTCCTCAACATATTAAGCTCCTTATGAGTGGACTTTGGACAGTGCCACTGAACACAATGGGGAGGATTATTTAGTCTTGTCCCTAGGATAAAGTCCAAGTCCTTAGCATGGCCTCTAAGGCCCTACTGACTCTAGTCCTGCCTACCCTTCTGACCTTGCCTCCCATCACCTTTTTTTGGGAATACAGCCACATTCATTCATTTGCATATTACCTATTGTTTTGGCCTACCTCCACAGAGTAGTTGCAATAGAGCCTAAAGTATTTTCATTTTTCCCTGTATTATAATATTTTCAGTGTTTCCTTGTCTGTCTGCCTCTAGATTTAGACATCCTAGATGGCTTTTATCTTGTTATTTTTGACATGTTCATCTTTGTGTCATTAGCACTGAGCACAGGGCTTGGCATGTAGAAGACACCCAGTGAATGTTTAATGAAAAAATGAATGAAACTTTCATAATAATCATAGTGACCGATATTTAGAAAGGCTTTGTGGTTTCATATGTACCATCTCATTTAATCTTCATTCCAGCTCTCTGGGAC
>CM053509.1:144425491-144473366 GCA_028627145.1 Eidolon dupreanum | reverse complement strand
TTATTTACTTAAAAACATTAACTCTCATAGTCAATCCATTGGTTCAGTAAAATTTCTGAAAGAATATAAATGCTACCTTTGTCATTTAAGAAAATCTTATGTATCTATCCTTGGGATCATTTTTGAGCTTTTTATTCTGCTTCTTTGATCTATCTTTCTCTTTTGGCACCTGTACAGCAATATTTTATTTATTATAGGTTTATAGTATATTTTAAAATCTGGTAGAGCAAGTTTATCTACATTCTTGTTTTTCAATATTTTTTTAAAGGCTGTCATGAATTTATTTTTCTAACTGAACTTAGGAATTTCTTTCTCAAATTCCGAGAGTACTATTGTAATTTTGATTGAAAAAGTAGTAAGTCTCTGAATTACTGTGAAGGTTTACTACCTTTACAAAGTCTGACTTCCCATCCAGGAGCATGGAATTTTTCTCAGTTATTTAATCTCTGCCTCATTATAAAATTCTGAAGTTTAATGAATACTACTTAAATTTGTTGGCATTTTGTTGTTGTTGTTGTTGTTCCTTAGTTTGAATGATCTTTAAAAAAACCTTATTTTCTCACTGGTTATTGCTGATCCCATTGAACTCTTTTTAGTGGTTCCAAAATAAAGTATCTTGGATTTTTCTAAGAAGGAAATCTTAGCATCTGAAAAAAACTATAAGCTGATTTCCTCCTATCATTTATTTCTACCTCTTATTTATTTTTCCCATCTTATTGCATTGATTAAGACATCTAAAATAGGGTTAAAAATAGGAGAGAGGGTTGGCAGTTCTATCTTATATCAATGTTTCCCAGTTAAGAAGGTTACTGGCTGGTGCTTTCAGATAGGTATCCTTTCTTAGAGAAGTAAATTTCAATTTCCAGTTTTTTTTTTTTTAAATTGTGAATAACTATTGGATTTTATCAAATGTCTTTTTGGCATCTTTTACAATGATCATATGGTTTTTCTCCTTTGACCTATTGATGTGATGAATTATGCTAATAGATTTCCTCATATCAAACTATCCTACATTCCTGGAATAAAGTCTTAGTCATTCTGTATTATCCTTCAAATACACGGCTGGATTTGATTTGATAATATTTTATATTAGAAGTTTTGCTTGTATGTTTTTGAGATTTGCCTATAGAGTTTTTTTGAGAGTAGTGTCTGTGCCAGGTTTTGATTTCATGGTTTTTCTAGCTTTCAAAACTATAATGACATGCTCTTCATCTTGAATTAATTAAGTGACATTTCTAACATGAATATGTAGGCTCTCAGGATGGTGTGATGGAAAGAACACAGGACTGAGAATTAGAAGACCAGATTGAATTCCTGCCTCTGCCTCATTAGCTCTAAAAGTTTAGACAAATTATTTTACCTCCCTAAACTTCAGTTTCCTTGTCTTTAAAATGGGGATTGCGCCCAGTTGCTGCTCCAGTTATCTCACAAGGTTGTCATGACAGTCCAATGAGATAACGGGAATTGAAGCTTTTTGTAGAGAAGAGGAACATTTATTTATTTTTTATTTTTGTTTTTTTATAGTTTTATTTATTTTTTCTTCAGGCGAGGCGACCATTGGTTGACCTCACAGATTGCAAGGACCTTGTCAACTTACAATCTCTTATTTTTTTATTTTTTACACCTACAGCAAGCACCTGGTCTTCCTAGGTGGTCTCCCATCCAAGTATTAACCAGGTCCAACCCTGCTTAGCTTCCGAGATGAAACAACATTTATTGAATTTAGCACATCATGCAAGGTACTGTGTGTGGCATTTTACATAATGTCATTATTGAGAATCCTCACTATAATCCTTGCATGCTCTAGTTAGAGTGAGGCCTCCTTAGAGCCTTGCAGTGATGGTCCCTTTGAACCAGAATCTGCATTTTCATAAGACCTGCAGGGTAATTTACATTGACGTTAAAGTTTGGGAAGCAGTGATGGCTCCCACATTATAATGGTGCAGATTCCTCAGCATCAGAATAGAAGTACAAATATAGCATTTAGAAGTAATTCCAATGACGACTCTCTTGTTCATGCTTCTGATATTCTGGATGAGATGGCTGCCCCTTGGGACTGTAAATATTAGTCATTTGGAGCAAATATCTTGAGTATGCACACTAATTTCCAATCCAAAGTTGACTGTCTTTGGAACCTGAGTGAAACTGACCCATTCGGTGTGAATTTTTTTCCTAACAAGTCAAAATTAAAAAGTAGTTTTAGTGCCTGCAGATGTATGCTTCTCTGGGGAGACTCGATCATGCTGCATTCTCATCAGTCAGTCTGAAGGAATTTCAGCTGATCCTATGAGCAACCACAGATCTTTCACTGAGGTGAGGATTACTGTGTCATTTTCATCAGAAATTATACTAGTCACTCTTCAGGCATGTTTTGACTTCCAGCAAGAGCAAAGGGCAGCATGCAGTAAGCTGCTGTGCACACATTAATATACGTACATGCACGCACACACATGCTTAGAGAACATCTAAGATAATGGTGGAGACTGAAACCATGGTGACCAAGAGAACAACAAGGATTCACTATATGGGAGTTCTGCAAGGATGTGTAATGCTGTCAATGTAACTGTTTGTAGATTGTGGCTGGCAGTTGCCATGGAGACTGGCAGTTGGGTTAGGGAAATCCTCCTCAGTGACGTGGCCAACAGCTGTTTTATTCCTTCAGGTTTTGCATGCAAGCAATTCTTTCACACCCTATGTGGGAGGGAAGAACAGGTGTGTCTTTTGTTAAGCTGGGGAAACAGAGGAGAAAGTCCAATATAAAAATATTCTTAATCATGCATTATTCCATGATAGAAAAACTATTTCTCTTGGTCAGAGGTTAAATGGACATTTAAAAAAAATGAATATCTATCGTGTCAAGAAGGCTACAATTTAAACCCAGAGTATAGAACTTTCTATGAATGTGAAATGATTTCACTGCGTTAGAACTTAACTTCCCAGTTAAGATATTGTGTCTATAAGGCTTTCTCCAACTCCCTGGGGCAGAAATAATTGCTTCCGTAGCTATACACATTCAGAAATTTGTTTATAAGTCTGTTATAACATTTTGTAAGTTATATTGTAGTTTGGGTATAACCATCATCTCTTCTTAACTGGTTCTCTTCCCTCTGTCCCCACCTAAGACTGATTCCATGGTCTAACTAAGCCAATACAGCCACTGTGCCTAGAACAGTGCCCAACATAAAGTATGTTTATGACTGCATTAATTAGATACTGCTGTGTAACAAATTACCACAAATTTAGCAATTTAAAAATATATATTATCTTGCAATTTATGTAAGTCACTTGTCTAGCCATGGCTTGGCTGGCTCCTCTGCTCAGAGTCTCATAAAGCTGTAATTAAGGTGTCTGATGGGCTGTATTCTCATCTGGAGGCTCAACTGGGAAGGAGTTTGCTTCCAAGATCAAGTTGTTGGCAGAATTTATTTCCTTGTGGCCTGTAGGAGCTGAATGCCTCAGTTCTGTAGGCTGCATAGTTCTCTACCACATGACCCTCATAATAGGAAGTTCACAACATAGCGGCTTACTTCTTCAAGGCCAATAGGATGGCAAGAGTGACTGGAGAGATGCAATTTATGTAATTCAGTATAATATGGGAGTGACATGTCATCATCTTTGCCACGTTGTGTTGATGAGAAGCAAGTCACAGATCCTGTTCACTCTCAAGGAGGGGATTATACAGGAGTGTGAACACTAGGAATTGGGGATCAATTTAGAGTCTGTTTGCAATAATGACCTTTGCAGTTTGCCAATGAACTGGCCATTCAGGTGCACCGGAAACATGAATACTCCACTTGACTTTGTTAGGATGGGAAAGGAGAAACCTACTCATCACAGAATTGTTACTATCTGTATTCTGTATCCTTGTGAGAATTGAGGTTTACCACATACAGCACACCTGAACTACACTCCATGCTGAGTCCATGTCTCTTATAAAAGGCTTTGTTTTACTGGCTATTTTTGTATTTAGAAAAAAGTTGCAACATGTCCAACTGTGATTGTAAATAGAACGAGTGTTTCAGAAGAGTTCTAAATATTTTTACTTGATTCTGTACAAAATTACCATCAAAGCCTTAAGCATGTACCTTTCTGACTATAGGGAATGTGATTAACGAAGGCCCCAACTGTTCTGAAGTTTTTCACTGCATTCAGGCCAAGGCAAGACTTTGCACAGGTTGTTCTGGGCAATGAGGAGGAGCCTGGTGGAGATACTGAAGGAGAGCTGTTCCTGCACAATGGGGTACACTCTGTGTACCCCCGTGGCCTGGCCAAACTTTCCTGAGGTCTGAATGGCAGTCTGAGATACTTCTCAGCCTTCTTTTTTCCCTTCCTTCTCTCTCTCCTTCACTCGAGGTCAGACCTACATCATGGGAGCTAGCTCTCCCAGCCTCCCTTGACTCCCTCGCCGTGTTTTTCTAACAGCTTTTTCTCATTGTACATTTCTGGTTTGTTAATCCCGTCTTGATATCTGCTTCACAGAGGACTTGGACTAACGCAGTCACTATCATTTGCACAAGTTTGCAACATTGTCCAGTGTTGTATCTTTGAATAAGTTTCTCTCTTTCAACTGACTTCAAGAATGGTGTGGGTGGTAGGAAAGAACATGGACATCAGATCTAGAAGATCTGAGGTAGGATCTTTGTATTATCTGGATGACCTTGGGGGAGTCACTGTCTCTGAGGCTCATTTATCTTGTCTGTAGGATGGGAATAACACTAATAATAATACATTTATGATAGGGTTAAAATTAAATTGTGCCTAAAAACATAATGCCTGGAACAGAATAGGTGTTTAAGAAGTACTGTGTTGATCAATTAAATCAACATCTTGTCGTGACACATGCCCATAGAAGGCTGGGTAGAGATGGGGGAGGACAGAGCGGTTTACAGTCAGGTCACTGGGAAGTAAGGCAGAGCCTGGGGAAGTCTGGAGGGATGGGGCCTGCTGGCCACTGTCCCCTACTTCAGTTTAGCAGAAGAAGTTTCAGTAGGGGTGACAACTATCTTGTTAGAACGGCCGGAGAGAAGCCATTATTGGTGGCTTCTCCTGATTCCCTTCTCTGGTTTAACTTCTGCTGTACCTTCCAGGTAGAATTTATGGCTAGATCTGGTGAGGTTTCTGTGGTTTTCTTAATCTCCCTCACCCTTTTCCCCTCCCTAGTTCTTAGCTTACCGAAACCACCCTTACCAGGACACAGAGCCCTTCCTTCTACCCTTAGGTAAAAGTGAACCAGCTAAAAGTGAAGTTGCCTTTGGGAGAAGCACATGACCCAGGTTACAGAACTAGTGCACATGCATGTGTTGCAGCTGAAAGCTTAGGTGTTGGACTCACACAGGTCTGGCTTCTAATTCTGTGCTCCTCTTCCTGTGTGGCCCTGGGCAAGCTATTCATTGTCTCTTGGTTCTAATTTCTTTCATCTGTAAAGTGAGGTAATGGTCATTTTCTCTAATGCTGTGAGGACCAATGACCTCTTACAAGGTTGGCACATGGGATGGGCTCAGTAAGTTGGCTCCTTCCTTTCCTTGTATGCGATATTATTTGAATTGACTTTTCTAGTCATTTTAATAGCAATTTTGGTTCCTGATACCAATATGTAAAAAAATGCATGAGGCTTTACGTGCATTTGCCCAAATTGTGGCCATCGAGTTCTGGAAAGTAAGAAATATAGATGAATTGTGTGTCTGACAGTGAAGAGTAACGGGCCTTGTGCTGAGCCTTAGAAGTTGGCTAAAGAGAAACACACTGCTCTTAAAAATAGAAATAGGAAGTAGAAAGTCTTTATATGTATAAATTTTAGAGCCATTCTGCCAGTGTAGGCCAAACAGCTTTTTAAGGGAGAAGTGTAGGCAGAAGCCTTCCAGCTAGAACCATCCCACCTCCTCCTGTCTCTTACTTTTCCTGGGAAGGAAGGCAAAAAGCAAAATGTTAGTTATGCAGGATCCCTCACCTCAAACGAGGGCAGCCATTGAAAGCAGAGACAGGGCAAGGGTCTTTACAACATGACCCTCTGTGAAATGCCAGGGGCAGAGTGGGGAAGTGGAAAGTTACCAGATCTGGAATCTGAAAACCTGGGCTCCCATTTACAATTGGCCACTGACTTACTATGTGATTTGGGACAAGTCACTTCATCTCTCTGAACTTCAGTTTCATTATCTGTAAAATGGATATAATAGAATAAATCATAACATAGGACTATTATGAGGCTCAAATGGGATAATGAATACATGTGAAAACTTCTTGTAAATTAACTGTGTAGATATTAGTTATTTATTGGAATACTGTGTCCTGTCACAACCCACCTGAGTTAGAGCCTCCCAGTGGTTATCATTGAAAGGTGGCTTTTAGATTACAAAGTTTTGAGGCTTCAGAATAACTGGGTACATTATACAGTGGATAATGATGAGGAGGAGAGGGCGTGAAAGGGGGACAACGTTTGCATTACTCTAGTGGCAGTTACCATATAGGAGGAATTGAGGAAAGAAATTTGATTGAAAGTAGATGCTAAGAGACTTGTCTAGAAGCTGCCCTTGCGTAGCATGTGCACTGTTTTTGCTTATCTCATTCATTTGTTCATTTGGGACAGCTGGGGGAAATGTTGGTGAACATAATGGATGGGGGAGGTGGGGCCAGGGGAGAGTTGAGTTTAAATGTTTATAACATTTTAAAGACGAATTTTGGATTTTGTGTTTCATTTGAGCCTCACACCTACTCTTCTGTTCCTTTCCCCATTTTAAAAGGAAACTGAAGTTCAGAGAGGTTAGTTAACTTGCATAAGACCACACAGCTTACAGGTCAGAGCTGAGATTCCATGCCAGGCCTCACTTGATGCCCTGAGACAGTACACGTGGGAGTGCTTTGTGAGCAACACAGTCTCATGGGGATGGACAGCACCACTTCTGCTGCATATAAACAAAGTAAGCAACAGAAGCCCAGAGATGTGTAATGGCTTGCTTAAGCCCACACAGTTTAGAAAGAATAGAGGGGTCTAGAACCTGTATTTCCCCATTTCCAGAACAGGGCTTATTCCACCTTGGCTAATGCCTTCGGAGTGTTCTCTAGTCCTGCCTTCTGCCCTCTTTTCTTTTCTTTTCTTTTCTTTTCTTTTCTTTTCTTTTCTTTTCTTTTCTTTTTCTTTTTCTTTTTCTTTTTCTTTTTCTTTTTAAAATATAATAACAGGCAGCCTGGCAATGGCTAATGGGCTCATGAGAGGTTAGGATACATACTTGTGAGGCAATCACAAGATTGCTTTCAGCAAAACACACGATCTTGGTAAAAGAGGAATACAGAAATTTCCTGGAATGCTCTTCAGCCTGATCAGCCCTGATGCTGCTAAACTGTTCCTGACATTCTCTGGTCCCCCCTCCTTTAAAGCCCCAAATAAAGCATAATGAAATAAGCTATAAGCATTTTGGGGTTATTCAAACTCTCTGAAGTGCTTGAGGATGCAATTTGTAGGCAAGATGTTAAGGAATTAAAAAAAAAAAAGGAAAAAAAAAGAAAAGCTGACTGGTGCCAAGCCGCGTTGTACCAATTTCTCCATGGCCCTGTTGCATGTTAGGTATGCATATGGTCCACACATTTTTCAAAAACATACCCCCAGGTGTCAGGGCCTGTTCTTTAGAGCATATCAACTAAATGTGGAGAGACGGGTGTGCTGAGGAAATGAAAAATAAAACTCCAGCTGCTCCTTAGAACATTGCCATAATTTGGAGTCTTGGCGTAGGCTGCAGTGTTCCTGTCTAGAGTCCTACAAATGCAGCACCCTAAAAGGCTGAGCTCCTCCAGGGCAGGACCGGGAGTACTGGCTCTTTGTCCCCTGTCTCAGCAGGGGGCCCAGCACAGAGCAGGGAATCAGGGAGCATGAGGAGAATAAATTAATAAGCAAGTGAAGCTAACAACTTGGTACAAGGAGAGAAAACACTTTTTAGATGAAACTAATTTAAAAAAGCCATGAACCCGACCCCACCTTCCCCTTAGCCAATTCCTGCCTGAAAACCTACCACTGTTTTTAAAGAATCAGCTGCATATGTGGTGAAAAAAGAGACAAGGAATGAATTTGGAAGACTTGGGTTTATGACCAGTGGAGTTGCATTTGAACCCCTTTCTTTTCTAATGAGCTAGTTGTAGAGCACGCGGGGCAGTGTTTGCCATGCATTTCACACAACAGGCATGCATTTCATTCATTCAAAATTCATGCAGCAACGTACAGTGTGCCAGAATTAATGTCAACAGCTAGTGGTGGAAAAGTCACTATCCTCACAGAGCTCAAAGTTGAGCATCTATGGGAAACCTTGTTATCATTAATAATGAATTCCCTAGGCAACCCCTTTGAAGCAGAGATTATTTCTCTTCCTTGAATGGTAAGGAAGTCAAGCTTCATAGATGCTCCGTGGCCGCGCCCCTTATCCTATAGCCCTAAGTGCTGGTGCCTTTAGTGCAATTCATCGTTAGAGGTCACCACTGGCAGCTCAAAGCTCGTTCTGCCCCAACGCATGTTTGGTTTTTGGGTTTCCTCTCTTTGTGGAGGAAGACATATGGAAGGGGACTGCTTTTAGGCCAGACATGTGCTTTCCAGTTCATTGTGGTCCTTTCTACTACCAATTTCTAACCTGTGGGTAGCTGAGTGTGTAATTCCAGCTCAGATTCACTGTTTCCACAGCCAGTGCTCTTGCCAGTGGGCTTAGGGGTGCATTACCTGCCTCTGACAGGTCCTGCACTGCACTACTGATCTCTCTGGGTCTTTTATGACTTAGTGTTGATTGATAGTCACTGCTATCCCTATTACAGTTTGTCAACTTCATGGACTCTCAGGTTTGGATTGAACAGACCCAAACCACTGTGGCAAGCACAGATTCTAGTACAGTTATTGAACTTTTAGGGGGCACGGATGATGGTGGTGGTGGTGATAGTGGAGATGTTGAATGTATAGCACAGACTTAGCACATACTAGATGCTTGGTCAGTGTTTCCCAAATAAAAGAAAAATAATCTGAAGCTAACCTCTTCCGATACCTCCAATTAAAAAAGTTTTTTTCTTCTTTTTAAAGCAAGGAACATTTCTAGGGCTATATTAAAGTCACTTTTCTTAGTTTTCTCATGGAAAGGGCAGGCAGCTGGTATTACATCTCCAAAAATGTTTCCATGCTGAGGTCATCTCTTCCATTTAATGTAGTATGTGGAGCTTTGGGGTCTCCATCAATCACTGGGAAGTGAGCTGGAGAAAATGCAAATCTCCTTTTAGAAAATCACATTGGCCTTGTGTGCCCATGCCAAGGCTGACGTAGGCTGCCTTGGGTGTGGGTAGGAGTAGAATCTGGTCTAGAAGTGTCCTTGGATGAGACAGGGCCTCACTGGGATCATGAAGGAAGGCCCATTGACTGTGCTGTAATGTAGAACACAGCCTATCAGCCTTGTTCCCACTTGGGTGACTCAATAAGGAGGTGAGTGTGTTCTAGCATTTGTTCAGCCCAATGTACCATAATCGATCAAGTTGAGGTGGAACAGCCTGATGCATATGAATGAGGATTTAAAGTCAGAATGCCTGGTCTAGAATCCTGGTTCCACGCTTATAAGCTCTAAGAGTTTGGGTTTGTTAATGTCTTTGTGCCTTAGTTTTTTTGCCTGTAAAATGGGGATAATACTAGTACCTACCACATAGAGTGTTTTTGAGGATTTAATGAACTAATACACAGAAGTGGCTTAGAACAGTGCCTGCCACATAATAAACACTCAGTATGTGTAGCTATTATCAATCTTTCAAGGTCCTCCCAAGCCCACTCTTGAATTAGGTCTGCTCTAAAGAAAGCAACCAACTCTCACCTGCCCAGCTTTGATGTGATCCCTTTAGTTGGTAGCAGTTGATGCAACAGTAGCATTTCTATTCTTTTATAAGTGGCAGCTGGAGATGGCTTCCTTATCCATATAGTACACTCTTAGATACCTACCCATCTGGGTATTTTTCTGACCAAAATTAAATGATGTTACTGTATTTTTTTTTTCCCTCTGCGTTAACTGTCTGAAATCCAGAACATTACCCACTGCTTATTTTGAGAGACTCAGAGATCTGTTTCTTCCATTGTCTTCAAATGGGATATTTATCTTAAATGAGCACTTTCAGTTTTTCCATGGAACCACAAAAAATAGCCAAGTATAGTGGCCGAGGGGAATTTGGAGATTGTAGTCCGAAGAATACAGAAGCCTAAATTCCCTTCCAAATTTTGTATTCAAACTTGAAAATTTATACAGATTTTGAACTTGAGCCCATTATATATCTATGCTTGTTTTAATGTTCGGTTAGTGTTTTAAATTTTCAGTCTTTGAGTAGAACCGATGTTTTGGGAAGATGCTCCCCTAAAACTGTGACTTCTTGTGATAACCATTAGCGCTATTCATCAGATATTTCTGGTTCTTCCCCCTCCCAGGCACATAGTAGGATTGCATATCCCTGTCTACCCAATGTCAGATACAACCATGTGACTAGCTTGGCCAAGGGAAGCATATCAGTTCTGGCCAGTGCCCAGTCGGCCACATTGTGTAGCTCTGGAGAGGTAGAAGCTTGGGCTGAGGGGAAGCTGCCCTTGGCTGGGTCCCCACGAGACTGATGAGCCATGCTCTACTTTGCTGGGCTGGACAGGCAGGGTAAACAAGAAATAAATGCCATAGTTAATAGCCACCGAGAGTTCGGGGCTGTTTGTTATCACCATATGACTCAGCCCATCCTGAGTGACACTTTCCTCATTTCCATTAGTGCCTCAGGTTTCCCAAGGAGAGCCCCTACTCCATTTCTAAAGTGTGACCTCAAGCACCTTGTCTAGAACCACACATTTTAGAAGATGAACACAGATGAGGAATGAAAAATTTCAAGGCCTGGATTTCTCTCCCTTTTCCAGAAAGATTATCATTCTTAATCTTTAAAATACAGCAAATAGAGTGAGACTTCTCAGTCCTCAGATTTAGAGTCTCAAAACAGAGACTAAAATAACTTGTCATTTGTTAATTCTTGGAATGTTATCAGTTTTAACAGTTTTTTTATTTACTAAATTCCCAGGACTATGTACTATGTCTGAACATATGAATTATAAGTGTATATTGAGTCATGAACCTCTGACCGTTGGGTTCGCTTGCAGTATAAAGCCTAGAATATAGTAGGTGGATGATATGATGCATGAGTGTCCCTTCATTAACATTATTGTGAAAACTCACAGACCCTTCACCTGCTTGCATCTCACTTGAGCATCCATTTTATTTTATCATTTTGTTCCATAACTTGCTGTCGGTATGTCAGTTCATCTGACTAAAATGTTAGCCCCTTTATGTAGGAACTAGATCATTTCATCTCCAAATCTTCCATTGGGATTAAGCTTAATTTCTGCACACAGCAGGTGTTCAGTAAATGTTTGCTGAACTGAGTTGAGTTAGGTGATGAATTAGTGTGGAATGGAAGCCAAGGATACTGTGGTGTGTCCCCTTGTACTGACTCTGGTTCTCAGCCAGAGCTCACTTGTTTCTCTGGAAGAGCTTTCTCACCTTGTTCGGTGCAGTCTCTGAGGCCTACCACGTGGACGAACCGCAGCAGCAGGCTGACTTGTGCGTATGTCTCCCTTTTCCCAGCAGTAAAAAGAAAGTGGCCCTAGCTCCTCACTTAAAAAGTGTACGGGATTCCTGCTGCCCTAACTGGTAGGATCAAGGTCAGTTATCAGGGAATTTGCATTCGTTTGAATATCTGAGACAGCAGCTGTATCAATTTGCATTAACAAAACCTACCATCCCAGACTTCAGGATAGGAGGAAGATAAATGAGAGATATAGGAAAGGCAAAAGCCCCAGAAACAACAGAATCCAGGTGCTTTGTTTATGTCTTATTGCAGTTAAAAAACTGCCCCCAAACTTAGTAGTTTAAAACAACAATATGTTATTGTCTTTTACAGTCTCTGGCTCAATGGGGTGCTTTTTATTTGGAGTCTCATATGGCTATTGTCTGATAGCACCGAAGCTGGAGTCAACTGATGCTTGAGTGGGTTGGCTTCTGAGATGACTTCTCACATACATGTCTGGTACCTCAGCTGCATGGCTGGTATAGTTACAGGCAGGCCAGGTTTCTCTCTCCCCATGACTAGCTTGGACTTCCTCCTAGCCTGGCCATCTAAGGGGAGTAGGACTTCTCACATGGCATCTGGTTTCCCTTCAAGCAGGATTTCTCAACCTCGGTACTATTGACATTTTGAGCCATTTCGTTGTGGGGGGTTGTCCTGTGTACTATAGGGTATTTAGCAGCATTAGTGGCCTCTATCCATTAGATACTCATAGCACCTTCCCCCAACCCCCTCCCAAGTTACTACAACCAAAATATCTCTAGACATTCCCAAACATCCCCTGGGAAACAAAATTGCCTTGGGCTGAAAACCACTGCCCTAGAGCTGTGGTCCCCAACCCCTGGCTGCAGACCAGTACTGGTCTGTGGCCTGTTAGGAACTGGGATGCACAGCAGGAGGTGAGTGGCAGGTGGGAGAGTGAAGCTTCATCTGTCTTTGCAGCTGCTCCCTAGTGCTAGCATCATCGCCTCAGCTCCACCTCAGATCATCAGGTATTAGATTCTCATAGGAGCACTGGTCCCTGGTGCCCAAAAGGTTGGGGACCGCTGCCCTAGCGTATTGCAAGAAACCCAGGTAGAAGTTTCAAGGTTTCTTATGACCTCGCTTTGGAAGTTAGGCAGGGGCACTGCCTCTGCATTCTACTGGTCCAAAGCGAGCCCAGATTCTAGGGGAGAGGACTAGTCAACGGCACGAATACAGGGAGATATGGTTTATTGCGGGGGCAGGGGACAGAGAGTCACCTTTGGAGACCAAGGATTTGTTAACAGTCTACTCATAGAAACAATATTCCAGTATGTTTTTCATGATTATTATCAGCTTGTTTCAATAACTCCCTTAATGTATGCCTACTTTCTCTCCATTTCTGTGAGAGGCACTGGATAAAATGACACCCAAGTCATGGTTTCTATTCTTGGGGATCTTAGAGGCCATTTGGGGAGAAGATTCAAAACTAGAGGTTTTCGACGTGACATGCTATGTGATAAGTAAGATACAGAGAGCAAAAGACATCCAAGGAGCAGGGGAAGGGGTGCTCATTCTCATATGGGAGTTCACAAACAGCTTCCTTGAGGAAATGACACCTGAGCTGAGACTTGAAAGATGAATGAATTTATCCTGCTGAGGAGATGTCGGAAAGGCATTCCCAGGAGAAAGCACAGTGAAATGGGACAGCAGGACACACAGGTACATGCAGCACCTGCAAGCTCTAGGTGTGTAATGGGTGGGGGTGGGGTGGGGGCTGATGCATCTGAGAAGGTAAGAGGACCTTCTCAGGAGACTTGATACTGTATCTACTTCCTGGTTATTGATTTACCAATTCCCCAGTCACTACGAAATGACACATCACTGTCTTGTAAAGCAGACAGGCAGTGAGGTTTTCCTTTAAGGGCACCTGCAATCCGAGGTTACTAGGGAAGCAACACTGAGCAGATGTGACATGATTCTCTACTAGAAGGGGTGGGGAGGCCAGGAGGGACATCATGTGTGTCGAGTGCCTTCTGAGCGCCAGGCTTTTGGCGGGAGCTTTGGAGACCTCCTGTCCTTCAGTTCCCATAACAACTGTATGGATGCGTTATCATTTATAGATGATGTCACTAAGAGTCACAGACTTTAAGTGACTTGATTGATGTCTCATAGTGAGTTGGAGAGCTAAGATTGTACCCAGGTTTTCTGATGGAGTTGTCTGTCTGTCTGTCTATCTACCTACCTATCTAGTGTTATCTAAAAAGAAAATAAAAAAGAGAGAAGAAAATTGAGCATCCTTGTGCCTTTTTTGTTTTATGGTTGAAATTTTAGAAAACGTTGACTTGTGATTGTTGTTTCAGTGAGCTTTGTTAGGTGTCTGGGAGTGTCCACAAGTCCCTCTGGTTCTAGTGCCTGCCTTCTCTTTTGGCTCTGTGCATATGCCACCCATTCTAGGATTCAGAGGTGCAGCAGCCAGTCAGCAGGGTCATTTCTAAGATGTTGAAGGGTAAGGTGGAGGATTTGGACTCTCAGTGTAAAGCGGGCCTCTGGGTAGGAGAGACTGGGCAGATACCTGGCTAGACTTTGATTGAAGTCCTTATGTGTTTACTCCCTGGGCAAGGCCACAGCTACATGAACAGTTTTGCTGTTAAAAAAAGTCTCCACCTTACTGAAGTTTACGAGACAATGTTTTTAATTGAGAAAGTACATCCACATGAATCTACCCATGCCAAGCCTACTATAATAAATCTCCCCTTTGTTCCCAGAAGGAAGTTCCAACTCTTTGCATGGCATACTGAGCATTTCCCAATTTGAACCCTTCGCCAGCATCATCTACTGCTGTTAGTAATGCCACATGCATACTGAAATACTTGTCCTTCCCCATAAAGGCCTATGCGTTGAGCCTTGTCATCATGGCGGCCTCTTCCTGTGATGAACTTCCTTTCTCTTTTAGTCTAGTGACTCCTAGTCATTCTTTGAAGTCTTGATTACTTATTTGGCAAACGTCTGTGAGCACTTCCGATGAGCAAAACCCTGTGCTGTGTGCCTGGGGGATATAGTGGTGAGTAGGACACAGTCCCTGACCTCACAGAGACCGCAAGTGTTACTTTCTCTGTGAAAATATCTTTAATCCCTTTGATGATTCCTAAAGCATGCTCTTAGGGTCTCTCTTATACCACCAATTACAAAATGTTGCAATTATTTGTGTATGTGTCTAGCTTCCGCATCGTTCTGTGAGGGCAGAGACCTCGCCTGACTTGTTCATTGTTGCCCATATTCGCAATACCTAGCTCATGTCTGGATCCTAGTCAGTATTTATATTTTAAAATAAATGAATGAGTGAGTGAACAGATAAATGCTGCTTCTTGTGGTGCTTAAGCATATGCATCTTTGCCAGTATCTAACTCAGAACAGTGGGTCAGAAGAATGATTTACCTGTTCTATATGGAAGTTCTCTGTGAAGATTTCTATATATGCACTTCACTTCTGAAATCTCTTAGTGGAAGAACAGGTTTTTGACACATAGCCAGCAAACCTGACAGAGTCAAGTTGCTTTCTTTAAGAAGATTAATGAACAAGGACTTAAGAGAAGGGATGGGTGAACTGGTTACTAACAAGTAAGAACCAGCTATAAGCTCAACCCTATTTCGGGAACAAACCAGGATCTTTAAGGTTGAGCTTGGCTTAATTCAACTAATCCTTCTTTTTCTCTTTGTGGCTTTACTGCTCCCACACCCACCACAGCCTCTCACTCATCTCTGTTGAGTTATGAATCATGAGCCGGCAGCACCTCCATGCTCTGTCCTCTATTGGGTCTGACATTTTTTTCATTTTGCTGTCCTATGAGGACAGAGGACTGGGGGTGGAGGGAGAGTCTTAGATAAATAATCCATTTTGAGTTATTCAGAGTGAAGGAAGTTCTGAATGGGCCTCGTGATTCATGGTGAAAGGAAGATGTGGAGGAGGGAGGAAGCATGGATTGGATGGGAATCACAGGGGAAGAAAGGAAGATTGGGCCATCTTATGAGGATGAGTGGGAAAGATGAGCTATCAATCAGATAAGGAGTGGAAGGTTTGCAGCAGGTGGGCGAGGGATTGCAGACAGAGCGTTGATTCAGGTACATTTTCTCTCTTCTCTATGTACAAATTCTGAGTCAACTTTCAGTATCCAAATTGAGTGCCCCTTCCTTGTGAAATCTTTGACTTTTCTGGCATGCTCTGAATTACTAACATCCTTCAGTTTCTTCCTCCACCGTGTCGTTTTACACATTGGGCCATCCTTTGCTTTCTCCATTGCTTTCTTTTCTAGACTGTGCACCTATGGTCTGAGGTCTGGCGCACACTTTCACTGACCATCTTTTCCTGACCTAAACTTGATTTATATGTCCTGGCACAGTGTCCACCACATGGTCTGAACAGGGCACAGAGCATCTGAAGTAAGGACCATCTTTGAAAATCTGGTACACATGCTTAAGACACCTTCTGTACCAAGAGTCAGTGGAATTTAATAGTATTCATTTAATTGCCCCCCAACCCAAATTCCTGAGTTTCTGCCCTCTCTGATATGAAGATGCATTTTGCTGAAATGATTCATTTTACAAAATTCTTGTAGGCTCCAAACAAGAAGAGGCATGCACTTAGGTTTCAGATGAAAATGCATGTTCTAGAATTCTGGGGTTTCGGTTCTAGTTTAGTTTATAGGTTTAGCTAGTTGTTCCAAACCTCTTTTTCTTACCAGGGTCTCTGATAGAAAAGTAAGGAGTACCAACAGACCCAGCATGCAATTAGTGAACCCTTGCTGTATGCCAGACCCTTTTGCTTAAGTTATTCCATTTAGAACCATCCTAGGAGACAGGCAGATATCAGCCACATAAATTAAGCAGATGAGGAAGCTGCTTGAGTTTTTGAGGGGCATATGTGAGCTCTGTGAGGATCATTTTGAGGTCAACAACCCACATCACAATTCAGACAGTCAAAAAAAAACTAGAAAGAATCCATTTTTTGTAGAGAATGTGGTGACAGCAGTTGCTCTTGTTGCCTTCATGGATGAGCTACTGTCCTCTGGGTCACTGGGGGGCAGTGTGGTACAGTGGTTTGAGCTGAGGATTTGGTATAAGGGGATTTAGATGTGGGTTTGAAGGCTGTGTGGCCTTTAGCCAATTATGCAGCCTCTCTGAGCCTCAATTTCCTTGTCAAAAAATGGGGATAATCGTTGAAGGTAAATGCCTCACCAGTTGTGAGGATCAGATGAAAAAATGGGTGTGGGAAATGCTTTGTAAACTGTGAAGAGTTGATTGCATGATTCTCATGTTATTGTAAGTGAATTACTGGGGTGGGGGTGTGTCCTAAGGCCCTTTGTGACTAAAAATTATTGCTCTCCTTGGCTCTAGAGTTTCCTTTTGGGATTCAAAGATACCCTACAGGAGACCAATGCTCAAATAAATATGTATTTCCTGAGATGAACGTAGGGAGGGGTGGCCCGGTTATAAATGGGGTGGTGGTAGTGGTATGTTTAAGAGTTTTAAGAGTTTCATCTTGTTTCCTAACAGGAAAACAGGACAGGTATATTTGGCTGGGGAAGTGGAAGGGAAAGGTGCCAAGACTTGATGTTCTGGGAGGCCAGGTAAACGCAGGAGTTCTGGGGACTCCAGCTTTGGGGCTTGTACTTTGCTGGAAGGAGCAAGGCAGAAATCAGAAGTGATCTCTAGTTGGAGGGTGAGCATGAAGATCAGAGACTCTTGGAATCTTTAGGCAAGGAGGAACATTCTTGGTCTTCTCATCATCTCCATTGTTTCTTCATCTTTAGTTATTCAAGAGTTTTGTCATGTCCCTTTTATTATCTTTTACTTGATAGTTTTCTTTACATCAGTTGACTGACTTAAGTAAATTCAGCCTCATCCAAGTCAAAGATATCTGTGAGATTGTGTTATAGCTATTAAAATAAAAAAGATCCATTCACGTGGCCCCTAAAACCACCCCATAGACCAGCAGTTGTCTGTGCTCTTACTTTGTTGGAAACTTGTGTTCCAGATGAGCCACCCATCTGTAGATGGAGTCTACTCTGCAATATCTTCAGCAAGTAGTCACCCTCCATCTGTTTGCACATCCCTAGTGACAGGGAGCTCACTCTTTCTCTTGAGGCAGGAATGCTGGAAAGTTCTTCTGTAGATTGTACCCAAATTTTATTACCTGTAATTTTACCCATTGGCTTTAACTCTTGGGTCACCTAGACTGTGTCTACTTTCACTTCCAAAGATAGCCCCTCAGAAATCTGAAGCCGGCTCTCAGGTACCCCACACACTAGCCAAGCTTGACACTCCCAGTTCCATCCAGTGTTCCTGTGATGACACAGTTTCAAGTATCTTTGACATCTTTTGTCACTGTTGTTTGAAAGGACTCGTTTTGGAGTTAGCTCATAAAGTTGAACTCCCTACATAGAACACAATTCTCTAGGTTTAGTCTAGACAAGTAGTATGAATGTGACTGTCTCCTTCCTCATTCTAGATATGCCAGCACTATTAACGCAGCTTAAATAGCACCCTCTTAATGCACATACCAAAGGTTATGCAAACATCTCAGTAAAAATATATTGAGCATGCATCTTTAATACATATGTATTTGTTTACTTACAAACTATATAATGGACTCATAGTGCATGCAAACACCAGATTTAAAAGTACAAGGTAAATCAATCAGAAATTAAAATTCTAATATATTTGCCCTCCTCATCTAATATTGGATTGTTTCGCATGCCACTTGGAGATGTTCACCTCCAGGATTCAGAACAATCAGTGTCCTCCTGCTAAACAAAGCAAATCTCTGTATGAAGGAATTGATCTTCCAGTTGTGGTCACCCCAGCACCATGCTTCACTGTTTTCAAACATCTCAGATAATGACAGTGACATTCTTCACTCAGAAGAATCAGAGTGAAGGAAAAGGGGGTCATCTCCACCCCACCACCCCTATTCACCACTCTTATTTTGCTTTCTCAACATATATACCCCATCTTTCCTTTTTCCAATGGCTACCTCTATCATCCACTTGATATTTCTTTTTGCATTTTATTCTAAAAGATCAGAGATGTCTTTGGAATGCACAGAGGTATGGTAACATGTTGAAGAGTTCATTGTGATTTTGGGTGCTAGAGAAGAGAGGAGAAATCTTGGGCATAAAGTTCTTTCCAAGGCAAAAATTTCAAGTGATAAAGTAGAAGTTATCTGGCCTTGGCATGAGGAGCATTAACAGACTGAGGGTTGATGTAAAGCCACCAGAGGGCGTCAGCCAGAAGAGGGGGTGGGACGTGAGTGCTACCCTCAGATACTTGAAGAGAGGCAGCAGTAGCATTAAACCTTTTTCCTGGGACATTTGGGTTGATAAGGGAGGCCCCATGGCCTCAGTATAAGGAAGGCTTTTTAACAGTCAGAGCCATCTAAAGACCACGGGGCTGTGAGAGCCAGGCTTTCTTCTTCCTGGAGGAGTTTAACGTTGAGCTAGACAAGCAGTTGATGGAAGGTTGTGGAAGCCATTAGTTTAGAGGGCTGCCGAGTCCTTGTGAATCCCAAGATTCTGGGCTCCTAGAACAGAGTGGGATATTATTGGGAGGACTCCAATTCCATCTGATCCCCAGTGACTCCTTCATGGACCTGGCTCCCTTGCCTGGAAATCTGACATCTGCTTCTTCCTGCAGTCATGGGGCTGCCTCCTTTTGTGAGGCCAGGGCCTGCTAGGTTGATCTGGAGCCTTCTGGTGCAGCAGAGAGCTCTGAGTAGACCACCAGCTGCGACAGTTGAGGCATACCTAGCTAGGTGTGCACAAGTCTTGAAGGGAGATGACACCTACATCACCTTTTGTTGCCCTCAGTGGCCTCTCCCATATTCCATATGAGGTTATTTCTAGAGTTATTAAGAAAGATGTGCGATCTGAGAACCTGGGAGCACCCGTTCTCCTTCCTGAAGGCAGGAAGAAGACATTGGCATCGTCCCTTGTAGGCCAGTGTCACCTGTGGAGCCTGGGTAACACAGACTGCTGATTTGGCCTCAGCAATGGCTTGGGGGATCCATTCATCCCTTCTGCAACTTCTGTGGTTCAGGCCCCAGTCATCCCTCACCAATATGGTGACAAGAGCCTCTTGGCTGTTTGCTCTCCTGACCTTTAGGCTTCCTCCTTAGAGTGATCATCTAGAAAGAAGATCTGATCTGCTGGAAGGACTCCATGTCCTCTGTATATAGAATAACAACTCAAACTCAGACTACACAGTGTGGCACATAGCCTCCTGCACCTCTTTTTCATCCCAGAGACACTTCTCATAATGCCCTCAGAATACCACTGCCATGGGGACCCCAGAATTTTGCTTATGGGATTTGGGTTTCTTAGAATGCCCTCATCTACCATTTCTGCTTGGGAAATTCCTAACCCTCCCTTAAGACCATTTCAAATATCACGTTTTCCGTGATACCCTCCCCCAACTCTCCCAGGCAGAGCGAGGGTCTCCTGTCTCTGAGCCAGACCATGCTTTATTGCAGTTGCCTGGTATTGAGTTCACCTCTGCGGCTCGTGTGTGTGCTCACCCACAGCAGGGACAGAGCTGTGCTTGTGGTAGCACTTTGTGCATACCCAGGAAATATTAGTTAAATGAATGAATAATCAAATTTCTTAGCCTATAATTCATTGACCTTCTGATCATCCTATAAAAGTCATAATAATAAGGCTTGTCCGTAAAAAGTCGGCTAAAATGGCTTCCCATTTTTTTCTTTTTCTGGAGCTATTGGGTGAGCAGCAGAGAAAGTATTGTTTTAGTTTTCCAAGGGCTTCTGTAACAAAGTGTCACAAACTCAGTGTCTTAAACAACAGAAATTTATTGCCTCACAGTTCTGGAGACTAGAAGTCCAAGATCAAGGTGTCTGCAGGATCAGTTCTTTCTAAAGCTGTGAGAGAGAATCAGTTTTATGACTCTCACCAGCTTCTCGTGGTTTGCTTGCAACCTTTGGAATTCCTTGGCTCGTAGAAGGATCAGTGTCATCTTTGCTTTGTCTTCACATGGTATTCTCCCTGTGCGTGTATCTGTGTTCAAATTTTTCCTTCTTATAAGGATGCCAGTTACATTGGATTAGGGCCCACCCTAATGACCTCATTTTAACTTGATTAACTCTGTAAAGGCCCTGTCTCCAAGTAAGGTCACACTGAGGTATTGGGGGTGAGGACTTCAAAATATGAAATTTTGGGAACACAGTTCAATCAGTAACAAGTACCAAGTCCTTGGAAATATGACTTTGCCTTTCTGAGCATCCCTTTCTACAGCTGCAGAATGGGCGACTGGACTAGTTGGATAAACCCTAAAGCCTGCTTTATAAAATCCATTCTCTTTCACTTTGGAAAGTCTAGTGGTAACTTTTCATTCACTTGTTTAACAATCATTTATTGAATACTTATTACGTGCCAGGCACTTGGAATTTGTGTTCTCTAGGCAGAGTTCTCTCAAATGGTTTGTGCACTTTCTGCTGAATGAGACATTGTGAAGTGTCCATGACATATTTACAGTCGGCATCTTCAATGGAACCTGTGTCATTCTATTGGGAAACTGCCTCATCAGCTATTTGAATATTGGTTTCACAATCTGAAGAATAGATGTGTGCTTGCCAAGTTTAACTCTTAGGCATAATCTGGTCATGAAATCTCTTTAGAAATACTATGAGTGAACTGTTTTGCTCGGTCATTCTCCAACTCCACGTTTCTGGCTTCAGGAGGCTCAGGTGCTATCTGTTTGCAAAGGAAGTAGTGACACACATCTCTTATGGGCAGGCCTACTTTGTTCAGAACTCAGCTTCATTCTAAATGTGCATAACATAACCATGTATCCACAGAGCAGGCACCTGGGGCTAGGTACCTCCTGGAGCAGTATATGAGCCAGGTTCCCTGGGATCATTCTCTGGGGTTTCCCTCTTCCCTCACAGTGCCCACCAGAACTGTGTTCATTATTTAAAAAGTTTCTGTGGAGCCCGTGCTCACCATGTGCTCTGGGCTCTGTGCTAAAACCTTAAGTGCTTGGTCTCATTTAGTCTTTGCTACAGCCTGTGAGGTAGGAACTGTTAATTGTGACCATTTCATAATGAAGAATGGGTGTCACTGAATCTTAACCAATTTGCCTGAGGTGTTATAGTTAGTAAGGGCAGAGCCGGGTCTCAAATCCAGATCTGTTTGACCTTGAAGTGGGGCTTTTACCTTCTGCTCTCCTGCCATCTCTTCATAGCTCTCTCTTGCCTCCAGTGAGGTCCTTATATTGGTGCCTGGAGATCTAAGAACACCCTGATTTGAAAAGCAAAACATTTTTGTCTTTATTTTTATCAAAGTCATGCACTTTCATAGTTTAGAGTCAAATATGTCTACAAGATCTGTTATCAAAAAATAGCTGTCCCTCTCCTCAGAGGCAGCTACTTTCAACTTTTAGCTGGTTCCTTTGGAATTTACCTTTTTTTTTTTTTTTTCGTTGCTGCTTCCTAATTTTTCAGTTTTGCATCTGTTGACTCCACTATGGAAGAAGACAATATTAGTCTCTTCCCTCCTTCTGCCCCCTTGACACACCTGGACTCTTCCTTGTCCATTCCTTGTCCATTCTTTGCGAAGCCATTTTGTAAACTTTGATTTCTTTCCCCCAACAGCGTTCTGTTTTCCCTGGAGTTTGCTTTGTTTTCTGCATACTTACCACAAATTCTACCTCAAACTGTCTGCCAGTTTCCTAAATCCCATCAAGAGGTTTAGGCACATGATAGTCTGTTGGTTTCATCTCCTTGAAGGAATGCGTACCACCGCCTTCTGACTGCTCCGGTTTGAATTGGTTGCCCCCTCTGCTGGCTGCACAGTTGTTATCCTGGGATTTCCTGTCACTGTCATCGTGGGGCATCCCTTTGCCTTGCCTTGCTCTTATGTCCTCCTATCTTTTATCTTGCTCTTTCTTGGTTTATTTCCTTATTTTGGTTAAGTACAGTTGACCTCAAATAAGATGAACACAGTGGATTTGAATTGTGTGGGTTCCCTTATACATAGAATTTTTTTTTCATCTTGTAAACAGACAACATATACTTACTTACAGTATTGATACAGTACTGCATTGTAAATGTATTTTCTCTTCCTTTTGATTTTCTTATTAACATTTTATTTTCTCTAGCTTACTTTGTTGTAAGAGTAGTATATTATATAACATACAAAATATTATTGGTGAGGCTTCCAGTCAACAATAGGCTATTAGTAGTTAAGTTTTGGAGAAGTCAAAAGTTATATGTGAACTTTCAACTTCACCAGGGGTTGGTGTCCCTAACCCCTATGTTGTTCAAGGGTGAGCTATAGTTTCTTGAGAAAGAACACATAGAAAGTAAACTTTTGGGGACTTTGCATATCTGAAAATATGTTCTTCCTACAACTTACTTGATAGTTTGGTTGAGTATAGAATTCTAGGTTAGAAATAATTCTTCTGTAGATGTTTAAACACGTTGCTCCCTTGTCTTCTGGCTTTGGGTGTTGTTGACTAGTCTAAAGCCATTTTATGTATGACCCTATTGTTTATGACTTGTTTATTTTTCTCCAGAAGGTTGTAGGAGCTTCTCTTTTTCTCTAATACTGTGAAATTTCATAATGATGTGCATATAGATTTTAATCCATTATTCTAGTACTCAATGGGTTCTTTCAGTCTAGAAACTGGGATCCTTCAGATCTAGGAAATACAGTTGCCATACAATATTATATTAGTTTCGAGTGTACAACATAGTGATCTGACATTTATATAACTTATGAAGTGATCATCTCGATAAATCTCGCACCCATCTGACATTGTACATAGTTATTGCAATATTGTTGACTATATTCCCTATGTATACTTTATACCCGCATGATTAATTTATAACTACCAATCTTAATCTGCTCCCCTTTTTCACCCATTCCCTAACTCCCCTCTCATCTGGCAACCATCAAAATGTTCTCTGTATCTGTGAGTTTGTTTCTGTTTTGTTTGTTCATTTATTATTATTTTTTAAGATTCCACATATAAATGAAATCATATGGTATTTGTCTTTTTCTTTCTGACTTATTTCACTTAGCATAATACCCTCTGGGTCCATCTATGTTGTTGCAGATGGCAAGATTTCATCCTTTTCTTATGGCTGAGTAATATTCCATTGTAGATATGTACCACTTCTTTAACCATTCATGTACTGATGGACACTTAGGTTGCCTGCATATCTTGGCTATTGTAAATAATGCTGCCGTAAACATATGGAAGCATATGTCTTTTTAAATTGGTGTTTTGAGTTTCTTCAGATAAATTCCCAGAAGTGGCATTACTGGCTTCTTCTTTGTCTCTTATTTTATAGTCTCTTTTGTCTGGTATAAGTGTTGCTACCCAGCTGTTTTATTTTGCTTCCATTCTCATGAAAAAAATTTTTTTAACCCTTTACTTTCAGTCTGTGTGTATCTTTTGACCTGAAGTGGGTGGGTCTCTTATAGGTGGCATATGAAAGAATCTTATTTTTTGTTTTTTTAAACCCATTCAGCCACTCTATGTCTTTTGATTGGAGCATTTAATCCATTTACATTTAAAGTAATTATTGATAATATGCAGTTTTTGCCATTTTATTATTCATATTTTTGACCTTTTCTTCTTCTTAAAGAAGTCCCTCCAACATTTTCTGTAATACTGGTTTAGTACTGATGAACTTCTTCAGCTTTTTCTTGTCTCAGAAGCTCTTTTTCTGTCCTTTGAATCTAAATGATAGCCTTGCTGGGTAGAGTAGTCTTGGTTGTAGTTCCTTGTTTTTCATCACTTTGAATATTTGCTGCCAATCCCTTTTGGTCCTCAAAGTTTCTGTTGAGAAATCAGCTGATAGTCTTATGGGAGCTTTTATGTAGGTAACTAACTGCTTTTCTCTTGCTGCTTCTAAGACTTTCTTGCTGCTTTTAAGGCGAGTTACTCCCCTTACTCTGTTCTCCCATGGGCTTTGTCTTTAACCTTTGGCGTTTTAATTATGATGCGTCTTGGTGTGAGACTTTTTGTGTTCATCCTGTTTGGGACAGTCAATGCCTCTTGGACTTGTATGTGTATTTCTTTTGCCAGGTTAAAGAAGTTTTCCATTATTATTTCTTCAAATACATTTTTATTTCCTTGCTCTCTCCCTTCTTCTGATACCCCTATGATGTGAGTGTTGCTATGCTGGATGTTATCCCAGGGACCCCTTAAACTGTCTTCAGTTTTTTGGATTCTTTTTTCTTTTTGAACAGTTGAGCTATTCTGATTGGGTGTTTTCTGCTGCCATATCTTCTAAATCACTGAGTCAATCTTCTGTGTCATCTAATCTGTTGATTCACTCTGATATAGTCTTCTTTTCAGTTATCATATTTTTCATTTTTGACTGATTCTTTTTTATGTTTTCTGTCTCCATTTTTATGTTTCCTGTCTCTTTGTTGAAGTTCTTACTGGGATTATTGAGCATTCTTATAACCAGTGTTTTGAACTCTGCATCTGGTAGTTTGCTTGCATGCATTTTGTTTAGTTCTTTTTCTGGAGTTTTGTTCTGTTCTTTCATTTGGGACATGTTTCTTTGTCTACTCATTTGGCTGCCTCCCTGAGTTTGTAACTGCGTATTAGGTAGAGCTGTTATGTCTTCTGGCCTTGCTAGAGTGGCCTTAAGTAGTAGATGTTCTGTGGCACCCAGTGGCATAGTCTCCTTGGTCACTGGAGCCAGGTGTTCCAGGTATGTCTCTTGTGTGGGTTAGGTGTGCTTTGCTGTTGTAGTTGAGCCTTGATTGCTGTTAGCATGTCAGTAGGTGGGGCCGACCCTCTGGCTGATGGGTTGTGAGGATTGGCTGTGACTTCAGTGGAGGAGCTGTTGTGCAGAAGCTGACTCTACAGAGCAGGGTTTGCTTTAGCGGGGCTCTGGTGCCTGCTGAGTCTTCCCTTTGGATTTATTGTTTGTGGAGGTGATTGGGTAGTGCTCTGGTGTGGTTGGAAGCTGGCTACTGGGTGTGTTGGTTTTGGGGCCCCTTGGAAGAGGCTCTGGTGCAGGCCAAGGTCAGCCATTGCCTGTGCCCTTGTGGTATCAGCAACAAAGTGATGTGCAGATGGTTGCAACTTGTGCTGGGCTTGGAGATGCATAGGAGAGGCTAAGCTGCAGACCAAGGCTGGCTGCTGCTAGTTCCTGGCTTGGGGCTGCTTAGCAAGAGGTATGGGGCATGCCGAGGCCAGATGTTGCTTGATTGGGGTTTATGAATCTTTGAGAGATTTTAGGAAAGTCTGAAGCATGAACCAGGACTGGCAGTTGGGATGGAAGTGTTTTGGGTGAGCTGCAAGTTGGGCAGGGTAGGATCTTAGGGAATTACTAGATTGGGGGGAGTGGTGTGAGTGAGGTTGATGGAGACTCAGCTATGGTGCCTGCCTGCAAAAGCAGGCTGTGTGGAGGGAGGGCTCAACAAAGGAACAATGGCTTTTTCTAGCACTTCTGTCTGAGAGAAAGCTGCTCCTCCAGCCCTCACCCTGAAGCCGGACAGTTCAGTTCCTCACTGTATGTCTCTGGTGGATTTTGAGCTGCTGTGCCAGCACTGGACTTCAGAGTGAATGGGTCTGTCAGTAAGCATGTGTGTCTGCTCTCTAGGAGGAATGCCTGGGACTCCAGCAGCCCTTTGTCTCAGCCACAATCTCTGATGGTTTTCACATGCAGAAATTATGGAGACTTCTCTTCCTGGCATTGGAACCCTGGACTGGGAAGCCTGGTGTTTGGCTTGGACCCCTCACTTCTCAAGGAGACCTCTGCAATCCTATTCCTCCCATTTTGTACTGCCACATGTGGGTGTGTGACCAGCTCGTTCTGCATCTTCACCCTTCCTACTAGTCCCTTTGTGACTTTTTCTGCATATCTTTAGTTATAGGATTTCTGTTCAGCTAGACTTTGGTGATTCTCAATGATGGTTGTTCTGTAGTTTAGTTGTAATTTCGATGTGGTCATGGGAGGTGAGCACAGCATTTATCTACTCTGTCATCTTGATTGGAAGCTCTCCCAAACTTCTACGTGTATGTGTATATATGTGAGTGGATCCAGAGCTTGGCCAGGTTCTCAAAAGGTCCCTGACCTCAAAGACTAAAGTACAGATGCCTTAGAGAGGCAGTCAAGATCCACCACATGTGGATCTCTATATTTCTCATTGGAGTTATTTCTTTCCACTTTTTCCCTGTACAGTTTTGTTGTTCTGAATTTCTAACAACTTTCTGGATGCTTCCTTGCATTCTAACACCTCCAGGCCTGTACTCATGTTGTTTCCTTTGCTGGTATTGCCTGTGTCCTCCTTCTCACAAGGGAAACTTTAGCTCATTCTTCAAGGTCTAGCTCAAATGCCACGTTCCTCAACCCACCCGGGCAAAACGAGTTACTCCCTTACTCTGTTCTCCCAGGGGCTTTTCTCCTACTATGTGTATAGAACTCATTGCATTGATTGAAGACTGTGGAGGTGGTTATCGAGCCACTGGGGAGCTCTTTATTCTTCTGTGCTGCCTCATATTGGGTCTGGCCTAGGGTGAGCATGCAGCAGCTAACTATTGAATGGAGTTTAAAAAACATTAAGAGTGATTTAAGTTTCTCGGAGTGGTCTCATTATCTAAGGAACACATTTTTAGACTCTAACCTTGGAGGGCACAGCTAACTCCCACCTTGTAGGCTACATGTATTATTTTTGTTCTTACTTTCTGGGAATGTTTGATTTGGGGAATTAAATTTGTGAAATAATAAGCCCTGTTATGCAGCCTTCTACTAGATAGAAGGACAGCTAGACAAACCTAAGGACAGTCTCTGTGTAGTGACTGGTTATTTTAAGATTTACAGTGGTCAGATTTAATAGTGATATATTAGACTTATTCCACTCATCTCTTCATTGCCTGCTATCCATCCATTCACTTCACTAAATGCCTTCCATACTAAGATTTTCTTTTGCTCTCTCCTTTCTCTTCCTTTGTCTTCCCTTCCCTTTCCTTCTTTTATCTTTTCTTCTCATCTGCTGGAACCAAACTATCTAGGTTCAAATTTTGGTTTGGACATTTACTAGCTCTCAATCTTTGTCTGTTTATCTATAAAATGGGAGATAATAATAATACCTGCACTTGAAGATGCTGTAAGGATTTAATTAAATGAGTAAATACATGTGAAACTCTTAAAGCAATGTTCAGTTAACCTTAATGACTCTTGTTTTCACTTCCTTTTCTCTTGCTGCCCTCTTCACCCTAGTCTTACTTACTCATTCCCTCAATCTCAGTTTTTCTCTCTTTCCTTCCTTCTGGAACCCAATTCTAGGAGTTCACTGGCTTCTGTCTGCCCTTGCCTGACTCACCACATGGGAGGCTGGTATTGGGCGGGCAGAAGGGTCTCAAGCACCTGCTCTGGGGGCCCATGAGGCCTATAGGCCCTCCTAGGAGACCAAAGTCCCCAGAGCCTGAGGTCTCCTCTGTAGGAGCTGCTTGGGCCTTTGTGTCAGTACCAGCTTGACCCAGTGATTCTTTTCCCAGTGCCCCAGTGCTTCCTTGAGCAGTCCTGCTGCAGCCTTAGCCCAGGGACTCCTTCACTGGGCAGCAGTGGGTGGATAGTTGGCTGGGAGACCTTTCCTCTTATTCCCTTCATCTCATCCTGCTCAAGTGAGGGAGACCCTAAACCTTTTACTCATGCTTCATCTTAGAAGTTTCTGTACACTGAGAATAAGAGTGAGCCTATCTTGGGCCCTCTTTCCTCATACCTGAGCCATGAGTAAGGTTTGCGCCAGCTTCTAGACTGCTCTGGTAAGCCAGAGGAAAATCCTTCTGGGGCACAAAATGGAAAGCAGAGAGCCTCCTTCCTTCAGTTGCTGATGACTGGTGGCCTCAGCCATGGACCTTCTGTCAGCTCTTCCTACCTCTTCTTCTTCTGTTAGGGCCTCCTGCAGCTCCTAAGTATCTTCACTTCCATTATACATGTAAGCTCCCACTTTCATATATCATGTTTTTCTTATAAGAAAGTACATGAGCAAAACCCAAATAATAAGCCTTCATCTTTAGAGTATTCCTTGAGAGCTGAAAGATGATATGATATCCCTGTTTTTACCTTGTTTTGGATAATGAAATTTCAGCATGAAGTATACGATTTACGGTTTTATTCTTCTCTTTCCTAAGTAAATACACAGTCTGGCTTAAGTCCATCAAGTGTTCAAATGAGGCAAAAATCTCTCTGTTGGCTTGCTTAAGGATTTCCAGTTGAGCAAATCTTCTGAGATCTGAGTTGTTTATTGTTAGTGTCAACTGGTTGATGTTTCTCTTTTGTGGGAAGGCTAGGCAGGGGATAGTACTTCCCTGTGTCCTCTCTCCTAAACCCACGTTCATTTCTAATTTTGCCATCTGGGCAGTTTTCCAGGGAGTCCTACCTCTCCTGAGTTTCCTTCTTACTCTCTCTCATAGTCCTCCAGTACAGAGTGAGGTGCTTCCAGAAAGATGTGATTTCCTTGCAGGAAGCTCTGCTCCATAGTCCTCTAGGTGGAGATCTGGCTTGTAAAGACAGGGTCCTGTTTGCAGAATTTTTGTAGGCATGCACATTATTGATGTGGAGGGGGGTGCCCTTTCCTAGCTTGGGTGCAGGCTGCAGGCTATCTGCGGGGTTCCTAGGACACAGAGGGCATTGGGAAACCTTCCAGGCTTAATTTGGGTTTATTCCTTTCCTTATTCATTCAGCAAATATTGAATGAGTTATGGGTACATGCTGACCCCGAGGAAACTGGGGTGAATGGAACATATTGACCCTTCTCAAGGGGCTCAGACTCAGGTAGGGGAAATAGGAAATGTAAAAAGCAACTGAGTATATAGTCCTAGAACATGGTAGACAGGGGGCTGTAAAAAGACAGAGTAGGAATTGCCTGATTCTATTTTCCATCCAATGCCTACTCCAGATTTGTCCTGGGCTAGCATTCTTATGTTTATGACATGGTATAACCCTACTTGCATATGTTTCAGGAACCAGAGTTTGCTTTTAATTCCCTCATGGGTTTCTCATCAAAAGTGATTCTCACTCCTATTGCTCCCCAGAAGAGAATTTGAATTTTGCAAGAGCAAAAACCATGTCAATTTGATTCACTACTATACACCCAGCATATAGGTTATTAAATGGTAATTTGAATCAAGGTTATTAAATGGTAATTACCCAATTAATATTTGTTGAATCAATTAATGAAAGTGATGATGATGGGAAAGATGGTGTATGACATTAGTTCTCAAACTTTAACATAAGAATCATGTGAAGAGCTGGCTAAAATATAGATTCCCAAGCCCACAGACTAAGTTAGTAAGTCTGGAGTGAAGCCAGAGAATTTATGTTTCTCACAAGCTCCTGGGTGATGCTGATGTTGCCAGTGCAACGCTGGCCTATGGGGTCTTCTTTCCTCTCAGAGATCCATGACAACAAGTGGCGGCTGATGCCCTTCTCAAAAGGATTGCCTTGGGGTTTGATCCTCATCACCTACTTAGCAAGGGCCCAAGGCTGTCATGCAGGACAGGTCCAAGCAGTTGTGATTCTGTGCAGGTGCATGATGACACAGCCATGATGCAGGTGTGAAGCTAACCAGTAGAAATATGAATGTGTATCTTCAGCAGTCAGCTTATTAAGTAAAATATAGGGTTATTAAATTTTCTGTGCTTGTGAAACCCTTTTGTCTATCGTGAGGATCATGGTCTCTTATGCAATCAGCTTCTTCAAGGAAAAGGACCAGCTCTTGTGGCAATTTGGGTTTTTACTTATTCATCATCACTGCCTATTCATGCTGAGTGAGTTTTAATTGTCTTTGGAATTGAGCAAAGGAGCCCAGCGCTGGTGACTGGGGTGTGTTAACCTCTTTTGCCAAACTGCTGAAGAATGCACTGATTCCAGGCTAGGGGCAGCTTTCAGTGAACCCACTTTGTGCTTCTGAATGATGAGATCTGACTCAGTCTCAGTGAGTCTGTGTGGTTTCTTCTCTTTCCACAAATAATTGGAGACCGGTGGGTCTGTCCAGACTTACTGCAGACTCATGCTTCAGAGGTGCACTGCAGTCCCTGTCGAAAGCTGTCTGTCTTCTGTTTGACTAAATAAGTAGTGTAGTGAAGTGGAAAGAGCTTTGGATTTTTTCAGGATCCATTTGGGTGTCGTCGTCACCCTCCTCCACCCCCCATGACTTGGGCTGGCTCAGGTGCCTCAATCGCCTCACACATACACACAATCCTAGTACTTCTTTGCACTTTTATCAAAATCCATAGCAGGTGTTACTGAAACCACCAGGCCTCATGACTGCCCCCTTCACTGGATTTACAGCTCCTTGAGCAGAGGATTGTCTCCTAATTCCTCTTGAGCCACAGAGCCCAGAAGAGGGCCAATGGCATGGTAGCAGCTCACTTGATGGCTATTGAATGCATGAGGAATCATGCAGTTCTATGTTCACATCTCAGCTGGGCTGCTTGCTGGTCATGTGATCTCTTAGTCACCTCTCTGAGCCTCACTTTCCTTTTTTGAAAAACGAGGATGATACTAGGTATCTGAACATTGGCTTTCTCTGAGCCAGGCCTGATACTGTACGCTTCATATCTGATGTCTCATTTCATCCTCATAACCACCTTATGCGTGGATATTGACGTTAACTCTATTTTCAGTTAAGAACATTGAGGAATGGAGAAGTCATGGAATTTTCTCAAGTTACTTGGTAAATGAGATAAAGGGGTTAGGATTTGGATTCTGGCTCTCTGATTCCAGAGCCTGCCAAATTAGCTACTACAGTAGTGGTTACTAACTTGGGGGTGATTTCAGTCTCCCAAGGGACATTTGGCAATGTCTGGAGACAACCTTGGTTGTCACAAGTGGCAAGAGGAGGCGCTGCTGGCATCTGTTGCGTAGAGGCCAGGCATGCTGCTGAATATCCTGCAGTGCACTGGACAGCCCCACAAGAAATTATCCAGTTGAAAATGTCAGTGGTGCCCTCAGTTCAGAGACCTTGCTCCAGGCTGTGCTGCCTCAGTGAAGTCACGTGTGCTGAGCCAGGTCCAGAGCAGGTCCACAATAGCACTTCCTCCTCAAAGTTCACAGGTTTCAGCCCAGAGAAGACGAATCGCTCAGTCTCCGGTTTCCTTCAGCAGCTCAAGTTTTATTCTTAATGGTTCCCGGCTGCTTGGCATCTCTGTCTCGGGAGTTCCTGTTTTTGTGAGAAGTGCTGACAGTTATCAAGAGTCAGAGCAAAACTCTCCTTGGGAGAAGTCCAGCTTCCCTGAGATTTGGCAGGTTGAGACATTCCACGCAGAATGCACACCTTTGTGAGAACCCTCCTGGTCTCTAACCTCATGGCATGCAGGACTGGGCATGGCTGGGTTTTGTGAAGTAAGTTTCTCCATTCATGGAATGCCTTGTAGGGTGCTTGCCACTGTCACTGAGGTCTTAACATGAATGCCGGCACGGTAATGGCCCTTGAACATGAATGAGGTGAGGAGACACATGACAGATGACCTGTCAGCTGCAGCACTGAAAACACTTTGAGTGGGAAGCTAGAACATTATGGTTTTACCCTGACCCACTGAATGACCTTGGGCAAGTGCATGGACTGACTTCTTTCACGGAATGGAATGACCATGGAATGACCATTGGGCAAGCTGGTGTCAGGGGTCTTTTTATGAAAGAGAACTAGGAACAGAAAGGTCATGGAAAATTGAAAGGATGCTACTGTGTATGCCAGAGGGTACGGTGGTTTAGCATTTGGAGTTTTGTTTCCTTGTAAACTTACATTTTTTTCATATTTCGGCAATGTAGAATAAAGTCAGAACTGTGTTTTCAACAGTAAAGGGCTACTGCATTTTTGTTGAAAGCTAGCTCACAGTACTGCCTGGCTCTTGATACCCAGTGCAACATTTTCTAGCTATGATCTAGAAACGTTAGCCGTATAAATTGACTTAAATAGTAGGTAATGTAAATTGACTGGAGAACTAGTGGCAAACAGTGGGCTCTTATACCCATCCTGGCATAGGAGCAGAAACCACTGGCTTCTCTGGGGCCTAGGGAAAAATTAATCTTGGTTAGGTCATTACCCGGGACTTATGAGACGAGGAGAATTTGTTCCTTCTTAAAGCTGACATCATGCATGTATACTTTTCTCCAAACTTATCAAGCTGTGTATATTAAATATATATGACTTTTTGTATGTCAGTCATACCTTGATAAAGTGATTAAAATAAAAAGCTGATAGACGCAGGGCTCCAGATGGAAGTCTGTTGCTTCTCTGGCAGTGGGTTGGTGCAGGAGGTCAGAAAGGACTGTTCACTGCCCTTGCTTCACATGGTATTAGGATATTGGAAGATCTCTGAAAAATTGGCAGTTTACATTTCTCATCAGCACTGACATGGTTCAGAGCTTTGAATTCCATGAATAGAATTGACACCTTGGCCAGGGTGTCATGCTAGTATTGCAGAGTATGACTGCTACCTCCACGTTGCAAATCTGGAAACTTCTCGGGTAGAATGTAAGAGAGCAGTAGAGCCAGTGATAAAGTCTTTCCGTGGGTCTCCTTTTCTGAACCAAGTTTGTCACCTAAATTTGTCCTGAAAAGCTATATCTGTTGAGATGGTATTAGTCATACCGCAGAAATGAAAGGAGCAGCTTCTAATTGAAACATTGAGTGCAGGCAGAGAGCGCCTGCTTGCCTGCAGGGATTCAGTGGGTGCAGACCTACCCTCCACTGCTCAGGTGTGGAGGCCTCCTTTCCCATTCTAGTTGCAGAGTTGACGTGCAAAGTGCCAAATTGAAAGGCTGTAGATGTTCAACAGTGAGATAAAGTCCAGGGCCAGCTAATAGGTTTCATATCATGTTACCTCAGAAGAACTTGATTGTTCATAGGATATTGGAGCCTGAGAATTCTAACATATTTAGAGGGTTTCAAGTTGGATGCCCTAGGGGACTGTGGTATTTACAGGAGGCCTGAAATAAGATAACAAAATTGTAGCAATTATAGCACTTATTGTGCATCAGTACCATATAAGGTTCTTTACGATCTTTTAAAAAGTGATTTTTATTAAAATATAGCTAATATATAATATTATATAAGTTTCAGGCATATACCATAATTATTCAACATTTATACACTTGAAGAAGTGATCTCCATGGTAAGTCCAGCAACAATCTTACACTGCACGATACTATCACAATATTATTGACTGTATTCTCTGTGTTGTACACAATATCACTATGACTTATTATTTTATACCTGGAAGTTTAAACCTCTTAACTCCTTCATATTTTCCTTCCCTTTATGATTTTTCAATTATAGTTGACATTTAGTATTTTATATTAGTTTCAGGTGTATGCAGAGTGGTTAGACATTTATGTAATTTATGAAATGATCCCCCTAACTAGTACCCACATGGCACTACACATAGTTATTACCATATTATTGACTATATTCCCTATGCTTTACTTTATACCCTATGACTATTTCATAACTATCAATTTGTACTTCTTAATCCCTTCACATTTTTTACTCCGCCCTACAACCTGCCTCCCATCTGGTGCCCATCAGCTTATTCCCTGCATCTGTGAGTTTGTTTCTCTTTTGTTTATTTTGGTCTTTAGATGCCACATGTAAGTGACATAATGAGGTATTTTCCTTTCTCTGACTTATTTTAGTTAGCATAATGCCCTCTAGGTCCATCCATGTTGTTACAGATGGCAAGATTGCATTCTTTTTTATGACTGAGTAATATTCCATTGTAGATATGTACCACTTCTTTAACCATTCATCTATTGATGGACACTTAAGTTGCTTGCATATCTAGGCTATTGTAAATAATATTGCAGTAAACATATGAATGCATATATCTTTTCAAATTGATGTTTTGGGTTTCTTCAGTTAAATAGCCAGAAATGGCATTACTAGCTCCTTCTTTGCCTCTTTTTATAGCCTTTATTTTAAAGTCTGTTTTGTCTGAAAGGAGTATTGCTACCTCAGCTGTTTTTATTTGTTTGTTTATATTTTCATGAAATATCTTTTTCCATCCCTTTACTTTTAGTCTGTGTGTATCTTTTGATTTGAAGTGAGTCTCTTATAGGGAGACTCATTTGTAAGGATTTTTTATCCATTCAGCCACTCTATGTCTTTTGATTGGAGCATTTAATCCATTTACATTTAAAGTAATTGTTGATAGAAATGTAGTTATTGCCATTTTATTATTGATATTTTTGATCTTTTTCTTCTCCCTCTCCTCTTCCTCTTCCTCTTCCTCCTCTTCCTCCTCTTCCTCTTCTTCTTCTTCCTCTTCCTCCTCCTTCTCCTTCTTCATCCCTTTAACATTTCTTGTAATACTGGTTTGGTAGTGATGAACTCCTTTAGCTTCTTCTTGTCTCGGAAGTGATTTATCTCTTCTTTAGTTTTGAATGCTAGCCTTGCTGGCCAGAGCAGTCTTGGTTGTAGTTCCTTGCTTTTCATCACTTTGAATATTTTCTGCCTGTCTCTTCTGGCCTGCAAAGTTTCCGTTGATAAATCAGCTGACAGTCTGATGGGGGCTCTCTTGTAGGTAACTACTGCCTTTCCGATAATCTTTTTAACAACCTGAAAGTTTGATATTATTTGCCTTTTTTTCATGTGTGAAAAATGAGACCTAGGATAATGAACTGACTATAGATGATTACTTAGTGGTAAAGCTGCAATTAGAACTTTGATCTATATATCTTCATAAAACATATGCTTTTTGTCATACCTTCAGTTGAAACTGGCATAGTTAGGGAAAGTCTAAGTTATAACACAGTAACCCAAATATACAGTGGATTAAATAAAATAGAAGCCTATTTCTCTTTTACATCACAGTTCTACTGTAGATAGATGGTCCAACATGGCTGGGCAGCTCTGTGAGGCAATTCAGGGACCAGTTCTCTTCTTTTTTATTGCTCCACCATCTCTTAGAATGTTTTCCTCATTTGCATAGTCAGTTTTTTGCCAAGAATGTGTCCATGTTCTAAGTCTAGGAAAGGAAGAAAGAAAATGATTGGAAAGCAAGTAATTTATTGTGAAGAAAGTGACCAGGAGTCATACACATCATTTCCTATGTACATACCTTTAGGGAAACAGTCACATGGGCAAACCTAGTTGCAAAGGAGTCTGGGAAATGTGTTTCTGGTGAAGTGGGTATGTGTTCGGCTAAGACTCAAGATGGAGGTGTGTATAGTCTAATACTAAATAGAAGAGGGAGACATTTAACAGTTTTTGATATACACCCCTACATAAAATTTAAAACATAACTCTCTGATTTTAGAAAAAAAGTGAAGCTCTTGAAAATTTAATCTGAAAAGTCACTTTTGACTCAGTCATGCCTACTCGCTGAGTTGTTGCTAATGCTAACAGGAGGTGAGACTTTAGGGCAATGGCCTGAGCTGAGTGAATAAGACGTTAGGCAGTGCTCCTTGCTGATCTTGCCTGGGGGAAGGTCTCAGCAAGTCCTGACCTTGGCCAAATTTGTTAGGAGCTGGTTTTTGATCACTCTCAGCAAATATTTAGATATCACTCAGCACTCTGGATCGCTCCAAGTTGAGTACTCTCTGTTTGGAATTCCTGCTGCTTCTGGAAAATGTCTTGGTCTGTGGATTCTAGGATTAGGATGGTGGTATTAACTTAGGAAAAGAGAGCTGAAAATTGTCAGGATGTTCTGTTTATTTCATTCCCTCTACTCTTTCAGTGAAGACAAAGCAATTAAATAATTCCAGTGTTACTCTCTAATGCCCGTGATTAGATTTGGGCACTCTTTAATAATAAAATGACTGGGAATCTCTTCTGTGTTTCTGTTCTAAGAACAAACATGTGCCCGAGATTGGGATACCACACCTTCCATTCATACCCCTTCCTTTTGCACTCATTTCTTCAGTTGTACTGCATGTACAAAATACTTTGTGTTCCAAGAAATCTGAGTTTGTTTCATAATACTTTTTTTATATGTTGTTCCTCAGCATAGGGTCTCCTAACCCCCACTAAAGCCACCCTCAGTTCCCACACACATCCCTGCAATATCTAACAGAATTCTCATCCATTAAATTTCATTGCAACCTCTCTTGCTCTGTGGGGTGCCTTCCCTCACACCCCGGTCTGATTCAGGGGCTTCTTGCTTATGATCCTGAGAACCTTTATACTTCTTTCTTTGTAGTGTAGTGCAGTTGTGAAAAACTGAGTTTGAGTCAGGATTTTGCCACTTACTAGCTGTACAACCTTGGCAAGTTTCTTCCTCTTGCCAAATCTCAGTTTGTCAGTACAGTTTGATTGTAAAGTACCTGTCTTACAGGGCTGCTGTGAGGATCAAATAAGATATTGTGGTTACGTTGCTTAGCACAGTTGCTGGAACGTGGGAAGCACTCAGAAAACATTTAGCTGCCTATCATCTGAAACCCATCTTTATATTTGGAGGATTCCCTCAAGATGAGTCCTGGAAGGACTGCATCCATCTCCATCCACCGTTGCTGCTTTCCCCTCTCCATTGGGATACAGGGTTTGGGCTTGGTTCATCAGATGCCTCAGGCAATGTCGCATCTCCCTGCACTACCTGGGAGGGTTTATCCTGTTGAACTTGGAAGCAGCAAGAACAGCCTGTTTTCCAGAGTAGCTGTAGAAACTAAATCAGTCACAATGTCCTCACCAAATCTTTCCCGTGGTGGGATTTTGGCTGTGGTCTTGTGTGCCCTCTCTTAGTGTCTGCCCATTTGCAACATCTGGTTCTCTAAGCTTCCCAGAAATTCTGTGAATATTTCCACCCCTCTTTCCAATAAATTCCTTTTTTTTTTTTTTGTTTAAATAAGCCAGAGTTGATATCTGCTGCTTACAACCAGAAGCCTGATGAGCAGGGGTAACTTTTATTGTTGCTGTTGTTATTGACCTCATCACAGTATACTGTAGTCACTGACTTACTTATCTGCTTCCGCTCCTGCGCTTTGAACCTAGCCTTTGAACAGTCCCCGGCATAGCACTGGGTTCAGATTAGACTTACTGAGTGCATGATATTTAATGGTGGATGGAAAACAAATATATGTTTTGCACGTCTTATCCTGATTGTAACAGGGGCTCCCAGAAATAATCATAACAAGGTATATGATGTTTTACCCATTATGATGTGGGTGAATGGACATTTTTTCACTCAATCCTCAAAAAAATGCTAATTGATAGGTATATTGCTCTCCTCATTTTATAGATGAGGAGACAGAGTTGCAAAGAGTCTAAGTAGCTTACAGAAGATGACTCAACCAGGAGGTAGCACAGACACATCTCGAACTAGACCCTAATCTCCAAATACCATGCTGTCACTGTTTTACTTCTCCACCCAGGGAGTAGTAAACTGTCAAGGAAGGTTATTTATCTTGAATGCGTTATTAAATGAGGAAGTCAAATTATTCTGTAGAAGGTATTAATCACATTATCATGGGCACTTTGTCAGTAACATACCAGAAGGATTTGTATATGTCATAGCTCAGGAACTATGCTTGATGTTTTGAAATTTATTCTGGTCATTAGAAAGCCATAGAAGATCGAGGTACATATTATGATTTGCAATGTAATTAACCAAACCAAACTAATTTTTGGTGGTAATAAACCAAGAAGCCTTGGCCAAGACTCCATATGAATTTTGTAGGACACTTTTCCAAGATGTTCTTGAATGGTATCTGTGTCCTTCTCATATTTGCTCAAAGTGCCCCTAGTTTTATTTTTGATGTTAGTAGTACCCACGTCTCTGTTCCTTGTAGGAAACATGCAGATTCTGGATCCCATCATGCCCGACAATAATGGGCTTTTTATCACAGTGCAGCTATGGAAATTGCAGACAGGAGCTTCTTCAGAGCTCTCCGTTTTATTCCCTAGCTTTAGACTGGTGGGCAGTCTAAGAGGAGATGTAACTAAGAATGTTTTAAAGAGGATTGTTGGATGAAATTGCACACCTCTGGTGTGCACAATTCCTCGACATAACAGAAAGCATTTACCTTTGGTCTTTGGATCATTTGTTTTTGGCAAAAAAAAAAAACAAGATAGATGGCATATACCATTTTATGTTTTGATGAGAAAAATATAAACCTTTTAATAGTGCAAGTGACAGTTTTGTGAGTTCACTTAATCATCATTTGAATGTGTTTAAATATTCTTCATAGCACCTGTCACTATGTGATAGTATTGTGTTGATGCATTTGTTTACCTGGTTATCAGATGTCTCCTCCATCTATAATGTGAACTTCAGAAGAGCACAGCCCTTCTCTTTTCTGTTTGACGGTGTCCACAGCACTTGTTAGAGTCCCTGGCACCTGGCACGGACTCAGTAAATATTGCTTGAATGAATGAACTAACGAAATAAAGTAATGAGACTGGGATCTTGATATCCAAACAATATCCTGGTAGAAAGATATTGAGAGAAATACTATAAACAGACTAAGAGAATTATGGAAAGATGATTAAATGAGTCAAAGAAATTCTAAATCTATTATCATCTTCATTAGAGCCGTGTTTCCTTATCTGTAAGTTGGGAATAATGGTAGTTACCTGGCAGATTTTTGGGAAGGTGGCAGGTAGGTTGATGCTCAAAGCATATTAATATAGAGTTAACAGTGGAGGCAAAAGAAGGTGTGAGGATTATCAGTCCACAGAGTGACATTTTTGGATGAATTCTGCTTCTAAGTCTCAAGTTTTTTTTTTTTTTTTTTAGTTTATAGTTGCATGTTTATTTATAGTTTATGGAGCTCTTTCTCCATACTTTATTTAATCTAATTCTCACCATAATCTCACCTAGTGGTTACAATTAGTCAGTCCTGTTTTACAAATGGGAGTCAGAGGTAGGGCCCAGATTTAAGATTACAGATTCCTAAACTTTCCTTTAGGTGCAGATCCTGAGCTTTCTGAAGGAGCTTCTTTCTTCAAGGACACCTCCTGTTGCCTAAGTGGCCAGGTTTGCCTTTCCAGCCCAGTTTTGCATTGTTTTTGTGGAATTCAGATTAGGAGCCCCTTGAGGGTGGGACTGTCTCTATTTTACTTGTAGAATCCCAGATGCAATCTGATTATGTGTTTATTAGCAACAGGATTATGAAAAGATATGGCAATCCTGGTTTGTTTATGTTCTGTTTCAGCAAATACACAGACATTTTAATTTCCCTCTCCCCGCACCACTCCATTTCCTTCTCCCTTCCCCGTAATCCGAACACCTGTGTCAGTCAGTAGACTCTGTAGGAAAGGAAGACAGGTAGAAGTGAGCTTAAAGGTAGGATGGGAATGTCTGCTCTCCATATCTGTCTCCTGTCTCTCTCTTGCCTTTTACATGTCTTCCTTGCATCTCAGTCACAAAACACCAGATTTAAGCCTAGCCTTCTACATTTAGAATAATCAAAAAAGGCAATGCCATCAATTATAGACTGAAAATGCAAGTAGCAAGGTCTAGAGAAGCTTCAGATTGAAAGTGTCCAAAGGGGTTCACAGAGAAGGAACTTCCAACCTTTTCACTTTGACCAGTATTTATCAAACCCTGTGATGCGTGAAGTACTTGTCCTGCTATTCCTTCTCTAGTTTGTTGGCTGATGGTCATTCGTACCATTCCTGGATATGAATGTATCTGTGAGTGGCAGCTCACTCAGGAGGAGTTCAGGATGGTAGTTAGGCATGTGGTTTTTGTTTTGGGACGGGGAAATAACATGTGCAGAAAGAATAGAATGTGGAAAATACACGGGATGCGTGACATTGGAGAATGGTCAGCTGCAGCTCAAGTTACTAAGACAGGGTGTCTCTTTCAGTCTGAACCATGCAATCTACAACTGTAGATTGCACTGAGCAAAATAAATCTCATGTCTTATAGATTATTTCCCCAAATGATTTAAGAGTAAATTTTAGGTAGTATATATAGAGATGCTTGAGTAAAACTCATTTGATGATAAGAGGACATTTAGAAGCAAAACAAATTCAAAAATACGTTCTTGGTAGCATTAGGAACTGGTATAGGTATGTTTTAAAAAGTGAAGCACTTTGTCAAGAGACCTAGTTGTGACTGAGGAATGTTATAGAATTATTATGCAATAATCAAAGGAGTGTATTCACATAATACAAGAAGTCATTGTGAGAGTTATTGACATGAAGGGAACATCTGGAGCTGCCATTGCTAATGAGGTATTTTAGTTGAAAATATCTGCTGTCAGAATCTTTTATAAGCAAAGAATTGCTAAAATAATATCCATGTAATCCATGATGGAAATTTTTATTAATAAAATGTTAGTGCAGGGAATTGTCGTGATCTGAAACTATCAGAAACCTTCTGAACACTTCAACTGGGACAGCCTTAAGAGAGTATCTGATTCAATCCCATGTTTTACAGATGAGCAAACAGCTTCATAGACTGTGGGTTTGAAAGCCAGAAAGACTTGAGTTCATATCGTCAATATCTAAATTGATGATTTTGTCTCTAGCTAAATGAGGCAAATTACGTAATTTCTATAAACTTGTTTCCTCATTGCTTCCACTGGGATAAAACAATGCCTTCCTCTTAAGTTCCACTGAGGGTTAGATAGAACTTTATTCTTAAATTCTTCAGAGCAGAGTCTGTGCATACCACACACCCAGAAAAGGATAGGTATTTCATGTCATAGGGCTAACAGTCCATTTAAAAAAAATAATTTTCATTGTCAGAATATTTTTTGAACCATAAAAATGTTTATACCTTTTGACCTAGTATTCTATAAATTAGGGATAATGGTACTTTGTTTGAAGAATGAAAAAGCTATAAGCATTAAGAAGTTTCTGGCACTAATGTTTATGATAACATTTTGGAAATTCATTAAAAAACCTTAAAATGAATTAAGTAAATTATTATCTGTCTATTCTGAAGAATAGTATATATATCCATTATAGTAAAAACAGTAAAAACCGTGAAGGAAGATGAATAAAACTTTAATATAATGTTAGATTTAACATGACGAATCCAAAATTACATTTATGGCATGGTTACAAAAATGTAAATATATTTACGCATGGGGACAAGAATGGGTAAGAAAAACAGAAAAATAGAAAAAACATTTTGGTGACTGATGAAATTCTGGGTGTATTTTTTTCATTTTCATTTTTATTACCACCACTCTAAGGTTATTTATATAAAAAATCGTCACATAAAATATTTTTTTCAAAGGAAAAGCTTTCTCTTCTCTTCAGTAAGGTGGCCTCTGACTGACCTTATATATATTTTGCAGGACGTTGCCTAAATCAGTGCAGCCTTAACAAGATCACTTTGGTTGTTAGAAAATGATTTGAAAGTTGGCATGGTTGGGAAGATCTGGAGCAGAAATTCTCTCATGTTTTGGGTTTTCTTTGTTTCTGAGCAAATAAATGAGCAAAGAAATGCAAGGACGAGTTAGCAAAATCCAGTTTGATAGGAAACATGCCTTTGACCACAAAGGCTTCCCTTCTGCATGGGCAAGTTATTACAAGGTGGGTGACTAGAGTGGAGAGAGAACTTGAGACTACGTCATATGAGGACGGGTTAAGAACTGGGTCAATTGACTGTGAAATGTTTGCTGCCTTAATAGTTTTGAAGGTAGGTCAGAAAGAGAGATTAGACTTGTTCTGTTCGGCCTCAGAGTGATAAGTGGAACATATCATGTTACGGAGTTCAGCTCAATATGAGGAAGAATTTTTAATACTCACAGATGTCCTAAAGCAGGACGGTTCAACTCAGGAGATGATGAGATCACCATTCTTGTAGGTATTGCCAATGGAAGCGGAAGGCTCTAGTGATTTGCTGAGGCTGGGGTAAGGAAGGTAGGAGATGGTCTTTGGGTGCCTTTTACCCCTGAGATCCTGTGACTCTTCTTAGAGCTCTCTTTCTAGTTGGTGACAGCAAGTCTCAGGAATCCACCCTCATCTCCTTTCTTGTCACCCACTGTGTCACCCACCCAGAGGCACTCAAGGGAATTACTCCCAGTCTCTATTTCCAAAGTACGGAAACTGATGACCTATTAACTCTCTCAGTTTACAGTAGGGATTAATGAAGATTAGCAAAGAATTGTCAGATTAAATTTCCCTAAGGACAAATATTATAATTTGGCTACAATTTAGGTGAATCATTTTAGGAGAAGGAGTTACAGATGACAAAATATTCTGACTCAGTATAAATAATATTTATTATCCAAACTCATTCATTCATGAAATATTTATTCAGACCATAAGCACTAGGAATTTTCTCTGATTTATATGGATGGCATACATATATGACTGTATAATGCACAAAAAATAGCACAATTGTTTTTCCTTAAAAATCTTCTTGACTTATTCAGAATTATTTTAAATCTCTTCTGTTTTCCCTCTTTCACCTTCAATTTATAGTCTAGTGTTTTATTTTCGGCTTTATTTTCAGAGGGATTCTTGGATATGTTCAGCAATTGGAAAAGGACATTAAAGATGATTTTACTTTTCACTAAATAAACAGTGACTGTAATGATTTTTCCACTTTTCCAGATTTGCTAATTTATGCACATAATTTACAAGTAAGAGGGCATGAAACAAATAATGGGACACTAACAAAGACAGGAAGAAGATAGGTTGTCACTCTAGTGGTTACAATGAAGCAGCTTTTTCTCAATGGTGCATAGGAAGCAACCTTAAAGGAGGTTTTCTGCCTAACAGGTGAGTATTCAAGGAAACTGAGGCCAGGAACTCATCTTTCATTCTAAAAGCAGGAAAGTCTTCACAGCGTTCCATGTTGGAGAAGAACCGGTATTTCTACCATGTGGAGATTTGCACGCATTTTAAAGAGGAAAGAGCAGGATTGAGCTCAAGTGATAAGTAGTGAGTACAAAGGTGACTGGAAGATGGAGAGCCCTCTTTGGCAATGGCTTACCAAGGTGGGGCAATGGTGAGAAGGGTCAACCTAGGATGCAGGCAATATGAAATGTATTGTCTATAGAAAATTTAAAAACAATAATAAAAGTAATTAAACTTGGTTTTATATTTTATTGTCACACACACTCACAATTTACAGTACACCTTGAGAAAATCTTTTGTTCTAAGTTTTAAATGATTACTAGGGTCACCGTTAATAATATACATGTAAGGTTCAGAGTAGCACGTTTTTATATCTTTTTCTTTAGTAAGTATTGTCTTCTACATGGAAGTTAATTCAGAAAACTCCAAGTTATGGAGTTGGTGCTCAGTATACATGGATTCAGCTACATGTGTTGGTTTTGAGAGTAAGTTCATAATGTTTTGGAATCTTTGCTGTTCATTTCATATGTGCTTTGTGTCTCTAATACCTGTACCCTACCTATTCCTGCATCTAAACTGAAGATTTGAAACAAACAATGATACCACATTGATTATGAAAACAAAGAAACAGAACTTAAGTTAAATTATTCTGTTAGTCTGTATGACCACTTAGAGGTTTTGTTTGTGCTTAAAATGTACAACATTGAGACCACATATGAACTGTGAGGTGTAATCTTTTTGTTTGGTGAGTGCAAGTTGTAGTGCATATGTGAACTATTCTCCTGACCTTGAATGATATGTTTAAAAATGAAAATTTTCTTTTAGTTGTTTTAAAACTAAAGAATAAAAAATAATGATTATTTTATGGTAATTACTGAAAACAATTTTGTTTTATAGACTTGGAAATTTTAAAAAATGATCTGTTTCAGATGTTAAATTTTCTAGATCCACTACTGGTCTTTGGAATTAGGAAGCTTTGTTTAGGTCAAATCCTCTGGGGGAAAAAAAAATCCTTTGAGTTACTGAATCATTCTAAACTTTACCTTTCTCGTGAATGAAATAAGTACTTCCTATGTAGAGTTTTTGTGTGAATAAATGAGATAATCCGTATAAATAACTACAACAATATCAGGAACATAGTAAATGCTCCATAAGTGACAGTTTAGTAATAATGCTAGAAATAGATGCCGAATTTTATTCATGTATTGCAGATAGGCTTAAAGAGATCCAAGCTGAAATCTAAACAATTAGGGACATTGAGAATTCTCTAGAAATAGTACACCATTCTTGTTACAAGGAAGTAACTAGTCTTATTTATTCATTCATTTGAAAAATTGTTTTGAAGGGAAAGGTGCAGGCATCATTTTAAGTGATGCATATAGCAGCAAATAAGACAGACAAGATCTTTATTCTCAAGGAGCCTATCAGTGAAATTTTAATAGAATTAAAAGCCCCTTTAGGTACCACTAGTTGAACTCTGTAGACCCAAGCTCCATTTATGGTCCACATTGTGGTACTCAGAGTAAGTAGGGGCGTAAGCAGAATCTCAGATCAGCAGTGTGGTTTATTTTAAAAGAGCATGCAAAGCGCAGTCGGACTGGGTTGAATTTCAGCTTCTTTGTGCATGAACTGTGTGACTGTGGGCAGGTCATTTTACATCTCTGTGATTTAGGTTCTTCATCTCTAAAATGGTGATAATAGTGTCTGTCTCATGGGATTCTTGTGAGAAATAAATGCAAAAACAAGGATAAAGGACATAGTATTTCCAGTGGCACATAGGAGTACTCAACAGACGTTAGTTTCCCTTTCCTTTTCCACTTACCAGAATTGTGCCCAGATAGAACCTAGCTCTGTTGAGTGCATCATTCTTTACACACACACGCGTGCGCTCACACACACACACATGCACACGCACACATGCACACACACACACACACACACACACACACACACACACACCACACATATGAAGATATCACATTTGAGAAGACCACAGCTGGAAGGACATAGAGCAATGCTAAGGCAAATTACTCAGGGCTGACATTGGCTGTTCATTCTATTAATGAGAGTATACTTGGAGGCATGCCCGCTGATAATGTGTAGTCCCCCCCATATTGAATAAAGTAACCACCTACTCTCCCCAAACTTGTAGACCTGTACACTTATCAACCTAAAGTCTAGACTAAGTACCTGTTTGCTTCTGACAAAGTACACATGTAAACTTCTTAGGCCAAATCATGAGGTAAGCTTTAAACACTATTGGTCATTGTTATATTCTTTGCCCCCTTGTAGAGAAAATTAGGAAGAACAAATTAAGAATTTCTTAAACTTTCACTCCATGGAAAGGAATTGCTTATGGCAGAAAATCTATGTTCCATATAGACTAATGCTCATATAGAATCTATTTGAGGAAGGAGATGAATTTTAGTGGGCTAAGTGACATATCCTGCTGCCCCATTTTTATAAACTTGTAATAATGTGACATTGCATTTGGATGAGATGGGTAGAAACCTCCCTTGACAGAGATAATAACAATATGCTGACCTCATCATGATTTTTATTGTTTCAAACTGAGAATACCTCAACAGTCAAGCTGATGCTGTCATCTAATGGCTGCCAGAAGGAGGTCACTTAAGATCAACTATTCCAAAACCAATTTCCTGAATTTGGGTAAAAGTCCTCTGATAGTTAATTGCCTTAGAGTTAAGAATCCTATACAATTGTCTTCTTAATTGTTTATCATTGCTTACATTTTGCAACTAGTTTATCTTGGAGGGTTCACAAGGAAAAGATACTTCTTAATAACTGATGTTATATGAATGCTCTGTTGATTCTTTTATGGTCATAGATGGCATTTAGGAACAACTGTAAACCTTTTCCTAACTAAAATGAGCATAGCCATGCATATAATGCAGAACTTTGGGGTCTTGATCCTTCATTGTCGTGTACTAGACAGAACACATGAGTGTAGAAAACCTGCACTTGTATTAGGTGTCTACCTTTATTTCCCTCAGGTTAGTAATGGGTTGGCCTTTAACTGAGGGATAATTCTATTTAAGCAGATATCCATTTCCTGCAGTAGATTCTTATGGTTTTCCGTGTTCACTCCTATTCTTCCTGGAAGTAATATAATCTTGAGTTTTAGGTAAATATGAGGCTGCCAGGTAGAGATTTCATTTTCCAGTCTCCCTTGCAGCTAGGTGTGTCCATATTACTAGATTTTGATCAATGAGATGCAAACAATTTGTACTTTTAGATCACATTTTTACAAGGAAGATGTTTGCTTTCACTCTCTTTATTTCTTTCCTTTGGCTCTAAAACGGAGAAAACCAGAGCATTTGGATTCACAGGAAGCAGCTTGTTGAGGATGGCAGAGTCATGCTGCCAGTCTGGGTCCCTAGATGGCCTTGTGGGGCGGAGCTGCCCACCTGCCTTGAACACCCCTGCTGCACCTGGACTGTTACATGAAAGAGAAATAAACCTTAGTTTTATCTAGGTCACTGTGTTTTGGGGTCTCTATGTTATACCAGCTTACCCTTTAGTTAATACACCCTTTCACAAGTCATCTGACTGATAAATCATATGGGACTCTCCATAGTTCCACAGTGTTGACTGTGTTCCGGATGCTTGTCACTTTCAATTTACTAGTACTTAAAACTGATTAGAAGTTTTTGTGTGAGAAGTGAAATTCACAGAGCTCAGCATGTGAAGGGTGTACTGTTAAATGATTCCTCCAGAATCTCCAGATGTCCTTTTTGGATTAAGACAGACTATCAGAGAATTGCACACCTGGGCTGTCTTGATTTGGTTCCTTGGAGAATTGCTCCATGGATCTAAGCCTTGGCCTTGTGCCATCAGCCCACATCGAGGAATGTTAACAAACAACCCTGTGAGCCCCACTGCCGCATGTCCTAGGGGTATGATTGAGGATGTGGTTTGCTACCCTTTGTGAGGACCCAAGGGAGAAGTTTCTTTCAGACCTCATACCAGGAATAGTCGTGCTTCTCCTGAGCAACTGGCTTGTTTTGTTTTTGTGGACACTCTAAATTGTGTAACTGTCTGTTTCTTTCAAAGCCACCTCAAATCCTCTGGGAACAAGAAAGGGTATAAAATAAAGCCATTCAGAGTCAAGACCAAGCTCCTTATTTAACTCATTATATTGCTTTTGAAAAAGTCACTTCACTTAGCTTTACTTTCTTTGCTTGTAAGTTAGATATAATGAGTTCTTCCTGTGAACAGAGTATAAATTAATATTTATAAAGTACTTAGAGTTTTCTCAGTACAAGTCATTATGGAAACTAGCAGTAATTTTTAATTTCTGTAAATCTCTGCTATTTTGTAATTCCTTCTTTTTTCGTATCCTTCCTGAACTTTGCTTGTTCATTCATTTATTCAGCAAATTTGAGGACATACTGGTGCACCAAACACCCTGGAAAGATATGATTTAATAAGGCTGGGTCCTTGCTCTCAAGTAGCGTGAGGAGTTGAGGATATGCTTTCCAGTAAATTCAAGATTTAAAAAAAAACAAATGAATGAATAAATAAATACCTTAGTTATAAAATTCTGAGGTTGCAATGAAGAAA
>CM053509.1:144385819-144424991 GCA_028627145.1 Eidolon dupreanum | reverse complement strand
CTCCTTACCACCATACTGTAATTCAACTACAAAACCCAGAGAGGTGGTAAGGCCGCAGCTAGCTGGGTAATTTAACCGAGGTGGAGTGAAGGGATCGTATAAGGAAAATTCAGCACGGATGTATTGAATACAGTTGGTTCCCTACTTGGCTTCCCTTCCCTTTTGCTCTTCCCTGATTTTATTCAGATGCCACCTTTCCAGCTCTGGGAGTGAAACTAAGTCACTCTGAGTGTAGGTCTATCAGGACACAGCATTTTCTTGGTAAACGCTATTGGTTCTGGTAGACTGTGTATTCCAAACTGGTCATTTCAGACTAAATGGAAGCCTTATAGTGCATGTCTGGGAGGGCAGCTTTTTTCCTTCTTTTCCCTTGAGCATGAACGTGGAAACATGTTTCTTTGGTTGCTACCAGTGGTCATTTTTCATCTATACAAACAGGTAATCTCTGCACAAAACTGATAAACTGAGGCTGTAGAGTAAGGAGATGGAAGGGAGCTCAGACTTGTCATTGAGCCAAGGGACACAGAGGCCTGCTTGACTTCTGGACTTTGATAGTGAAATAACCAATTTCCATATCACTTGAGCCAGTTTGAGTCAGAGTAACAGGCAGCCAAGAGCTTCATAACTGATACAACAGATGCCAGAATGTGAGGGAGAATGCTTGGGATCTGTGAACTTTAACATAAAAATGAGGATTGTGTTCTAAGTTTGGGGAATATAATGGCAGCTGTTTAATCTGGGTGACTTTCTGGAAAGGGAGAGGTAAAGGGAGAGAGAGGGGGAATAGTAAGATTGTGGAGACTTCTCTGTATTGGCTACAGCCCCTCTTACACTCAAGAATGCTCTCAGTAAATCTGGATGGCTTTAAAGTAACAGTTGTCTCAATGTATTTCTTTATTCTTTCCCCCTTCAAGCTCTTTTTATTTTGGTTTCTATGTCTCTCCTCAAAATGAGTGTATAAGTCATACTTCAGGTTTCTGGGTGATATGACTCAAAACATTTTGGCCAAAGCAGTTGAGTGAAGAAGAATTGGGTAGCACAATGATATAGTTAAAATGACGATTTGATAAAAAAATGAAAATTTTACAATTACTGTTTTCTTGGTTAAGTCATCAAGAAAGTGATTTTGTACTTCCTGTGCTTCCCTGTTTGTTACAAGGAAAAACTGAAATAAACTGCTTGTCTGATAATAGCCGATTTATTAGAAAAATGAAGTAACCAATAATAGAGGATTAGTTGGACGAACTTAAGTGGCAAAAATTAGATTAGTTGGAATAAATGTGCCCTATACCATTTACAAAAATAAAATCATAGCCAAGAAAGAGAGTAAGCATAATTGAGTGAGAAAGGATTATAAAAATATTAAGAGGGAAAATGAATTTCTAAACTCATAAAATTCTGAATTCCAGATGCTCTTTTTTAAAAATTATTATTATTTACTTTTATTTATACTTATTACAGAAAGAGTAGAAATACAAGCAGGTGAAAAAGAGCATAATCTCACATTCCACTTTCTCAGGAATAAACACTGCCAACATTTTGATTTATTTCCTTCCAGATTTTGAATAAAGATATAATCATTTATGTGTCTCTACCTAGATATAATAAACATGTTTATATGTTAGTATTTTTATAAATAACATATGCACATTGTTGGTTGCTACAAAAGGGATTTATGCTATTTTTGGTATATAAAACAAAATGTAACTCAGATATGTCTCTCTTAAAAATCATGGAAGGAGAGGAATAATCCTTGAAAATAAAATATAAATAGAGCAGGAAGATATTTTTGAAACTGTGAGGCATTTCGAAAAGCAGGTAAATATATTTAAAGACACTTATAATTGCCAACCTGCCCTATTGTACATTCAAGTTAACAATACTTGGAGAAATCAGTGATGGGGGATATTTATTTGTGAACATGATTGTGGTTAATCTTTTTCACTGATCATCTGTTTTGATCATCCCATAGCTGGGGATAATCGTTAGGGCAAACCAGATGTGATGTGGCATTCAACCAGTAAGCACTAGGTTGACTAACTTGTCCTCATTTATATGAGATGTTTGGTTTTAAAACTAGAAGTCCCATAGCAAACCAGGAACCTCCTTCAGTCCTGGGCAAACCAGGACAGTTGGCCACCCTTTTAAATCTTTTTCCTACAAAAACAATAGGAAGGCATTTTGAAGAGCTGTCCGTGGGTCTAGAAGTAAAATCATATTTTCTGTGTCCCTTATATTTGCAAGGGTCAGTGAAACAGCAAACAGTAAAAAGAAATATTCAGGATTACAGACTAATTTAAATGTTGAACTTTGGTTGACTCAAAGTAGAGCAGACTTTTGGGCTAGCCATACTGCCCTGTCCCCACTTCTCTACTCCTTCTGAACCCATTTATCCACTTGGGGATTTGGCAATTTCCTAAGCCACCCTGTGAATCAGGGAGCTCAGAAATCACCCAAAAGTAGAGGAAAATATTTTAAGGAAAGGAGATATGGGAAAAGGAGAGCTGAAATGAGAAGATCAATAGAATGGATGGTGTTGCCACTTGCTGGTATAAATGAGAGATTTTATATTAATACATTTGGGAGTGCATCATACTGTTCAAGGCCAGAACACAATCAAAAGGTGGACACTAAAAAATATTTTCCAAGTAAAAACCAGAAAGGAAAAACGAAACAAAGCAGAAACAAAACCAAGAAGCGCAAAACTCACCCTTACACACAGTCTTCTAGATGATTCTTCTCTGCCAAGGAAGCAGAACACCCAGGAGGAGCATGAAAAGCAGCTTAAAGAATGAGGAGGATGAATAGGCTAGATAATCACTCACAGTGGATGCTGTTACATTTTGGACTTGGTGAGGCTGTTTGTGACTTTCCTAGATTGAAAAAGATGGTTGAGTATCTATCAGCCATCAGCTGGAAGAGAACAGACTTAAGGATGATTTACTTTTTAAAACAATTGATGCTTTATTGTATTTAAGGAGGAAGTTGGTGTCAAGGAAAATTCCATTCCTTTCCCTCCCCTTCCCCTCTCTCTCCTTCTCCCTCCCTCCCTTCCTCCCTTCCTCCCTTCCCCTCGAACATCTCATTTGTTTTATTTGTTTTGTTTTACCTTGTTTGGGATTTGGTTTTAAAAGTGAACACAGGACTTCTGCTTCTTGTCAAGGTGGAGTAAAAGGGCTGGATTTATCCTCCTGTCCTAAACAATCCAGCAGTCCAGACAAAATATATGAAACAATGGTTTCATGACACAGGACATCAAGTAGTGAAGTATCTTTGATCTCTAAGAAATGAGAAACGAGTGAGGTGAGCACTACTAATGTCTTACTTTATTGCCTGGAGAAATTTTCAGGCCATGGTTCAGGGACAGGTGGATGTAGAGGAGCCCAGAGAATGCCATGGCAGAATTACTGAATTATTAATAAAAGAAGAATCTAAACTGCAAACAACTGCAGATAGGAGATAGACTTTTCTGTAAGACCTCTCTCAGCTCTGTAAGGAGGCAAATGCTCTAGAAGTATACCAGCAAGGGGCAGGGAAGACAGTAAGCAGATGAAAAGATGCAGGTCTCAGCAGAAGTGGAGGAGCAAAGCCAGGGTTAGCTGAGGGCTTCATGAATTTTATAGCAAGAAGGAATTGCTAGTTAATATCGGAAACACAGTGTGGCTTGGCTGGTAAATTATTTGCAGCTTGTTTTGTGGTATTTATCCTTAAGGACATAATGATCTATATACAGTTCATTTTACAAGATGGTTGTTTCTTTCTCTTGAGTTCCCCCTTCATTCTTAAAAGTACTGAATGAAAGCCTCCTTCATCAAATGACAAGGAAGGGGCCTGAACTGAGTGTGACCCAGTCCGCATGTATAGTCCCTTATCATGGTGCCCTGCGTACATCCAGCCTTTTGCAGGAAAGGAGCCCGAGGAGGACTCATTTTCATTTGAGTTGATCGTAGCTTGACATTCACATTTCTAATGATAAGAATTAAGGAAGCAAAAGTGAGGTGAAAGGGAATATGTTAAAAAAAAAAAGAGGTGAAATCTGTGGGAGGATTTCTGTGTGTGTGTGTGTGTGTGTGTGTGTGTGTGTGTGTGTGTGTGTGATGGGATTTTCTAAAAGATTTTACATCAGAGATTTTCTAATACTTTAGATTAATTTGATATTCATAGATATTACAATATAATCTTATGATTAGGCCAATCTTATAATCCTCATTCTTTTTAAATGAAGAACTTGAAATATTCCGATAAATTCATGTGAGTTGAACTCCTACCATACACACGTGGTGGAGATGGGAAAAGGCGAGTTCGTCTGAGGGCTCTTATGGTCGGGGGGTGTGGGGCTGGGGTGGCAGAGTGGCGGGTGGCACGAAGCTGAGGGAGGCCAGCAGGCAGGCTCACACGCACCAGGCGGAGTGCGTAACTAGAGCTACATGGTTCTTCAGGGGTTCTGTGAAGGAGATAGTTTTCATACTTTCAAGAAACAAAGAAGACCTTGTATGGATTTATACTCAAGTGAAAAATCATTCCCACAGATCACGTGGGAAATCGCAGGCACGTGAGCTGTCTTGCATGAGAAATGTCTTCTGCGGCTTCAAATTTAAAAACAAAGTCAAGCACCGAGACATAAGACAGGCATTTTCTGAAATGTCACTATTACACCTCACCATAAATAGCTGGAAACTTCATAAAATTATTTTGATGTCTTATGTGTGATGTTAGTGATTAGGCTTAGTAAAAAGTCACGTTCCTGGGGTTGGTATGTCAGGCCAACACCCCAAATTCCCATCAAGTTTGGTCCTGTGGTGGTGGAAGTTCGCTTTCGAGTTCAAGTTGAGTCACTGTCATGATGACTCTCCATCCAAGAACTGTGGCATTTTTTTGGGCCCTAGAATCAGAAGCAAGTGTGAACTGGTATTTGTGAGATTTTCCAACTAGAAACAGTGGCTGAGGTGGGTAAATAGAGAAGGGGAGAGGCTTTGGACGACAGCACCATGGAATGGCAGACACCACGCTGAGCTTTGTTCTGAACGTGAAATAGCAGCCTTTGAGTAGGGGTCTGAGAAGGGTTAATGGGTAGCTTTTTTAGAGAAACATTTTAAAAGCCACAAAAGTCAAAAGACAGCCTTGCAGAAAACATCAGTTTTGTGATTAAGGTATCAAGCTATTAATTATTCAGGGGAAGGTCAGTCGTCCAGATTGACATGTTAGAGGCAGCACTGTGAATCACTGAGAATTTGGTGGTTACAGCCAGAAAAACCAGAATGAATTTTAGGAGCAGAATCTTTTAGGATTGTCAGAGACCCTAGCAAAATAGTTTAAACATCCATGAGTTTATATCCTTATACAAAGGACATGTGGGAGTGGGTCGCCGAGCACTGGAAGGCAGCCCACAGTCATCAGGTGCTTGGACTTCCTTTGGCTTATAGCACTGTTATCCCAGGGCGTGACCCTTGTGGCTGGAGCTCCACCCGTTACATTTCAGTCAGTGGGAAAGAGTGAAGACGAAAGAAAGACCCTTCCTCTTCCTTTTAAGGAAATTTCCTGGAAGTACCCTACAATTCTTACATCCCATTGGTCAGCCTTAGTCACCTACCTTTAAGGGAGGTTGGGAAATATATTCCTATAACAGGGCATGTTCTTGCTTTGAGTAAGTTCAGGAATTCAGGATTTTGTTACTAAGGAGAAGGGAGGAGAACGGATTTTGGGAGGTGACTGGTAGCTTTGCCTAGAAAGTATGCAGTTGATTTTGAAAACTAATAGTAGCAGCACACACAGAACATATACCACAAGTGATAGAAAATAGTTACTATTCATCTCGTCTCATTCATTCGTTGTTTCATAGGCACCTGTATGTATGTGCCAGACCTGGGGATAAAAGGTGACTAGACTCTATACTGATTCCTGGAGATCTGTGTGTCTGTCTTGAAAGGCAAAACCATGCCTTTTAATTAGAACAGTCTTTTGTGGGGGATTTGCAGAAGAGACCATATTCAGGCTTATACTCTGACTCAGTAATTTCTTAGTGCCTTTTATGCTCATAGCAGAGTTTTAGGTCGTCTTTTGAAATTATCAAGTTTCTCTGTCAATGCCGATGAACGGAGTTATTCATAAGGTCATAACTTGTAGATGAAGAATGATTTCCTCCTCAGGAAACTTTCAGAGCAGCTGAATGCTAGAAAATTCTCTGCTATGATGAGCCAGCTTTGTACCACTGTGATCCTGACCTTCATCTCCCAACCCAGAACTTTTATCCTTCCAATTTTAGTTCTGTCTTTTGAGGACTACCTAAAACAACTCTTGGATGTCTCCTCTCCTCTGATCACCATCTTTCTGTTCTTCTCTGAGGCTTCATTTTTCCAGACTAAGAAGCCCTCATACTCCTTTTACTGTTCTCCAAATAACGTGATTCGGGAAAACAAGAAAGAAAACAACACTTTTGTGGGGGCTTACTATGTGTTGGGTATAATGCTAGGGCTTTTATATACATTTTCTCGTTTCAACCTTCACAGCAACCCTGTGTGTGAGGAGGCTGATGTTTTTAACATTTTGCAAGTGAGGACCCGAAGTCATGGAGGTTACCTTCCCCAGTCACCTCTCTAAAGTTCCTACACTCAGCCAGTGTGCAGGCAGAATTTGGTCCTGATCTGTTAGAGGACCAGACTGTACTTTTCCACCATTCCTTGCTGGTCCATCTTCCTGGTCACTCCATTCTGACGATACGTGGTTTCCTCAGCTACAAAATAGGACTCATTCCCTACCTATCTCAGGAAGAGACCTCAGTTAATACCTATGCACCTGGAAATTGACTTTCCTCTGCCCCAGACTTGGGGTAAGTACAGAGAATGTGTGCTGGATGGGCCAAGTATCTGCACACATGGGCAGGCAGACGTGGAGTCAGAATACCCCAAAACAGTAGAGCGGGCCTCAGCCCTTGTGTAGGAAAGTGGGTCTCAACCCCTGTGTAGGAATGCCAGTGAGGATGTCTTGAAGGGCAGCTCGATCAGGTACTATTAACAGCAGGTAGCTTTGATAGACTTGCAGATGGGGAAGCTCTTCCCTCCACTGGGGGTGATGAAGCTGAGCTCCTGTATCACACAGCTGCCTTCATGCAGCTGTACTGTTGTGCCCTTTATTGATATTAAAGGAACTTAAGCCCCCTGCCTGTGCCTGTAATTTTTGTTGGACATTATCGCACTTGCTAAAATGCTCTCTATCCCCACCAGGTAGTTTGTAAGAATTAATAGCAATTAACAGGGAATCATGTAGGAAAAATGCTTCATTAAAATAATGACGCTCTGTTGGAAATGTTTTTGGTGTGTATTATTTAATCTTCAAAGACCACTGTACCAGAGGTAGAACCTTTAATATTTCTCCATAACTTTATAGGGAAGGAAACTGAGGCATAGAACAAGGCTATATAGCTAGTAATCCTTTAGGAGAAGTTTGCCTAGGAGCCCTAAATTTGAACATGTCACTGTAGGCACAGTTTAGGTCTTAGAGACAATTCAGTGGTTAGTGAAGGATGGTACATAAGAGTGACTACCATCCATGTGACATGATTGAGTTACTTAGCTTCTTTAAGCCTCTGTTTCCCCATCTTAAAATGGGGATGATAAAAGTATCTACCCGGAAAAGATTGGCTAAGATCAGAGGGATTACTATTCTAAACTACTTAGGATAGTGACTGGCACATATTAAGTGCCATATAAATAGCTGTTTAAAAATGAAAATAAACTTATATTAGAAGAGAAAATGACCTATGGGTCTGTGAGGTTGGAATTTTCTTATTCTAGCTCCTTTTTGTCACTAATAATAACATTTCATAGGGCCTAAGTATTTTATAGTTTATTGAATAGTTTTATGTGTATTATATAATATACACAGTATATAAGATATACACAAAGTCCTGTGAGCTAGATCCTGTTAGCTCCTTTTTAAGATAAAGATGCTGAGGGTCAAAGAGGCAAAGTAATTTGTTTAATTTCATACCTCTAGCAAGTGAGAACCAAATGCATTTCCCCGCTAATACTATTAAGCAGTATCATTTTTATAGCCCTAACCTGTGCCAAGCAATTGTGCTGTTTTTTTTTTTTTTTAATGTTAACTCTAACCCTCTTAGCAAGTCTGTAAGGTATTGTCCCCATTTTACAGGTGGAAAAAGAGGCCCAGAGGGGCTAAATAACTTAACTTCAGGTCCCTTAACTAATGCATGGAGTTATCAGAATTCAGAATAGGTCTGCTTGAGACCAAAACCCTGTCTTCTTTGCTTCTCTGACCATTTTCCAGAAGAAAAAGATGGATTTTTGGTTCCTTGGTGGTGAGGGCTTTGGTAACAAGGATTGTGTCTTCATTTTTGTATTTCCTGATCACAGAACCTGAAACTAAGCCAAGTGTCTGGATAAATGATAAACGTGAACTGATCTAAATGAAACTGGTCTCTTATTGGCCATCTCTCCACCTTACAGCTAGGTAAGAAGATGAGTAGGTACAAGCCTGGACCTTGGCTCAGCTGTAGCTTGGTGCTAGGTCTATATTGAATGTAGTTCCTAAAGTTGTTTAGTTTCTCCTCCATTAGTGGATATCACGTCCTTTGCATTTTTTTGGATCCTCATTGGGAAACTTCTCAGTGTTATGATTTCGTTCGTCCATAGCAGAACAAGGGCTCAGTAATGCAATGATAATTGAATTGTTAATGAAAACAGGCTTTGATGAAATGGAAACCTCAGATCTTTGCCAGTTGGGAACATTCAGAACCAGGGCCATGGGGAACATGACGGATGGATTCAGCTGTGTTAACAACAGTGAAAAAAAATTGCAAGGAGAGGTGGGATAGACAATGTCTGGAAGGGAATGAGACTGTAAACTTTAAAGTAAACAATCCTTTGGCACTTAGACAAATTGGGCCTGGAAGGCTATAACTTATGTGGATTGTACCCATAGGGAGGGTTGAGCTCACTCGTTCTGAGATTAATCCTCAATCCTGCAGATGAGGATGCTGAGACTGGACATGACAGTGGTAATATAAAGTCATAAAACAACTTGGTAGCAAGACCAAGCCTGGGGCCTAGACTCTTTATTCTGTATCTAGGGCTCTTTTCATACAAGATTTGTGATTGATATGCTGTGAGGGATGAGGAGAGTATCCTGAGGATGATCCCATTCTTCTGGGTTGAAAGCCAGGGTACCATGTTTGACAGGTTTACTCATGCAACTGGTAAGGTATTGGTTTCTATTGTCAAGCTCTTGATGGCTCCAAATGATGATGTTTTGGTGGAGTCTTTGGGTAGCCATATTGTAATGGATCGAAGGCAAAAGGGAATTGAGATAGTAGAGACAACTAGTTCAGATTACACTTTTGATACATTTGGTGAGGGGAAAAACCAAGAGGTAAGGTGGGAACTTGAATGGGAAAATAAGAGTTTATTTGTTTTTTAAGGATTTCCAAGACTTGAACTTGTTTTAAGCTGAGGGGAAGAAACCAGGTCTTTGCTGAGTGAAGGTGTTCGCAGACAGGTATTAGAGGGGATGGCTAATGGGACACAGTTTTGGGAGAAGATGTAGGGGAAGAGTCGAGTCCACAGAGCAACAGGCTAGCTCTGGAGGTGAGGAACGACATGCGAGAGAAGGAAATTATAAAGCACGAGTGCTGTTACATTTAAATTTAGAGGAGGAAGGGCGTATGATACTCGTGTTGAAAGCCTTTCGTATTCTCTATAAAGTAGGAAATATTCATGGATAAATTGGGTTGGACTTTAATAAAATTTGCATTGCTCATAGAGGAGTCAAGATCAGCTAACACTTTCATATAAAGATAAAGGAATAATGTATGAGTTAGACAAATTACCATTTGTCTTTTGGAAATGAAGTGTGAACAGAAGGGATAACACCTGGCTCTGCTAATTGTTTTGTCTCATATGGGAACAGAAGCGGGCAGTTGATCTTTAGCCAGGATGTTTATAGATGCGTACACATAACTGATGTTTTTGCATGCTTGTTAAACCTACCAGAAAACTGCCTCTTGCCAGATTGTTAGCATTTCCTGATCAATCTTGGGCTCCTAATCAGTCTAGACCACTGGTGAATTCCGGCTCACTTCCCACCTTCTGCTGAAATGCAGCCACCTCAGAGATGGAGCGTGAAGCTGGAAAAGATGAGGCTGATGAAACTGGTGTTTCTAGGCTGGATTCTCTTGTCTCCCTTGGGACTGAGGAGAGTGTGGATTTCCAGGTGCCCTGTCCCAAGCCCTCTGCTGCACGGTCCCATGATTTCAGCCTCATGTCACAATGTATCCAGTCAGATTTAAAGTTCCATCTGTGAAGCTCCTAAAGCCTGGGTGTTGCATTAGAGTTTCAGTCTGGAGACAGATGTGCTTGGGTTTAAGTCCTGGCCACATCACATGTGACCTCTAGTGGAGCCTCATGTGATCTCTCCGAGTGTCAGCTTCTCAGTAAAAGAAGATGATAATGTCTCTCTTGGTTACTACAAAGGTTTGTTGAGAAGATTACATGGCCAATGAATATAAAAAGTGATATATAAGATATGGTCCTTTTTTTAAACAGTAGGGAAAGGAGCAGTAATTTATTAAATACCATTTGTGTGCCAGAGTATTTATGTGCTCACTAGGTGCTTTGTTTTCATGGCCATGTTTCATCCTGTGAGAGTCTCTGAGTTTAGTAGTATTTATCTCCACTTTATAGATGATGGAAATGTATCCAAGGGTAGAGAGACCCCTTGACCCTTTTTGCTTGGCGCAGTTCTGGGTCATGTCTATTGTCCCAGAATAATCATTAATAAACATTTTTTTTCCCTCTCAAAGTTTGGAATGCAAATTATATGGTCACTCTGTGTGAAGATAAGGGTCTGAGGCTGGGTAAAATCCTGTCTTGCTTTCTGTGCACTTGTGGGTGGGAGGAATTTCCTTGGCATAATTTTTGTACTCTATTTCTGCTCTGCAACAAGGCTGTACTTTTCTGCCTCAAAAGCAAGAGAGAAAGACTCCCTGCTAATCAACTGAGCCCTGCCTGGGGTACTCTTAGCAAGGTCAGTTAATCTAAGAATAAAGGTCAAGAAATGAAACTATAGGAGGAAAGAACCATTTGGTTATGCATATGCTGGATTCATTCATTCATTCATTCATATATTTCATTCATTTACTGACTGTTTGCTACTTGTAAGGCCCAGCGATAGGACAAGAGTGGGAGGAAAGGAAGGTGAACACCACACAAATACTGTCATCAAGAAGCTTACAGTCCCAAGGGAAGATGCAGTGAACTAAGATGCAAGGCCGAAAGTGCAGAGTTTAAGGAAGTAGCCATGGGATGTATCACTGGGACTTGGACAGAGAGAGACCATTCCTGCTTAGGGTAATGTGGGAAAGTTACTTTTAAGAGGTGGCCTTATGGCTAATTTTGAAAATTTGGTATGATGTGAACTCACACAAAGTAGGGGAAATGGCTGTCAGGCAGATAGATCACTAAATTCAAGGCAGAATCTCTTAAAATCAGGTGCCAGGAGCAATTCAATTTTATTAAAATGAAGACTATATAAAAGTGAGTGGGGGAAAAATAAAGTAAGAATATTTGGTTAGGTTTACACTGTGGATGATATGCATATTGGACTAAAAATGTTTAAATTTTAATCTGTGTGTGGTAGATATGTAAGATAGATTAATTAGTTAATGAGTTTATCTCTTATTTTTTATTTGAAGCAGAAGGGTTAAATGATCAAATCTGGTGGTTCAGTGGGGATGGACCCAGGTTAAGGGAGACCACAGGCATGGACACTGTCATTAAGTGTGTTGTCTCAATAAGATAATCTATCTACAGAAAGAGAATAGTAAAATTAATCCTAATTCTAATATTTTGCAGGATATTACCATTTTTATTTACATAGAGACCATGAGGTATTGGGCATGGCATGATTAAGTGTATTAGCTGCTGGAGAGATGTTTAGTGGTGTGACCCAGGGAATACCATGGAACTATAAATGGGGATCTTTTTCAATTCAGACTCAAAGTAGAAGGGGACTTTTTTGAGCCCAAAGGGATTAAGCTCCCACACATCATCCACAGCATAGAGAACACTGATCAGGGCAGAGAGATGCAGCTGCTAAAGGGAACGTGAATATAGAATTCTGATTGACATACAAAGCAGTCGTGCTCAAAAACTTCACATGCCAATAGTAAAAATGTCATGATAATAGTCAAAATGGTAGCAATTCATTTGGCTCTTCAGAAACCAAACAAAGATTAGAAGTAAAAACTAACAGTAGTTCTGTAGATCTATTAGGTAAGATAAGAGCAGAGGCAACTGAGAGTCATCGTTAACCTAAGACCTCAATACTTAAGCTCTGGAAATAATGCATTCTTTATGAAAATATCTAGAATTCTAACCATTTGAGTTTATATGCACACAGTAAGAATTTTGCGTTTTGTAGAAATAGCTAAACTTTTGGTAACCACCGAATTAAAGAGTTGACTACATTTTTGCAATGTGCTAATTTTAATATATTTTAATGCCCAATTTTAGTAATCTTTCATAGCTCAGTAGGTGACCAATAAGTAGTCCTTAGATATATGTGGATATGAAAATCTGTGGAATAGTTTAATATTTGCCAAGTAGAAAGAGTCAGTTGCTCATTAGGGGCCACTTTGGAGTGAAACATGCTGCCAGAATTTTTTATAGCATGTTAGAGGAAAGTGCTGCCGCCACAGAAGTCAATTGTAAAGAGTCAATCATTTTATGAAGGGTACAAAGAGCGAGACAGAAATGAGAATCTTAGACATTAAAATAACCACCACCACCACCACCACCACCACCACCACCACCACCACTGCTACCACCACAACCAAGTACTTATCCAACCAGGTGAAACGATAGGAGAGATATATAATCAGTGTCAGACACAGGAAAGAGCATCTGGACCTGCAGGGCATAGAGACATCCCCACAGCCAGTCTGGGTGGGGTCTTCTCCAGGCTCTATGCAAAGACTTAAGGATTGAGATCAGAACCTATTACCTATCTCATAAAAGACAGAGTAACCAAATTTAGCTCATTTCAGAGCATGGGCTTGGCCATGTTCAACAAATACCTTGCCATCTTCATAAAATTATAATCTAAAAAACAAACACACACACACACACACACAACAGAATAACTCTGCTCTTCTAATACAGTAGAAGTCCTCTTATAAGATATGACTAGGACCAGTAGTTAGATGGCTCTTTTGAAAAGTTGGTTAAAGTGGGGATAAAATGATACATGCAAATCATAAACATTTTATTTTAATTTTTATGTACACGCCTCTGCCAATCTTTTGATGTTAGGCCAAAGCTTTTCTTTGAGGATGGCTCACTGACTAGAGTCATTCTTCTTTCATAAACCACAGCCATGATGCACAGTCCAGTTCTGCTTTCTTTAACATGGAATAAGAATGTAAAAACATTTGTGAAGCAAGTTGAGCATAGAATCCTGGACTTTTATAACCCTCCTCAATTATTGATAGTCATCTCACCCACATCTCTTTCCAAAACATTTCCTTAGTAATTCATCTTTTTGAGTTTTTTCAAAGTATTCAACTGATTTTTCATAGATGCAACTCATTGCATTCATATTTTGATTTAAAAAATATATAGTCATTATACTAGTAAGTTCAGTCAGTATAAACATATTTAGATTCAAACCCAGGTGATTCTTGATAAGCTCACAACATGTTGGAGTATCCTGGGGAGTAGCTTGCTGTCTGTTCTGGGTCTTTGAGTGTCCATATGTTTTACAGAAAGATGGAGAGTGTAATGTAACTCAGCAAGGAGGTTAGATGGAGGGCGCTCAAGACAGGCACACAGTCCCTGTACATGGGATGCTCCTCTGCCTAAAACCTTAAAGATCCTTGTGCCTGGAGTAGGCAACCCAGATAAGTATCCCCTACCACCTTAGAGAATTATTTGTAAGGATTATTCCTGTCTGAGTGAGTGGCATGTTATAAAGACTGTGATTTTAACTATTAAGTGGAAAGTTTCTTGAAGTTTTAATATTCCTTTTATATCCTTAGCTCCTAACTAAAGGCTCTGTAAATTATAGGTTCTTGATATGTATTAGTTTGATGATTGAGTGACTTCTAAATACCTCTTGCTCAAATGTAAATTTTCAAAGCTTTTCCCATACCTTTCAGAATTGCAGTGAAGGTCTAATTATCCCCATGTTACAGGTGAAGTAACTGACTGACGTATCCAGGGATTTACCGAAGATCACTAGGCAGGGTAAGTGGAGGAGGTGGGAATGCCTTCTGTTTTAATTGACACACCAGTGTCTTTGAGCAACGCCTTCCTCAGTAGCTTACTCTGGGTTTGAACCTGGCATTGTCAGTTACCAGCTTTGTGACTCTGGGCAGCAAGTAACATGCTGTACAGTGTTTCTGAGCCTCACTTTACCTACATGTGAACTAGGGGTAAGAACACCTACTGTTGTAGAGTGTGTGAGGACAAAATGGGGTAATGTAGGCAAAATGCTCAGTACACTGCCTTGGCAGAGTGGATGCTCACTAAGGTGTGATTTTTTGAAATTAATAAATAACAACATTCCAGTGCTGAGCTAAAAGGAAGGGACTCAGCACTAACTGTGATTATCAAGCCTTTCTGAGAAACTTCGGTGCTTCAGTGGATCACATACCATTGTCTCTATCCATCACATTCCTATTTCTTCCAGAGTTCTACTGTTTCTGACTGAGCCGTGCATAGATTTCCTTCTATTCTACACTTTGCAAAGAGCTGGAACACTTCTTTAGTTTTGAGCAGCTGGAACCTTCCTGGTGGCCCTTGGCAAGTCTGCAAGCATGATAGTGCCTACCAGAAAACAAGGTTCACCTGCTGCCTGGAAAAGTTAGGCTGAAGTAAAGAAAGACTGCAGCTTGATTAAACAACTTTGCTATTTATGTTTCTCTGGGGTAGTGTGAATATAGAAACCAAGAATGTAGTGTAACAAGAAAATATAAGCATGAAGCTGAAGCAGGAAGTTAAAGACAATAAAAACACCAGCTCTCATTCCCATCTCTGGGAAAACAAACAAGCAATAGGCACAACAACCACCACTGAAAACCTTTAGCATGTACCCAAGAGAAATATTTGCCTATGGACAAAAGCCCAAACCCCTCAGAACCATACGTCAGGCTCATTTATGATTTGGTCCCAGCCTCAGTCCTGTCTCATTATTAGTTCTCCCTCCTCACTCTACCTCCTTCCCAAGTATCCAGTGCTTTCAGAAAACCAAACCATTATCCTAAAACCTGCTGTGTGCGTTCAAGCTTCCATGATGTTGTTAGCCTTCCCAAAGGCTCCTTCCCTACATTTTCCATCTGGTGAACACCCCTCATCTTCAGATGAAACCTTCATCTTCATTCTGCATCTTTCCCTAAACACTTTCACCCTTACCCTCAAACATTTCAGTGACAAGTTAGTCATTATATAATCGATGTAACTGATAGCTGATTATATACACATTTGTAATCATACTGGCCATACCCTACTTTTTCTCTTCCTTCTCTCCCTCTCTCCTCCTTTTTCTCCTTATTTTCCTTCTTTTAATATCTGTCTTGTTTTCTAGAGCTATGCTGTATGGTAGCCACTAGCCATATGTAGCTATTTAACTTTAAATTAGTTAAAATTAAATAAAACGAAAGATCCCACTCTTTAGCCCCATCTCAAATGTTCAGTAGCCACATGTGGCTAGTGGCTACCATGTTGGATGGTGTGTGAGAGAATATTTCTGTTACTGCACAAAGTTCCATTCAATGAGGCTATGCTAGAGTATATGCTCTCTGAGGGTGTGAACTGTGTCAAATTTTGCTCTACAACTGCAAGCCAGCTAAATGTCTGGAGGTTTATGAAGGCTTGAGAGAGCAAATGAAACTTAGCTGAAACTGTGGGCTCTGGACTAGGAGATTTGAATTCTAGTGCCTAGGCTTTTCAAGAAAAATATCAACTTCCAATGCCCTTCCCATATCCCAAAATGTATCAAATCTACAAATTTTCAGGCTAAAGCAGAAAAAAAATGATTTGGATAGGTTCTTGCATTCCTGCTTTACTAATGCTTCTTAGATGCATTTTCCAAAGGTGATAGAAACTTGAGCAAAATGAGAGTGACAGGGAGGGAAAATGAAGGCAGATTTTTACCTTAGATGGATGTCGTTTGTAATCCCACATCTGTTCTAAGAGGCTCATTTGTAGGAAGAAGCTTTTGAAATCCCAAAACCTTGTTTTGACAGTTGGTCACTGAGGTGGCTGAGTTTATCTTTGCCAAAATTCTCATCATTTTTGAGGGAAGTGAAATACGCCTCCATTCCCTGAAGGGAGGCCAAACATTAAACAGATTTATGGTAAGCTTTTGAGACAAAAGCTTGAGAATCCTTTGCAGAGGTAGTGAGATTTAGATGAATGTAGCACATCAGATCATTAAGAATCAGCTTTTGCGTAACCTTGCATTAGGCCATTTACAAGTACTCTTTCTCTTTCCAAGATGATGCCAGAGTCATGGGGCATGGAAAGATCACATAGCTCACCAGGGTCCTAGAGCTGATTAGACATCGACTCTAGTTGCAACCTAGGTTTTCTAACCCAAGTCCATGGCTCTTTTCATTATGCAAGAGTTTTCTAAACTCACCTGAATGTCCTGGGGTCTCTTGTTGAAAATAGCCAGATTTACTTGAGATTAGAATCTCAAGACTGGGAGTCTGAGAATTTCTATTTTTACCAAGTGCCCAAGGTGGATCAACATGTATTAAAACATTATGTGTCAATTCACTTTAGGTATTAAAATCTTATTTTAATGTATGTGGGTCTTGCATAATATATGTTACTATTTAATCACCCGGTTGGGATTTAGAGTTGAGTCTGGTTATTTCACACAGTACCGAATCACAGACTCTGAGTTGAGAGGGATGTTGAGTTTGTTTATTCTCATTCTCACAGGACAGAGGGATTATTACTACAGTACCCCTGGCCAAGAGTCAAGTAACTGCTGATTGATTAGTTCCATTACTCTGCAGGGAAACCAATTCCGTCACTGGGCCATCCCTCTTCTTAGAAAGCACTTACTTCTCCTCATCTAAGATCTACTTCCTTTTTAGTCTGGTTAGAACTTCCATAGCAACAAGGAATGTGATTTAGCATCCGAAGGAGTTGGCTGTCCTGGCTAAAGGAGCCTTAGAAATCACATGGTTGAATCCCCTGTTGTTCAAATGAGGAAACTGATGTTCATTCTTTCAGCATTCATTTAGCACATATATCTGATACGCTTACTCTTTGCCAAACTCCAAACCACATGCTGGACACAGGGGCAAAAGTGAACCTGGACACTGCTGTCCTAGAGGTTATAGCCTGTGAGGAAGACAAACATACCAGTTAAATTATCCTAGAGGTATGTTATTATCAAGTACTGATAAATGCTATGGAGAAAAAAGAGGAGGATGTCTAATGGGGGTCTGTCTGGTCTAGGGATCAGGGAAAGCATCCCCAGCAAAGTGACAAGATGGTCAAAAAGATGAGGAAGAGTTGGTGAGCTGCTGAGGGGAGTTGATGAGCAACAACAGCTACAAAGACAATGAGGAAGGAGGGAGTTTAAGAAACTCAAAGGCTGGCTCCCAGGCAGTAGTGAGGAGAGAGGTGGGATGAACCCGCATTGGGAGGCAGAGGCCTTGTGTGCCATATTAAGGATTTGGTTTTTACCCTAAGAATAAATGGTGAGCCATGATAAGCTTGTGTTTTTAAGGCTCAGTCTGGGTGTAGTGCAAATCTTGCTTAGGAGGCCAGTCTGAGTGGGTGTGAGGACACTAGTGATGAGTTAAGAACTTACTGCACAAGGTCGGGGAGAGACGATTGTGGCTTGGGTTAGGGTTTTGCTAGTGGAGATGGAGAGGAGGAATCAGATTTAAGACAAATTCAGGAGGTGGAAGAAGTAAAACTTGTAATGGATTGGGTAGATAAGAGAGGGTTTTAGGACAGGAGTGGTCAAGAAACCCAGATAGAAGGATAATGACTTGTCTAAGACCACATAGTTAGCCAGTTCCAAAGTTGAAGAAAGAGGCCAACACCAGTGATCGTAAAGTCAGATGTGGGTCAGGGTGCTGCAGTGTAGACAAACTAGATTTGGGCAGTAAGTGGTCCAATTTCGAACGCTGGCCTTGCCGCCGACAGGCTATGTGATGTCGAGTAGTTTCTTTTACCTCTTTGAGATAGGGATGAGGATGATAAACATATCTCTTTCACCGGGGCCTTTGTGGAGAATCGACTGAGATATAGTAGTATGCCTAACACATACATACAAGACACCCAAATAGTAACCTAGCTGGGGTTATTGTTAGTATTATTAAGAGCTATTAGATCTTCCTGCAGTCTTCTTCAGGTCCACTTCCTTCACTTCTTTTTCTGTTTGTTACAGTTTCTGGAATAATTATTCCACTTCTCCAATGGGACATAATTTTACATCAGACATTCTGCTACACTCCAGTTGCACAAGATTAAAAACCTCATAGTGCTTACAAAGGGTGGAACAAATATGATGTTGATTTCTGTAATAACCCATGTAGCCACTGACTCTGCCTCCAGTGATCAGGAAAGACTTCCTAAGCTGATACTGAGCTCAGCCTTGAAGGATAAGTAGATATATTCCAGATGGAGAAGAAGCCGGAGTTGGTAGTAGTTGTGGCAAGGCTGGTAGTGGGGAATTTTATTAAGAAGGAACACCAAATAGAAAAACACAAAGGCATGAGAAAGCATCTCCTTCTCTGAGGACCTGCAGAAAGTTCAGTGTGGCTGAACCGATGATTTCTCATGGCTGAGTGGCAGAATATTTCATTGGAAAGATAGGCAGGGACCAGACTGTAAAAAGGATTTGTAGTTCAAGCTAAAGATCTTAAACCTTATTCTGTAGATAATTGGGAGATGCTGAAGCTTTTTAAGCTAAGCAATATAATCAGAATTGTGTGTAAAGGAGTTTTTTCAAGGGATTAAGTGTATGTTTTTTCCTCTAGTGAGTCATTGCAAAGAGTCTCTCTAGAAGGGTTAGTGTTGGAGTTACTAGGGAAATATTGCTTAGAAAGAGATAGCCTTCCTCACAAGGGTGCCTAGGAAAAGGGAATATAATATGATCCTCTGTATTTTTGAGTGTTTCAATGAAAAGACTGCCCACCCCCTTGGAGGTGATCTCTGGGAAAGAAAGGGAATGATGGGTACAGTTTCCCTGTGGTCGTGGGTGCTGAGACTAGTACTAACCAGTGCCCATGGACCCAAGCAATTATTAGGGGACAAAAAAAATGTGACCACATTTATACCGAAGTTGGTGGATAAGTGTATATGGGGTGCAAGTATTTGCCAAGATCAAGATCATCTGGTTATATTTACCAGCAATCTAGAAAGAACACAGGAGAGAATGTGACCTAACTTCTCATAGCATCTGAAAGAAGAGATGTTTATCCCCCTTGATTACCCATCTTGAAACAGAATCTATTTGAATTATTTAAAAATGAGTCTTCTTAAGAGGGTGTTTGTATAATGAGTATTTTTTATCTGGTTTTATTCTTTTCTGAGCACTAGAATCTTGATGATTATAGCAAAGGGATGCTTTATGAAGAAGACAAAAAGATTTGTTGACAATGACTTAACTTCCATGCTGAAATAAGGACAGTATATAACCAATGTACTTCAAAAGACCCAGAAATTCCAATATGCATTTGATTCTTCTGTACTGAAATTGCTTAGGAGATCATTCTGGTTTTATCTGAATATTCTTCCAGCATGTCCCACATTGGTCATCACCCATTCTGGTCTTGACCGTTTGGATTCTTAGTCATTTTATCTTGTTAGCCTCGAATGTCCTCATGATGTTTGCTTATGTCTTTCTGCCTTCAACTCCCCCCCCCCTTGGTGGCTGGCTTCTTTCCATGTTCTGATCACATGTAGGTTTTAAAATTCCTTTAGTTGGAAATTGCTCTCTCTCTCTCTGGGGTTGGAACACTGTATGCATTTCCCATTTGTGCCACACCTTGACAGTTCCTCCATAATATTTTAAGCATCCCCTAGACAATATGACCTTGCAATCATTATTTCTAAATTACTTCATTCCAAATCTGAGGCAGGGTTTACTTTTGTTCATGTTTAGTATTGACTTAGAGGTCCCATTGTACTTGGTAAATTGTTTTCATGAAATGGGCATAACTGTTCATGCCACCCAGCTTCCAGATGCTGGAACTAGTTCTAGGTCACCTACCTCATCTGTTTAGGAACTTTGTGTCCTATTGTCTTCATCCTGGTTATGGAACGCGATGCTCAAGCATGTGAAGGAAGCCAAGGGACAAATCATCTTGTTCATAATCATTACTTCTTTTAATATGCAAGACTTGAAGACTCCAAATAATGAGCTTACATTAGACAATAAGAGAAAAGAACGGAACTAGACCCTAAGTTGACTTCTGGTGTATAAATATATGCATATGACACAAAGCAGAAACGCTTTCTTTATGGATAGTTTAAAATTTCTATTTAAACAGCAATGATAATATCGACATTTTCTAGATAAAGTATATACAGTGGTAAAGGGCATTGCTTAAAATTTGCGAGAAAAGGAGTATCTCTCCATATGTTCAGCAAGCATGAGTTTTGTTGTTGTTATTTTATTTTTTGGTATACTTTAAGTTTTGTGGAACATTCTGATAAGGATGGTCAAACATCTCTCAGTGTTGGGAGCAATAATCTGGAATCCTCTGCTCATTTCCAGTCCACTTTCTCTGTGATCCAGTGCTTCTTTAGCCTTATGCTCTTGCTGTTTCTTTACAGTCTTACTCTTATACTTTGAGATTTGATGCTTGTATGTGGCCCCTGATTATCAGGTTTGCCTCATAGATGTGGTATATATTTCTCTGCAGTTCTTATAATTTCTGGGCCTCCAATCCCAAGTTTGGGAGCAAAAGGGACTAAAATAGCATTTAAGAAAGGAGGAAATTTGCTCAATGGAGGATGGGCATCTGAAACAAACAGAAAGGTTTGAAGTGAGATGAAATGAAACAAAAATCTCAAAATATTGGTTGACAATAACCTTCACTTAACTGAAAGATCAATTAACCAGACTCTTCATCCCTTGAATATTTCCATTAACTTTGAAAAAATTCTAAACAAAGTCATTAAAAAAACAAAACAGATGGATGAGGTCTGGGACTTCAAAAGAGGCAAAGTTTAATACAAGATTTTAATGGGACCCACCTGACAAAACAAAGACAGGACTTGAGCTTGTACTATTGGGAATAAACGAAATAGAGGCACACAGGACAATGTCTATTGGTCTGCAAGAGCTTCAATTAACCTTTAATGCAATTATAAAGCACCAAAGCATGCACAGGACCTAGAAGACCTGCTTGGAATTAACATCTGATGTTGCTGACTTCAAAGGCAATCAGGATGTAGACCCCAAAGAGGCAAATCTTCCTACAATAATACAGGAGACATATTTCATGGCCAAAGACCCAGGAAAAGAGTTCATTGCTATAGATCAGACAAAAAAAATGAGCTATTTCTCTGCATCAGAAAAGACAATTTTCTAAATTACTTGCCAGGTCCTAAGCAGAACAATTCAAACCCCATGTGCTGGACCTGAGGGTCAGAGGCCATAGAAGGGAGGTGATGTCATTACCAAAAGACAGCAGCCAGATTACCTGGATTTTTATTGCCTTTTCTCACAGTTAATAAACCTTAATGCTTAACCAGTTATTGCACAATTGACTGCAAGACATAATGGAACCTCAGTGGGTAGAAGATTTAGGTCGCATTGAGCTATGATTAGAATCATAACCAGACTGTAGGACTGACCGAAAACACCGTACCTAAAAATGACTTAAATGTGCTTTTCTCTGGACTAGACTTGGCAGCCAGGGCTTGACAGCAAGTATATCTAGCAAGCAGTGATTTCTCTCATTTCAAGGGCATAGCTTGTTTATAGGTAGTCTATTGACTTTGGGGCAGGAAGTTAGCCAATTGCTTTGAAAGGAAGCAGTGGCCAGCCTCTAGGAAGATAATGCTGGCCAAGATTAGGCAGGGAATCGAGGCCATGGACCACTGGCTAGTGTTAAGAGCAGGGCTCTACTCTCTGTAACAATGAATGTGAACTAAAAATTGGGACCCAGGGAAGAAGCTCAGTTAGATAGGCTTAGTAATTATGTAATAATTGTGATAGGGAGCATCCTATATTGTGTTATTGGCCTAGGTAGCAAGCCTAAATCCTGAACTTAGTGAGTGTGCTGATATACTGCTCTGGTCAGCACTGGATCAGTGAGCAAGTAGTAGAAGGCTCCTCAGTGGCTGCAGCACACTAAGGCTTGGAGGACGGGTTAAATCATTTCTAGACTTGGCACGAACAGACTTAGACAAGCTGGGCTACTTTGCACCCATCTGGAACTCAGTGAAACTCAGGAGTATTGGCTACACAGTATATATTTTAAGACTTCGTAGCATTCATGGATCTAGCTTAGAAAAGGCATAAGCCAAGGTGTTGAGCTGAATGTTCTCCGTTTGTCTCTGTATATATCCAGGACCTCTTCCAGCCTGCTCTGTGCCCAGGGAGGCTGCACTCGATGGACCATATCCACCCAGCTCCTTTGCCCCCTGTCCGCTGGCTGGGTTCTGTTGTTGGGAAGCCAGAGCAGTCGGAGAGCAGGTGGCAAGGGAGGTTAGTTGTCTTTTCCTGTGGCTCTCTCCCTGCTGGGCCATGTTTTAGGAGTGGCTGTGGTCTTCACCCAAGACCATGTCCCAGGTTAGGTGGCCCCTCCTAATGCTGCAGCCCTCACTGGGTCCTGGTAGCCCTTCTTCAGGACTGGTTAGTCGTGGCCTCCCTGCTGTTTCTGGCTCCATCACTTTTTGCCTCACCATCTTTGTTGGTTTTCCTTAAACCTACCAATACCGTTGTAAGTAATCTCCGTGAAACTCCTTTTGTGTCTGCCATCCTATCTGGATCTGACTAATACAGGGCACAACCAGATTGGAGTATGAGGATTTTTTTAGTTTTGTTACTTATACTAACAAAAACTGGAAACAATCCAAATTTCCATTGTTGGAGGATTGGTAAAATTAGTTATGACATATTTATATCATAAGGTATTATTTAGCCAATCAAAATCATGTTATTAAAATATTTAATGCCATGGGATAATATATAATGCTAAAAAGAAGAAATGATATAAAGTGGTATGTACAGAATGGTGCCATATACCCCAAAATACATATATGAGTAAAAATCAACAGGAAGAAAATCCAGCCAATTATTAAAAGTGGCTATCTCTGATAGAGTTGACAGTAAATTTTGTTTTCTTGTTCTAAAAACATACTACAGTGGACATATATTACTTTATAATCAGAAGAACCATTACTTTATAATCAGAAGAGGGGTTACTATCATTTTAAGTGTTATCATAGTGCACGTGGTATACATTCAGGTGAGTCATCACTTTTGGTCAGGGTTATCAGTCCTTTACCAAAGTCACTGGTTGGTGTCCCTTCTCCCATCAAATCCCATGGAGACCTGTTATCTTCCTATAACATTGACCTTGTTCAACCTTTTAAAAATTGTCTGAATATGTCGCATGACTAAAAATTTCCAGGGAGGATGCTTGCCCTAACTCGAAAGTCTCTGTGCTGTAGTACAGAGGAGTACAGTTACCACATCTGATAACAAATGCATAAATAACGACAAGGAAGCAGGAATCGAGTGAAACATTTTCATGTGAAAGCAGAGAAAAGTAAATATCATCTCCGATTTTTGAGAGTGTTTTTTCTGTTTCTGCTCTTTTAAATGTTGGTAATCACTCGCCTGTAGGATACCTCCCGCCTAGAAATGTCCAGTGGGTGCCTCAGCAGGTCTTTACATCAAACACATTCATTTTTGCTTCCATGCAACTGTTTCTCTATCTTTGTGAATATTACGTTACCAAGCAAGTCACAATGCTTTCAGGATGATATACAGAGTTAAAAATTCAAAGCAGATTATTTCAAATTCCAGAATTGGCTCTCTTGAGGTATTGGACTAGAATTTCTAAGGCTTGAAATTCATATTTGTGCTCCTCTTGGGTGGCTCAGCAGCCTCGAAATATCATGAACATGTCTGTGATGGGGATATGGTATCCCAAAATGGTGCATGCAAAAGCAATTTGAAAGCCAAAACACAACAAAACTGTAATAAATTTAATGAAGAATAAGAAAAGCAGTATCTGTTAAGGATATCAGTGTGGTTGTCTGTCATGCATTTAAATCCCATGTGAATCACATCTTCATTAAATTACATTGTTATCAATCCCATTGATTTTTTCTTTTTAACTGGCACTGATTTTGGTCCAAGAAGGAAGAGTCTCAAGTGGTTAAATTATAAGTGAGATTGAAAAAAGCATTTTTCCTCATTATTCTGTACATATATAATCTCATATATTTACGGATTTTTGTTTTCATTAAATGGCAGGCATTTGTGTATGGGTGATAGTGGTTTTCATTATGGGTGATACCTTTTCTTCTTTGAATCTTACTTCTCACTGGGGCCCCTGTTTTGCCTCCTAGAAGATTGTTGGGCTGCCTCAACGCTTTCTACTAGGACTTCCTTGGGCCCCCTTTAAGCCTCCTTCAGGTCCTGCATTTGCTGCTTTCCAAGTGAGGCTCATCTATAACATTTTAATGAGTGGGGCAATTACTCATGTGCATGAGAAAATCTCTTATAATGCTTGCTTGAGCCCTGTCCAAGTTTGAGGTAAGAGATAATTGTGCCTCTGGTTGGGAACTCCATACTCTGTTTATGGTATTTGGGTTTTGTTTGTCTTTCAGTATCTGCGATTTCCCTCCCTCCCCACCGACTTTTATGGAAATGATCTTCCTGCTGCCTGAAGTGTGTCAGTCTGCATCTTGCCAAGAAGAAAACCTCTCCATAGAGAAAATGACCCATCTCTTCCCCTCTGCAACTATCTGACTTAATTATGCGCTGTGCTTGGCCCCTCGAGAGCCCAGTGAGGAACATGAGGAAGTCCTGGCTTGATCGCCAAGCCCTAGGGTCTTTGTCAATTATCATCTGGCACCCATGAGTCTGGCCAAATTTACAGGCATGTCTGTCTCTCAAAACATGTCAGGCCTGAAGAGTGAATCACTTTTTTTTTTTTTTGGAGCCTCTATAAGTAGAACAATCTTTTCCATTAAAACCCACTTTACTCTCTTCTCAGCACCCCTGAGCCTCTTGAACACACCTTCCACTCCACGTGTGATGCCTAGGAGACTGCAGTTGAATGGCATTACTCGTTTCCCAGGACTCATGGCACGCATGGAGGCGTTGCAGTCTAGAGGGAGGGACATGGGCTTTGTAGGCAGGCAGAAGTGGATTTGAGAGGCCCATTTTTCTCTTGGATAGTTATGAGCCCTCAGGAGAACCCCTTACCTTTCCAAGCCTCCATTTTTTTCACCATTATAATAGAGGTAATAATATCTATTTCATAGGGATGTTGTAAAGCAAAATTAAGATAATATACACAAAAGCAATTCGAAAGCCAAAACACAACAAAATTGTAATAAATTTAATGAAGAATAAGAAAAGCAGTACCTGTTAAGCATATTCCCCACTCTGTTCTCTAAGGGAAAAAGAAAATAGCTTTGTTCCCATCTCTGTTTATTAAAATTTCATACTGTAGATTACATGATCCCACCCAAGGCATGTTTTCCTAACAAGTTTTGAGGCCCAGGTTTTCAGTGCTGTATACAAATGTCATATCTTTAGAGATGCCTCTTTTGACCCTGAACTCCAGTGTTTCAACTGAATGAATGATTTCCCTATACTACTTTGAATATTTCTATCTTTTTGAGGGGGCAATAGCACAATTCTGTTCCAGTGCCTGTCATACTCCCTTGAGATTGTTATTTGCCAGTCTCCTCCACTAGGTGCTAAGGTGACACAAGGTCTGGATTTTATTCATCCAGTATGCACAGGTCCCAGCATAGGGACTGGTGCAAAGGAGGAGGTCAGGACGTGACTGTGGGGAGAGGAAAGGAGGAAGGAAGGGAAGGCAAGAGAAGAAGGAAAGGAAGGAAGAAATTCAGACTTGATATTCTTAGAAGTATAATCAAGGGACATTCATAATGCTCTGTGAAAGCAACCATACTGGGAAAACCTATTATTACACACTGGCTTCAAGTGTTGTTTTCATATTTGAGAGGAAATACATTATTTGTGTTTTGGACTAACCCCATCGGTCTGGTCTCTCCATCCCTGTCCCAGACTTCCCCTGGAGTTATGTGGGCAGAATGAGGAGGTCCCTGGTTTGAATTGGTAACTAAAGGCTAATGAATGTTTTTCTGCTCAGAGCCAGTGACTCGTAGTTGCTGATGGGATGAGGAGGAAAGCCCTCCAAGTCCGAATTCTTGGGCCTCTGCCTTACCCTCAGCTCTGCGTGTAGCTGCCTGTATTATGGAAAGACTCTTGGGATTTGAAGATAACAAAATACTACTATAAATAGGTTCATGTATTTTTAAAAACATGTTGGTTTGATATCAAATATCTGTTTTGATGCATTTCCCTATCGAAGTAAAATAGTTGAACCGTTTGCCTTGATTTTCATACATATCACAGAGGCCACTTCTTCATGTTTTAAATAATCTTAACTAAAATTTGCAGCTGAACCAGGCACATGACAGTGACAGGTCTTAGTCTCAGAGGATCTGGGTTTTAATTCCAATCCATCACTCACTGGTTGTATGACTCTAAGCAACCTGCTAAACCTCTTTGTGGCTCAGTTCTTTTTTCTTTAAAGCAGGGACAATAGTACCTACTATTCTAGCATATTGTGAGGGTTAAGTGATTTTTTACAGCTTTATTGAAATATAATAGACAATTAGTCACTCATATTTACAATGTACAATTCAATGAGTTTTTTTCAATTATAGTTGGCATACAATAATATATTAGTTTCAGTTGTACAGCATAGTGATTGATTTTATGTACATAGGTATGTGTTGGGGGTGTTGGGGGGATGAAGACCTCTTTGCCATCTTTTAAGGCCTACAGGTGACCTTGAGAATTGGCCTGGTTTGCAGATCTCTAACCCTTTAGGAGAGATGGACAATAATGCCAGGTATACCAGAAAGATGTGGAGCTCTTCCAGATCGCTAAGGAGCACAAGCAACTTCAGGTGGACTCCGGCTAGGTGGCTAATGGATGTGGTCATTTAATGTCCTGTTGTATTATGCACACCAATGGTAGTGGTTTTCTTCTTTCCCCGTGATGGAAACAAACAAACAAACAAACAAAAAAACAAGCTTAAAAATCCTTTACCCTGATCAATCACCTGACCATGTTTTCATTTTCCCTCTCAACCCGGATCCACACGTAGACATTTATTTTATACATTGGTAAAGCCAGAATGTGGAAACTTGTTAACATTCTTTTTTAAAGCTAACTCATCTGCTGAATGGATAGCCTAAAGTCTAGGCAGGGCAGGTGCAGGGCATCTAGCTATTCTTAGGCCTGGACCCTCCATGCATTGCTCATGGAGTAAGAAAAGAGGCAGCCAGTGTCTCTCTACAGCAGTGATTCTCAACTTAAGCAATTTTGTCTCCTAGGGTACAACATTAACATTTGGAGATACTTTTGGTTGTCACAACTGGTGGAGGATGGGTGACTGGCATCTAGTATGTGGAGGCTAGAGATGCTGCTAAACATCCTAGAATGCAAGGAACAGATCCCCGCAGCAAAGTTGGCATAGGATAATCCAAAATGCCCATGTTGCCAAAGAATCCTGCTCTAGAGAAAGAACTGGAGGCAATGAAGTCAAAGAACCCCCTGAAAGTATCTACAAAATTTGTGTGTCTATGGATTTCAGAGAGAGTCTGAGGCTTTTATGAAATTCTCAAAGAGCAAGAACAGTTCAGAAGCCTGCCTAGTGTACGCGAGTGGCTCTCAGGCCTGTTGAATTTGGCTGTAACTGGATGGATCGCACGACGTGCATGTGCCCTTCAGATGAGGTGGTGTTCAGTGTGGGACGTAGGAAAACTGAGTCAGGGAGGTGAGCATGGGCTTTTTCCAGGGAGTCTGTTCTCTGACAAGCAAACAACTATTTATAATTTTCCTGCCAGATCTCTTCAGTAGAGACTAAAACCTGTATCTGTCAGATCCTGGTGTTATTAAACATTTAAGTCACATTAACTAGACTGACTGTGGGTCTGTGCTCAATGGGGATTTTAGTTTTCTTAATGTAGATCTGTCTATGATGTTACTGTAAATTTGCCACTAGGCCCTTATGGGACAAGGGCCAGGTATTATTCACTTGTATTCACATTGCTTGGAAGTAACTGCCATGGTGTTAAAATCAATAATTGTCTACTGAGGTAAGCAAAAGATTTGGACTGATTTTGTCAACACAAACATGTTACTCCACGTTACAGGGATTAAAAAAAATAAATTAGCATATTGATTTTTAGGCTTATACTTTAAGCTTCTATAAGCCTGGTTAGTGTGAGTTATCTTCCCCCAATCCGACTGCCTTTGGGACAATGAGAAAATTAAGTTTCAGAGGCTGCAATGCCAAGGAGGCAGATACAGGTCAATCATGTGTACATTGGGACAGTGCTGCCTTGTGGGACATCCTGGGGAGAGAGAGCCACTTAACCTTTTCCTGCTAACACCCTTACAATTGTATATCTTTGTTTAGCCCTAACATTGGGTACCAAAGGGAGATTCACTGAGGCTAGTATGTCAGTCTTTGGCTTGTCTCCTGTCGGATCTAGTCCAGCCCCTCTCCTGCTCTGCTCCGTAGTACAGGGAGGCTGCCCCTGAGTTTGTCTTCCCTAGGCTCCCATGGCAATTGGCTTATGACTGGGTTTGGCCAGTGGAAAGTACTGACAAGAAATTGGAAGGTGGATAGAAGGGAACGCCAGGGGATTCCTCCTCATCTTAGCCTAGGGCAACATCTACAGCGGTGGTTCACGTTTCCCCCCTGGTTTGTGGAGGATCCAGGTTTTATGAAGACTAAAGCTTATATAATTTGGGGGTCTCTTTTAAGGAATACAAAATTAGATTGAGGGCCTTAGAAGAGACCCATGAAGGGAAGGAGCCCCATAGTATAAGCCTTGTTATCTTCATGGTAATCTGCTCTCCTAAGGTTCCTGCTTCTACTAGGTGACAGGCCTCTGGACCCGCTTTGTCCTTCCAGCCTGACAGTGGTAGCAGCTTCCTGCTTCCTGTGTTACCTCCCTATTATATGCTTATATAGTGCACCTTCTCCATCACCTGGATTATTAAATAATTATTTTTATTGAATTCCATCCCTAAAAAGTAGAGTGAGTTCTTGTTTTTCTGGTCGGGACCTGACTGATAAAACAAGCTAAATTAAAGTTTTTTAAAAAACTGATTAAATTATTTTGTTTTCCACAATACATAGTGGGGAGACTACTTGCTTAATGTGAATAAATAACCAGCTAGAAGCAGCTCAGTGCTATGGAAATTAAGGTAAGGCACTCATCACTCCTTAAAATTTGGAATACTTTGGTGGATTTTACATAACTTCTCTGAAGGAGCTCTTAATCCTAAAATAATCACAGAAGGGCATTTTGATTTCAGAGAGCAGGGCTGGATAAGCTGGGTGTGCTGGCAGCCTAGGAATCTATTCAGTTCTTCAAGTGCGTATTGAGCTCCTACTATGGGTCAGGCTGGCTGACACTCAGCCACTGGGGAATCTGTGATCTAGCAGGAAAGACACAACCCAACGTATGTTCTTACCGCATTGTGAAGTGTTGGATGCCATGCTAAGAAGATGGCTTGGGGGCAGTGAGGGTTTTGATCCAAAGGTATTATTCTCTGTTCTTTAAAGGACAGCAATGAGGAGGAGACTCTGAAAAGGTGAGGGAAGCAATCAGGAAGACTGGTTGTGAAGTGATGGCAGAAGCTCTGGCAAGAGTTTGTCCAGGAGCTAGGGCAGGAAAGATGGAGGTAAGGGACACACACAACTTAGAAATGTGAGTAAAATAGAAGGAGGATCAGAATTCTTGAGCTTTCTGCCTTGCATGGGAGAGGATGGTGGTGCCACTAACCAAAGCAGCAAACATAGGCAGATGATTAGGTTTCGATGGCGAAGTTGATAGTTTAGATTTGGACAGCTGTGTTTGTGGCTACTGTAGGACAGGCAGGTATGGGGTTCCACCAGGACGCTGGCTTTGCTGTTTTAGACTCAGGAGAGAGAGTTGAGCTAGAATTGAAGAAGATTCTGTATACTTGTGGGGTTAGGAGGTATCTGGAACTGGGGTGGGCAACTGTGGTATTTATTTTCTAGGAGGAGGATTATGGAAAGAGAAGGGGACTGAGAAAAAAGTTTCAGAAAGCCCACACCCAGAGATGGACAGAGGAAGAGGAGTCAGCTGGTATGAACTTGGGAGCCAGGAGAGTGGGAGGTGTGTCAGGAAGCCAGGAGAGGGAAGGAGAGTTTTCCAGAAGTGACAAGTGATCAAAGTGGAGAATGCTGAAATGGGGCCAAATAGGGCAAGACCTATAAGATTTGGAAAGGTCACTAGTGCCTCACCTAGAGCCTTTCATCTCATGGGGGAAGGCAGAATGAGATTTCCAGGGCTTAGGGGTGACCACCAGGTGAGAAGCAGCAGTGGGTGTGGGATATTGTGAGCAACAAACAGTGGTAGAAGGGAGACAGTTGGTGTCTGAATGAGCGCCCTCACTTTTCAGGCAAGTGGTTTGGAGCAGGGATTTCAAGCCTGTCTGAGCTGGGAATATCAGAATATCTGCAACCAGGAGCCCTAATTCTAGAACCAAAACTGTTTCTGGGCAGTAAATTAGCTCTGCTGTCTATGGAAGCTATGTTCAAGCTTTGGGCCATGAGGGCAGTGCTGTTGTTATCTAGAAGTAATTGGTCTTTAGATGAGATAGGAAATGAAAGGGTGATGCATATGTGCTTAAAACATGCATTGATGGCTCCTTTCTGCACCATAACTTCCCTCCCAGAGAGAAAAAAATTGTCAAATAATCTCTGGGCCACGTAAATTCTGAGTGGAAGCTGGGCACTGGGCCAGTGCAGCTTGTCAAACCAGGTTACATGGGAATGTGCCCAGGGCTGCTGAGAATAGGTAACTCTGGTTGGTGTGTATGGGCTTGTTAGACTCAGGCTGGTTTTTGCTTTCCTTCAAAGGGACACCTGAGCCTTTTGGATGGGTAATAACTCTGGGTTTGTCCCCATTACTCTGTTTGCTTTGGTTACTGGTGCTCAGCAGAGGAAGCCTCTGTCTTTGGTGAATGGATCTCTCTGAGAGCATGCTTGGCAAAAGAAGGCTTTTCCACTATAATAATGACGGCTACCACTTCTGGTGGCTCTACCCCATACTCAAGTGCTCTGCCAGAGACCTCTTGTGTATCTCTTGCTCACAACAGGGTGGCCCGGTTGGCATTATGCTCACCATCTTACACAAGAGGAAACTGCAGCCCCACAAAGTTGGCCGAGGTGCCCAGTGTCATACAACTAATAAGTTGCAGAGCTGGGGTTTTTGTTGGATCTTTCTCCAAGACCATCTTTGTGCTTGCTGCCTGCCTCTCACTCAGCACTGCGTCCTGATTCTACAATGTGTGTACACTTACTCGGTGGTAAATAGCCTCCACAGTAGCCCATGCACAAAGTTATTAGGCCACATGACTTAATCCTCTATTGTTCCTTTCAATTGTTCTACACAGAAATAGCAATAAAACTCCTCCTAACTTGCCTCCTCGCCTCCGGTCTCTTTCCAGACAGTCTGCCTTCATAGCACCCCAGAAGGAACACTCTTAAAGGCCATGTCACTGCCGTGTCTGAAAGCTCTCAGTGGCTCCCCATGGCTGCTGGGTAAAGCCCAGGCACCTTCCCTTGGCACACAGGGAGCCCTTTTTTGACTTGGCACTTGCCCACATCTCTAGCCACATCCTTCATAATCTCTACCTCCAGATAACTCATTGTTTTTTTTCAAGCAAGAAACTAAATAGGTTTCCATGTTCCTTTACCCCTCTGAGCCTTTGCTGAAGATATTCCTCCTGCCTGACATGTTCTTACCCCCTCTCTGTTTGTTAACCCAAAAGTCACCTCCTCTGTAACGCTGTCTCTAGTTACTTCAGATGGAATTGTTCTACGACATTCCATATTGAATTTTCCTTGATTGCATGTCTGACATCCCTAAAGTAGGAGAGCAAGGGAGCAAAGTTCTGCATACCATGCTCTACTTGAGGTCAGCTCGGGGCCTGACATGCAGTTGGCATTCAGTAAATGCACAGGAGTTAAAGTACAGCCAGTGGGACTCAGTATATTTACAGATGCCACTGAGTTTGATAATCTTGGAGGCTGATGAGTCTCGGGGGAGTCCCAGACTCATCATGATGTTGAAAACTGAAACGCGCTGGAGGTGGCTGGGGTGGAGAGAGGGGGCATTTATCTGAACTTTAAGCTGGACTAGGCTTAACCTATTCACAAAAACTACAATACTTTTTCTGTTTCTTTTCTACCTCTAAAAATGCCTTAGGAATCATATAGAGAAAGTTTTTCATGGGGGGCATTTTATGGTCCCTTGAAGAAAGATAGCAGGTGCTTAAATATATGACCTTAAATAAGCCTCTGTACTTTAATAGTTGATCATTGTTCTCATGGAGATGAGGCCCCAGTATTGGTTCTCCTTTCTCTTTTGAATTTTATTATGGTGCCACACATGTATCACATCAAATAGCTTGCTTTGTATTTCAGGTAGGTGCTTCGTAAACCTTCACTTAATGGAAAAGCTCCATTCCTATGCAGCAGTGAGTATTCTTATTCCTAGCTTAGAAAAATCCTTCAATTGGGCATTCTGATAACTATTTCAAACAAGGAAGGGAAAGCACATTCCACAGTGAATGAAACATCCTGAAGTGGCAACGCTTTGGGTGACTCCAGTGCCATCTGTTCTTTCGTGCCACTGTGAAAATTGGTTGAGTCTAGTGTCACTTCTTGGCTCATCCACGATCACTGATGATCTCCACATGGATGGTCTTTTGGCATCATCTGACTTGTCAGTGCAGCCTACCTCTCAAGAGTCCTACTGTGGATATGGTGTCATTTCGTCCACTCATAGGGTTATCTGATTTAGGAGGGCTCCTGAAGGCCAACTGGTCTAAGGCTCTCGTTTTTTTTCAGAGTCAGCTCAGTGAAGCCTAGGAGTGGAGGAGACTCCTGCAAGGTACGTGGGAGTTAAAGCGTAGCCACTGACAGACTTATTTTCCTCCCAGCCTTCACACTGATGCTGTTAGTATTCTTTCTACTTTACCTGAATTTAGGTTTATTACTATTTCCTTGTTAATGTCAACCTCTGATGAATTCCACAGTGAGTGAGCATCCCTGTCAGGGTTTTGTCATTTCAGCTTCCGGAGCACATAGTGCTGGAATTTTTGTGCATGTCCCACTCCCACATTAACATCTCTGCCTGTCTTTGATTCTGCCAAAAAGAATGGTGTGGGGAGAGGGGATAATGGGATGATGGGAGAGGCTGGTCTGCTCTGCTAAATTGGAAGGGACTAAAACTGTGGATACACAGTTTGATTGAGGGGTCTTTCAAAATCTTGATGCTCATTACAGTGTCGATTCAGATGGCTGCCTCTCTCACAAGACTGTGTTGATTCTAACATTGAAGCACTTGGCATTGGCAGCAAACAAAAAGCTTTGTTTTCCCTCAGCTCCAGTGAGGCCTGTGTGCATATAACATGTCTTTGCAGAGAACACAATCAGAGAATTAGTCACAGGACTCACTGATCTTGATAAGACATTACCTGCAAAAGGAGTTCTTGGGTTTCAAAAATATGGCCAGCGTGGGGTAGGTAGAACCCTAGTAAATTAGAGAATGGGAAAAAAAATTGCCAAACTAAAACTTGATCCTAAGCTTTGACTGAAAGTCAAACAGATCTGCTTTGAAAAAGAATTCACTAAAGGAAAAAGAAAAAGCGAAAAAAAGATTTTGATTGACTTTTGTTTTTCATTATTTTCCCATTTTACTCATTTCTGTACTTCTGGCTTCCAACTGTGACTAGGGAAAGTGCCAAACTATCAGGCAAGGTAGTCCCCCTGGAATTTAAGTCTGACCAAAGGCTGAAAATATGAAAACTCCACCAAATGAAAGAATCCAAATTCCAGGCCTGTTGTGCACACCATGAGTTTAGGGGCATTTTTCTCAGATTTTTTAAGGCTATTACATTTTTATGTTTCACCAAACTAAGTGTTTGAACATTTTCTAGTTCATTGACAGGTCTTAAAAGAGGGAAATTGGCCATCAAAAGAAGAGTTGTGGGGAGGCATAAGGAATGATCACTTTTTTAGACCTTATTATATTTTACATATATTATTTCATCGACTCATAAAAGTTCTGATATTTATTTTGCAAGTGGGGAAGTTGAGTGTGAGTTTCCTCATTGAGTGTGAGTTTCCTGTGTACAACTAATAGGAGGCAGAACTGGGATTCAGAACTCAGTTTTATTCTCAAACCCATGCCCTTTCACTTATTTTCTAGTCACCTATTTGGAAAGAATACAAAACAACAGTCCTTTTTCTGTCTTTGCTAGTCTTGGTAGTCCCTGAGGTCTGGTTAATTCAGTTTGGTTCCTTGAAATAATAGTAATTAATTTACTCTATTAAGTAAAAAACATTGGCCAAGATCTGAGATTGTTAAGTACATTTAGATGCTGAACTGGGGTCAGGACTATGGTATTTATGTCTCTGAGATTTAATGATTTATGGCATCATGACTTCCATTTAAAATCATGATATCAAACATTCTGGAGCCACCTTAAACTAGGCAAGCTGGTGTGGGTGGATGAGCACCGACTATGGTCAGGAAACTGAGTTAAAATTCTAGCTTTGCTTCTAACTTGTTGGGTAACCATGGGGGAATTTCTTTCTCCTCTCTGGGTCTGAATTTCTCCACCTAAACAATGAGAGGGTTGAGCTGTAGGATCTGGAAGGTGACTCTGACTCTAATATGCTGGGATTTTGTCACATCTGATTTAAATGGAAGTTTTATGAAGGCAGGGACTTTGTTTATTCACTGCCGGACTCCTATGTACCAGCACATAGTTTTCATTTAGTATATATTTATTAAGTATAGGAATAAACCTCTCCCTTTATGAACTCAGTATAGATTAATCAGCTATCACTTGTTGAGCATCTGTTCTGTGCTGAGCATTATACATGGTACCAGACACCCTGAATCTGCTGCTAACATGGCTCACATTATATACTAGTGAGCATAACTTTTTTGCCTTTTATCTCAAGTGTTATTTTCCTTTTAGGTCATAAAAGTGATCTTTAAAAACTGTCGATATTCATTTCAATATTACTTGAACACATACTAAGGATGGGCCAGGGGTTCTAGTTAGTCAATTTTAGTCAGTTAATGCTCCCAGTGCACATTTCCCGGGAGCATTCCAATGCTGTCTTGCTCTCCATTTGGAAGTCCTATAAAAGTAAGTCAAATGGTTGATATCTCCAATATTACCACCTTTTCCAGGGTTCAAAGCCAGGAGGAGGTGAAGATTAGTCAATGGTATAGCAGAAGTAAATTCCATACTGCTAAGATAATTCTCATATTGTCACTGCTTTTCAAGGTCTCTTCTAAATGGCTTATTTTGAGAAGATAAAGGAGAATCAAAGACTAAGTAATAACTTATCCCAAGCCCCACTGGGGAGGGTCACATAAGGAGCTCCAAACAAACTCTTCCCTGCAAGTGGTATTTCTAAAACTTGAGGATGGTCATGTTCCTCTCATGCTTACATTCTTTATTGTTTCTGCATTAGATTCAAGTGAAATTCCAACTCCTTCATGCCTTATTTGTAGAAAGAAAGGTGGAAAGACATATGTTCTTATGCATTGCCTGTGAGTGATAACAAGGTATGATGCCATTTGCTAGGAGGGAGACATTGCTACTTGAATTATGGCGTAACTGAGGGCCAGCCTTCTCATTCATTTATGTACTTACTCATTTGCCTTGTTTTTTTAATCTTCTCTTTTACTCTTTCACTTCTTTATCTACTTCACTCTTTTATTATACACCCATCCATCAACTGACTTGTCCGCTCAATGATTTTCTTACTTATTCATGTAACATTGATCAATTACTTACTTTTCTTATTCTATCTTCCTTTTTCTTCCTCCTTTTGAGTCCTCTCTGGTTTCATGTCTTTGGATTTGCTCCTAAACTGGTCATTAGCACACTGGATTAGAGTGTTGGGCTAGGGTAGGTCCCCAATGAAATCACCCAGCCCAGACCTATCTTATTGCACATTGACAGGTCACTAGGATTGGCGGTGACAAAGGCTGGGAGGTAGAAGAGCTGGATGTCTTTGTTTAGGTGTATGTTTTTACTTTACCCAGAAACTTAGTTTCTTTTCAGAACTTGAGGGGATGGATTAGATCAGCTTTTACCAAATTGGTCTTCTACCGAATACTTTCTAAGATTTATAGGCATGCAACACAAAAGTTCTGTAGTAAAAAAAAAAAAACTTGGGTAGCATTGGGTTAATTAAAAATAAACATTTGATTAATAAACAGCTTTAACAGATGTCTGGACAGTGGGGCTTCTCAGAGCCTCTAATATGCTAGTATGTATTATGATTCTCTAAGAGGGAGCTACAGAATGAAGCTTGGACATACTGAGAGTTTTTGAGCATTTAGAGCAGTCCTCAATCTGTACAGCTCCTAAGTTTTTCAAGAATCACTGGGAAATAGACTTGGCCTTTCCAGATACAGAACTTTTGAACTGAATAAAATATACTGGATTCATTAAAGAATAAGTAACATCAAATCTTTATATTTCTGTAGTATATAATAATTGGACACATGGAAACTCGGCAGTGACAGTGGGAGCGATGGTGGGGTAGGTCCTGGCTCCTGAGTGGAGGGGGTTACTGAGTCTTTGACTTTCTTCTTTGCATCATCTCTCTTTTACAAATTGCAAACAATTCATAGTGTAGAACCATGTATTACTAGAGAGTAAATCACCTAACTACTCAATCTCCCCATCTGCAAAGTGGTTAAGGGAAGTCTACAATTATTTTTCAACTCAAATGGTTGGTGATTTTTCGATTTGCTCTCTGGTTATTCATCAAGAGCAGGCCCAACCTTGAATGCCTCTGGGAATTAATCATGTCATGGGGAAATGAAACAATATTTGTTTTGATTATGCCACTGTTAATTGGGTAAGGTTCACACTGACCCTGACTGAATGGTGCGGGCAGAGGCTTGTAATATGAAAAATAGATCCAAATGAGAATGTATTACTTGAACAGAGAGTAGGAAGCACTTAAGTTCAGATCTTTTGAATTGGGATATGACTAGGACAGTTTCTGGAAAGCTGAAACCAACCCTGTTGAAGTACAGGTCTGCTGAACTGGTGCTTGTATATTCTTATTTGTACTGTGGCCTCTGCTGTCCACTTTTGTTTAATGTAGTACAAATAATAAAACATACAATTTCTATAATTTATAGAGTTCCCCCCACTACATTTTCCTTTCCTCCTTCCATTCTTTTCTTTCCATATTAGTGTAACACAGAGGAAAATGGTTGGGTTGTGGAATCTGATTCATTCATTCATTCATTCATTCATTCAACCAATGGGTGTATATTAAATACTTAAGGTATACTAGGCCTTGTTCCAAGCAATAGAGAAGTAGCTGCAAATGAAACCTGGCAATATCATTGCTTTTGCAAATTTTTCATTTTGTTAGGAGACAAATATAAACAAGTCTAAAATATGTTAGGTGGTGATGCTTAGAAGAAAAATAAAGCTTGATAAAAGACAGAGAGATGGTGTACTATTTTAGAAAAATTAATCAGGGAAGCACTCTTTGGTGTTTGAGCAGGGCAATGAATGAGTCCATGTGGATATCTGGAGAAGGAGCCTGCTATGTAGAGGGAAAGTAGATATGATGACCTGGAGATAGTGATGTGTCTGGTATGGTAGAGGAACAGTAGTAGGTCTGTGTGGTTGGAGTAGAGGGAACAAGGGAGAACACAGTAAGAAATGATGTTGCAGTTAGCTGTGGCCACGTAACAAACTATAATGTAGTGGATTAAAACTATTATTATTATCTGTCATTGTTCTGTAAGTTGACTGGGCTTGGCTGAGTGATTTTTCTTTGTGGTCTGCCATGTGGTTACTCTCAAATAGCAGTTGGGGATGGACACATCTGAAGGCTTGACTGGGCTGGGAGTACAAGATGGCTTACTTACATGGCTGTAGTTGATGTTATTATTACCTAGGAGCTCAGTTGGGGTTGGTGACTAGAAGGCGTACCTATGGCCATGTTGCTACCATGCTGTCTGAATTCTAACAGCATGGAGTCCTGAGGGTATTGGACTTCTTACATGGGGGTTCAGGACTCCCAGACCGTACCGCCAGTCAGAGCTACTTGTCCTTTTAAAGACTTAGCCTGGAACTGGCAATGGGTCACCTCCATCATGCTCTTGGTCACACTGTACTGAGATTCAAGGGCAGGGAAAGTAGATTCTACCTCTCAATGTGAGGAGTGTCAAAGTGGCCAGCTCTTATCCATCAAGGAAGAGATTAAAAAGGTAGGGAGGGGTCAGATCACAGGGGGCATTGCAGGCTACGGGGAGGGCTGTGGAGGATGTTCCCTGAGTGTGATAGGAAGCCACTGAAAGGTTTTGAGCAAAGAGTGACACAATCTAATTTATGTTTTACATAAATCACTTTGGCTGCTGTGCAGAAATCAGGCTATCAACTGATGAAGATGGAAACAAGATCAGTTAGGAGGCTTTTGTAAAAGTCCAGTGAGAGAGGATGGTGGCTGGGATCAAAATATAGTGGGATTGAGATGTGTTCAGATTCAGCATATAATCTAAAGATAGAAACTCCAGGATCTGGTGGATTAGATGTGAATTATGAGAGAAGTAGAGGAGTAAAAATGTCTCCTCTCTGGTTGTTTTGACCTATGTGGAGGAGAGACTGAAATTGCCATTTTCTAAAATTTAGAAGGCAAATAAAGGATCAGTTTTTTTGCGAGGAGTGTGGGTGTGACAATTCAGGGTTTGGTTTCTGACATATTAGGTTCAAATTGCTTATTGCATTTTCATGTGAAGGTGGCAAGTATTTAGTTAGATGCATTTGTCTGGAGTTTAGAGGGGCG
>CM053509.1:144267345-144385319 GCA_028627145.1 Eidolon dupreanum | reverse complement strand
GAAACATCCAAATAACTCAGCAAAAGGAAGTCAAATATCTTAAAGCTGAAAATCAAGAAGAGAGATAAGTGATCTTTTTATAGCATTATCTGTCAAGAGGATTTTCTTGGTATGCAAAAGCACTGGAAAGGAAATTAAGTTTACTGAGTAATCACTATATGCTCAGCACCGTGTCAGGTGTTTCCCTGTGACATCTAAATCAATCTGGAAATGAATCTTTTATCCTATAGTAAAGAGATTTCTCTATACCTCACACAATTTAGGCAAGAGAAAGAATAGTCAAATTTATGATATCTTTCATGATCCAATGTGGGGGCAAGGTGGAAAAATCACCAGAGTTGGACTCTGAAGGCCTGGGTTCTATTCACTTAACTCCATAGAGCCTTAAATTATTATTTGACAAATGGGAATAGTAAGCCTGCGACTGCCCACTTCCTAGGTTTTTGTGAGGATTAAGTGAGGCCACATATATTAGACACTGTGATATGCTACATATTATCATTTTTATTAATATTAGGTAATAGTAAACTCAATGACTTCTTAAGCTAAGTTTGGTTTCAGTTATTGTCTTATTTTCTAATTTGGAAATTCTTTGTTTAAAATAATTCTTTACTTTCTTGTTTGTCAAATATGCTGAGCAATAAAAATATAAAAATCATCTCAGAAGAACAGAAAAACATCACATATAAGATTATTTCCTCTAAAAGCTTCAACCATTGTATTAAAGGTGATTTCCATTTTGAACATACATGGTATTATCCAGGTGTGGTAATAGGTTATGTGGGATATTATGACACATTGTAACACACATGAGATGAAAAAGTACATGTACTTATGGACACAGATATGAATTTATTCCATTTATAAAGCTGTTCTTATACAAAGCCTGTAGGAGGTTTGAAAAACTAAACAAAACACAAAACAGTAGATAGGATACACAAAGGTAAAGGTAAACACAGTGATTCCATCACTGTTCAAGAACTTCTAATCCCATCTGATACCAGACAAATTAAATGGCTGCTTCTTGAATTTGGTGCTCTTATACCAGGATAGTAATTTCCAAAGAGTTGAGACTTTTTATTCTAGTGTTATAGATCAGCAATGTGCAAAGGAAATGAAATGCAAGGCATATATATAATTAAAAAATTTTTAGTAACTGCATTAAAAAAGTAAACAGTTGAGACTAATAATAACATATTTTAACTTAATATATCAAAAATATTATCATTTTAGCATGTAATCACGTAAAGAAATTTAATGAGATATTATGTATTCTTTTTTTGAACTAAGTCTTTCTAAATGTGATGTGTATTTTACCCTTACATGACATCTCAATTCAGACAGCCCCATCTCACATGTGCAACAGCCAGATGTGGCTATCGTATTGGACAGTGCTGCTCTAATTTTGATGAGGGGCATTTTGGGATTGAGAAAGACCTGGGTTTGAATGTCTTTTTCATCACTTACTTCTTATGTAACTTCGAACAAGTTGTTGTCTTGAAACTTAAATGAGACGAGTCACATGAAAGTTCAGCTCTCCTAGCATCTGGCCCATAGTAAGTTGCCGATATAAGTGTTAGTTTTCCTCCCAATGTTTCCAAATGGAGGTGGAGAGTGGGGTGGAGAAGGGCAGAGAGGCATTAGCAGCAGGAAACATAGATGAGTCTTCCCAGTCCAGGAAAAGCTAAGCCAGGCTGCAAGGGCTGGGAGGTTAGAGGATGGAGATGTGGAACAGAGCCGAGTGAACAGGTGAAGACCCGACTGGCATTTCCAGATTACTGCTACAATAACTCAAAAAGCTAAAGCATCTTCTCTATGCTGGTCTAGAATGTTAAGCTGTGTTCAAAGTGCTATCAGGGATGATGAAGTGTCTCAAAATGATGCCCCAGAAGGAAGGGTTGGAAGAGGTGATTGATGTTTCCATTAAAAAGAGGGAGAGGGAGAGGGAAAGAAACTGAGAAGACTGGGGAGAACACCATTTTTATCATCAAATAAACCAGCTTTGTCTGCCCCTAAAGCAGAACTAATATGAAAACTACAGGAAGGAAGATTTTAGAAAAAAGAACTTTTTAACAGAGATTCTTTGAAAGTGAGATGGGTTGTCTTGTGAGGTTGTGAATATTTTATCAGAAGATGAGATACCACTTTACGACTTGGAGGGGTACTATGAGAAGGATCAAATGAGGCAGCACACTTAAAACACTGTGATAAACTGAATATCATTATCATTATTACTAATGTTAGGCAATGGTCAAGCAGTGACCGCTTAACACAGGTATAATTGGACTGGATGAACTATGAGACCCTGTCAGTTCTGGGAGCCCGAAATCACTACTCCTTTCTGGGCACTGTTGCTTAATTATTAACAGACTATTCTTCTTCAGGGATATGACACACTAGAAATTGACTATCCCTTTGTTGGCTCTGACTGTGAGAAGAGTGACTTCCTGAGAATCAAGGCGAATTTGTCTTTCAGTCGCAGCCACGTTGGCATCCACTTGTCTCTTTGCAAGACAGGCCCTGGAGGATTTGCATGCTGTCCTACTTTGCAGCTCCATATAGCACATTCAGGCGAGATTCTCGTGCATCTTGGTTTCGGGTGCCACTTCCAATTCTCTCCCTGTTTCTGGCCCTATCTTCTTAGATTCCTACTTTCCAACTACAAGAGTTTTTGAGAGATCTGACCCAAGCCTCCTTCTCTCCCTCTCCCCACTCTTCCACAGTGATCTCATCTTTTTTCTTGGCCCTGCTTTTGACTCCTGTATCTTTTCCTTCCAGCTCAGAGTTCCCCCTGAGCTGCCTACCTTATGTCCTCATGTGATGTGTCACAGCCTCCTCTAACCCAGTACGCCATGTCTGAAGACACTCGTTGTTCCTGAGACCTGCTCAAACTCAGCTACGCAACAGCAAGAGCCACTGTCACCCACTCAGTTGCCCTGGTCAGACCACGCAGTCATTCCCACGTTCATTCTTCAGCTAGTTTGTCACCAGACTGGGTTCGATTCTGTCTGCATTTCTGCTCTTATTCATCGCTCACCTGGGCTATTCTTACTGTCTTCTTTACACAGTGGCACACAGCATTTTCCTTAGAGCCTTAAGATTTTTATGAAAGGACCTCACATGCCATTGTGGGGCTGAGGGGCGACTCCTGCATCTACCAATGCAACTCTGTTTTTATCTGTTTCATCTCATGATATCCCACACAGACTTGAAAGAAGGATTCTGCTGTATAAAAAAGTGAGGAAAAGCATTCTTTTGCTGGCTTTCCAGCTTCTAGGCTTTTCTCCTTCCACACTGTATTCCAAATACAAGAGATCTTTCTAAAGTAAAAATCTAATCATGTAGTATTCAAGTTTAAAACATTTCCTTGAACCCCCACCTCCTGCAGGGTAAAGGTCAGCTTCCATATTAGGGCTTTTATGATATGACCTTTGCCTGTTCTTTACCTTTCTCTAATACTGTCTGTCCCCTTCCCTCCCACAGTCAGATAATTGTCAGTTCCCACAGTTTACTCAAGCATTTGATCTCACACAGCTCCTCCTCCTGGGAATTCCTCCCAGCTGCTGTTTGCCTGGTAAATGGCCCCCTCTCTTTTAAGACTTGGTTCAAGAATTACCTCTCCTTGAAGCTTTCTGGATTGCATAATTAAAAATGGCCGTTCCTATCTTATTTCCATTTTCTGTGCCTTGTGTACCAGTACCTGTAACATATAATGCTCTGAATGGTTTATTTGTCTCTCTCCTCTCACTTCCAGTAGGTGCTCAGTAAATGTGGACTGAAAGAAAATTTGAAACTGACGCTGAGTTAGATCACAAGAAATGAAGCTGTGCAGACGGGCAGGTGCTAAGCCCTTTATGGCAGGCTCTATGTAACATTTTTCTGTAATTTTTCCATGCTGGAAATCGAATACATAGTAAGCAGCAGACATTCTGATGGTTCCACATTAGTTTATAAATGCATTTGTTTCTGTGAAGGTGCTACAACCAAATTAGCTTCTGTCCAGTCTCTCTGGATTTGATTTTTGGATAATGTCTTTTAGTATCAAAAATAATGATGATGAAAATATTACTTGTATTGAACTTTGCACTACAAACTGTTTTACTTCTATTATCTTGTTTGATTTTTACAACGGTCCCATGGATCAAGCAAGGCAGATATTACCCCTATTTTATAGACATATGGAACCATATGCTCAGGTGTCACATGACTTGCCCTAAGTCACACAGCCGGTAGTTAATAGAGCCAGATATTTAAGTCTTCTTATTCAAAGGCCAATTGATTGTTCACATCTATTTGAGGGTCCCGCTGCAACTAAAGGGGCACCTTCCTGTTTCCTTGAACATGATAAATAGGTCATTGGGGTCAGACAAAACATCTTTGTTGACACACCTGTCTGATAGTCAGTCCTCTGGAGAATGGGGTTTTCCATCATCTTATTTACTTGCTCCCCCATTCCTTCCCCGGAGGCTTCCCTGTGTCAGGTTGCCAAGACTCTGCAATGGTCACTGAAATTTGTTGACAAATAACAAAGATGCTCCTTGTCTTGCTGTCAATTTTACATCCTCTGGGTTTGCCAAGTGAGCCCAACATGCCAGGAAGGGCTTTGTTGTGGTCTCTGACTCATGGCACTCACTTCTCTGCCGCTCCCTGGGTGCAGGTGATTACAATCTGCCCATTGCACAACTTCAGAACATCTCTGGGTGAATCGGAGGATGAAAGAATATCCAACAGACCAAGGATTCATCCGCTGCTACATGAATCAAAAGGCATACTACTGTAGGAGAATTATTGTAATCTCATCTGCAAATTGCTTCTGTTATTATCTTGAGATTTAGTGGAGGCATTTCACTATAAGAGGGAAATTCTTTCTCTTAGGTGGTTGTATCAACAAAGACTTGGACTGTCTTTTGGAATAAGGGATATGAGTAGGAGAAAGGGCCCTTCTCACATTTTCAGCAGTAATTTAGTTCAAGTACAGTTGATGACAGGTGTTCACATGGTTTGCCTAGAGATAACCCTGATGTGCTTACAGTTTAGATCCTTCTCAATAACACCTCAGTGTCTTTTTTTTTTTTTTTTTGCTAGAGTCAGGGGTAGTTTGAGAGGAGCTTACTTTATCAATATAGCAAAAGGATCATTTATAAACTGAAATTCCAGTATGAAATGAAACAGTTTAGTTTCCCCATGAATAATGAATGTATTTGTAATAACTCATGAATTGTATATAGGTGGGACGAGAGTTTATTTCAGTTGCCAGTGTTAATTGCTACTTTGTCTTTCGAAAGATCTCCAGTTAGGCTGGAGAAGTAAAGGGAGTTAGTGTCTGGATCTGGTGAGTATCCTCTCCTTCCATCATTATCTGTTTCATGAATTCACTCATTGGCTGTCGGATAGGGTTCGGCTCTATGTCATGCTCTGTGCTAGATGCCTGGGGGCCCATAGTGATGAATAAGGTATAGTCCATGTTTTCAGGAAGCTCTTAGTGTAGTGAGAGTGACAACCTAAGTATATGGATACTCTGAATTTTCTGCTTAAACAATTCAGAGCCTGCTTCTAGATTCTGTGTTTCCCCTTTCTCTGGCCCACTCTCCCTTGGGCTGACTGTATCACCAGGTGAACTCCTAGTCCTGAAGACTGGTCAAAGAGTGATTGTTTGGGGAGGGTGTGGATGGTGTTTGGACATGCGGGCTGGGGCAACCACTGATGTACGTGAGAGACCCTTCACACTGAAAGAACTGGTTTGGGGAAGAGAAGGAGGTGGGCTAGGGTTGAGGGGACATTCTAGTTTTCCTGGGTCTCTCAGTTCTAATGTAGATTTCTGGGGAGTCCTAGAAGTCTACACTTGAACTTGGCCTTCCAAGTGTTGAGGGTATATTTTTCAAGGTAGGAGGATAGTACACATTTATTTAACAGGATGCTAGCTGGTTTAACATAACTTTTCAATAGTTGAGACATCTGCTATTTGGGACTCCATTTGTATTTTTGACCTGGGCCCTACAAATATTGACCTGGGCTGGCCTGATTTTATGACTGAGTGTGATTTAGATGAACGAGACCCTAAGCCTCAAAAGGCTCTGTTTATTGGGGACACAGGCAAATATCCAACCACAGTAACAGTTTTCCAAAAATCACAGTAACAGATGCTGAAAGAGGGATCTGTACACAAGACATAGAGAAAAGAAAGATCTGTTCTACTGGGATGATGGGAAGTAAGAGCCTTTTGACTGGAGCCTTAACAGATAAGTGAGAGTGAGGGAAGAAATTTCAGGCAGAAGAGAGACCTAACAAAACATGACGCTTTAGGGAAAAATAGATAGTACAGCACAGTGGAGCATAGAGCATGAGCAGGAAGAGAAAGCTAGGTGCTGGATCATGAGAGATCTTATAGGTTAGGCTAAGGAGGCTCTTATCCTTATAGGCTGTGGGGACCTCTCAAGGGTTCTAAACAGGGCCGTGGAGTGATGAGATTTCCCTTTTAGAAAGAACTCTCTGGCAACTGAGTGGAAGCAGATTGTAGGGTCTAATCTTGGGTATCATCCTTTCTGCTCAAAGTTGCTTTAAAGTCTGTTCTTTTATGTGCACAGTTTTCACCCATCAGACTTCTGGTGCACTAGCTCAGTGGTTTGCATTCCAGCTATTCACTGGAATCACTTGGCGGGGGTGGGGGTGGGGGTCATTTAAAAAGCACAGCCCTAGTCCCAGACCAATTAAATTAAAATATTTGAGGTTTGGCTATCTAATTTTTAGATGCATCCCAGGTAGTTTCTGATGCATACTGAGGACTGATAACCACTGGGAACTATTTCTCTTTGCCACCACACAGTTTGGTGTGAACTAATTATATTTAACTGATGAGCACTAACCCTGCTCCCACCCCCAGTATGCAAATTCTTTGTTGTCTCTTTCTGGTTCTTTTGTGATTGGAGGGATATTACAAATATCCCTGACTTTATTGAAGGAAAACCAACTTCTGGTTTGAGGGTTGCATGGGATGCCTTTGTCACAACCCTAAAGCTCTTTCCTTAATGGTTACTTCCATTCTCTCACTTGCAAAAGTCTCCCTGGGTTGCAGAAGCTGGGAGTAAAAATTGCCTGCTTGGTAACCTTTTGGGATTTGGCAGTTTAACTGTTTTATGCCCACCCACAGATAGGTTCCCTTCAAAACTGAATGCTTCATTTCTCAAAGGAGTGCTTTTGCCCTTTGGGTTTAATGGAAGGTCCTTGCATGCCAAAGCACATGGAAACACTGCGGTGGCAAACTCCCTTCCACCTACCTACCCGTGTGGGAGTGAGTGGTGTCTGAGGCCAGTTGCAGGGGAGTGTTCCAGTCTCATCTGACCTGAGCTGGAACTCAAGGGAAGTCGAGTGGTTGCCTCCATGGCCAAGGTGTGGTGGGCATGACCTCTGTGTCAGAGGCTCCCATGGGCACTGTGGTTCTCTGCAGAATACACTGGGATCATTATTGCCCTTGAGTCCTAGGTCCTGGGAGTAGGCTCTCCCAGAGAAACTTCCTACTGTGTCTCATGTTTGAGTGGAGACAAATGCTATAGAGGGGAGACAGAGGAGCCAGGGTTTGGAAGAAGGTGAACATAGGGGCTGAGTCCACCATATGTAACATTCTGCATATATTAGGAAGATTATTGTTTGGAGAACATATCCAGGCAGCTGGACCACCCCATAGAGCAGGCTGGCTCCATTAGTGCACAATGCTGATATCTACTTTCCTTCCAGTCCCCAAAGATGTTGACCAGTGAGGAACCAAGTCAGCATTCCCTATGTAGCTAAAGGATTTAATTAACTAACCTAGAAAATCTCTTTCAGTTTGAAAATTCTGGAGTTCCCTAAGTACACATGAAGGGAATTGCCTCTGTACCTCCCCTCCCACATTTACCTAATGCCAGCTGTGCTTAAGGAGGCTGTGACATTTGCTTTTGTCTGTTAATGCCAAGAGTCCTCACATTGTTATGTCTTTCCCCCACCCTATTGAATCTATTTCTTCCAACATGAGGGTGGATTAGTTACTTTTTTTCATTTTACTCCAGAACATATTTTTCTGATTATAAAGTAGTAAATATTGAATATGGAAAGCAGTGGTAAACAGGGAGAGTATAAAGAAGAAAATAAAAATTGCCCATCAAACCTGCTGACAGATAGTTCTGTTATTTACATTTTTTCCTAGTTATTTTTATATGCATATCTAAATATGTACTAAAACAAAATCAAGATTTATATTCAATTTTATATTCTGCCCTTTAAATGTACTATATCATATTTTCCCCTTGTCATCAGTTATTTTTTAAATGGTTAAAATATATTAAAATATGTTAAATATTGAAAAATAGGGAAATAAAAAGATAAAAATACATTCTCAACAGCCAGTGATAATTACTATTAATTTTTTGCTTTTTGCTTTTTGAAAATATATATATATATATTTTCTCCTATGAGCATTTGAGCCTGTAATATATGCACATGGGAAAAATTCAAGCATGGCAGAAAGGTATAAAATGATGAATCTCCTTTTCTGCCTTCAGGTCAGTTAACCAGTCTGCTTTGTTTAAAATCTAGGTTTCTTGAAGTTTGTTTAGTTTTTGCCATCTTCACAATACAGTAATAAACATCCTATACATATGTTTATATATTTCAAACACACACAGACACATACATGCAACACACACATCTAAGGATTGCTTTGAAAATGATGTTCTCAAATCACCCCGACACTCAGTAATATATTACCATTTTTCTTATTAATAAATCTACTATAATATCTTTTAAATAATTGTATTTCATTAGACAGACATACCATAATTTATTCAATCAGTTCCCTATTGTTGGACATTTAGATGTACTGCCCCCTCTTTCTCCTTCTTTTTCTTCTTTCCTCCCTTACTTCATTTGTCTACTTCATTTACCTACTTTCTTCTTCCCTTCTTTCCTCCCTTCCCAGAGTTAAATTTCTGGAAGTACATTTGTGAGGGCAAACTATTTTTAATTTTTAAAATACAAATAGCCAAATTGCAGTTGGAAAAAGTCATACTAATTTACATAATAATCATTGTATCCTCACATCTCCAAGTTTAATGCTCTTCAATACTTTCTAATTTTGTAGTCAGTAATCATAGTGTTTTACATTGCATTTACTTAATAGTGATATCTTTTTTCTTTTTTGATACTTGTATTTTATATTTTGGACTTGTTTGCTCTTCTCCTTGGCCCATTTAAAAACATTGACGGTTTATTTTCCTGTTGATTTGTAAAATATATATTTTATGGATAATTATGATGTCATGTATATTGCAGATATTTTATCCCATACAGCAATTGTCTTTGAACTTTGTGATGGTTGGGATGTATAGAAATTTAAAAATTTTAAATCAATTTTATCTTGCAGTTGCTTTAAAATTTAAAGTTGTTTAGGAGGCATTCTCATTTTTTTCCTAAGAATTGTCTATTCATCTTCTTTCTTAGTGACTTGTAGGAATTCTTTAAAATTTAAAAATTTTAAAGCAGTTGTGCTTTGAGTGCTATATATAGGAATAATATTCTCAAAGATAATACATGTATTGGTTATGTTTTATTTAAACCTTTAATCTATCCAATATTTGTGTACATTTTGCCAATTATTATCTAGTTAATGTCATTTATTAAAAGTTTTGAACTTCTTATTTGAAAGGCTATTTGGCGATCAGGTCTAAAATAAACTTGAATTTGTTTTTGAACTACCCATTGCTTTTTATTAATCTGCCTTATTATTTCTACATCATCAACCATTTGTTGTCCTGGTGGAGAATATTTTAAAACCTCATTGGGTGAATTCTGTTCTTACTTCTTTTCTGTATGTGGACCTAAGAGGTGAAATTATAAGCAGTGAGTGCAAACTATGGGAAGAATTTAGGTTCTATATGTAACTTAATAACTTAGTTGTTGAAAGAGAGAGTATGAGTTCTCAAGGGGAAAAGAGGAGGGGGGGATTATAAAAAAATTTAAAGAGCCATGAAAGACACACTAATACCAAACTGTGACTTTCTTCCTGAGTAATTAAAAACATTAAAAGATTTGCAAAGGGAGTAATATTCTCCCTCTGTAAGAAAATAGTATGCAATTTAAGTGTTCTGCCTAGAATAATAGTCTTTTACTCTGCTGTTGATACCTGTTCCTCACCTTGGGAGACTAGGTGGCTCGTAGAGTAATTGTGAGGATTAACGAAGATTACTTATGTGACCTTTCAACGCATTACTAGTGCTCAGTATGTGGCAATTATTAAAGATGAATTGGTGAATTCAGAAAGAAGTGTTCTCTCCTTCCCTTCCTCTTCCCTGATGATGTGACAAGAGCATAGTAGAGGGAGCCTTTCTTAGAAGTGAATGTGCACAGAAGTCACTCTTGTTAGAGCAGGTTTTGATTCTGTAGGTCTGGGGTGAGACCTGAGGTGCTGCAGTTCTAACAAGCTCCCAGGTGCTGCTGGTGCTGCTGGTGTGCGGACCACATCTTTCCTTACGTGATTGTAGGGAGGATTCAAGAGCTATAGTGGAGGCTAATCTAGATTATGTAAGACCCCTTGCAGTCTCCAGATCTTTTGGCTCGCTACCTGGACAGATCATTCACAATTCCACAAATTGGAACAGCACCAGGGAGAGGTGGGGGTGGTGCATATATAAAATATTGCATTGGTCTTCTACAAAATTTAAAAGGTATATAAGGGAACTCTGAAAAATAAATTTCCCTCCCACCCTTGTTTCCTAACCACCCTGATTCTTTCTACAGAAGCACTCATTATTACCAGTTTTGTGTGTGTGTGTGTGTGTGTGTGTGTTTGTGTGTGTGTATGTGTATTTTTCAGAGGTAATTTATACAAGTATAGCATATATTTTCCCTATTATTTTTTAAACCTTGCTTTTTTTCACCTGAAAATATATCATAGAAATTATATGAGTACAGTTAGGGCTGCTGCAACTTTAAAAATAACAGCATATGGCTACTCTGTACTTTAATCAAACAGCCCTCTATTGATCAGTCTCATTTGCAGAATTTTACTAGTACAAACAAAGAATGTTGCAGTTAATACATCTCATTTCAAACTGATGGTTTAAAGGACATATGTCTTTTAAGTTTTAATGGATAGTGTCACATTTTTCTCCATAGGTGTTTTGGCAATCCACAGCCCCACCAGCCACATATGGACTGCTTCTTTTTCCACATGCTGGCCTACTTGATATGTTACCAAATGTTTTGATCTTTGCCAAAATGATAGGTGATAAATGATGTCTCACTGTGGTTTTAATTTGCATTCTATATTATGATATTGAGGCATCCAACAGTTGTTTAGGAGGCATTCTCATTTCTTTCCTAAGAATTGTCTATTCATCTTTTCCTTAGTGACTTTTAGGAGTTCTTTATAAATTAAAGGAGATTAGTCATTTATTTGTGATATGACTTACAGCCATCCTCCCCATATTGTTTTTCTTTTGACATAAAAAGTCAGACATAATCATTTTTATATAAACTCATTTATCAGGTTTTATTTTGTGTTTCTGTCATATTTAATATCACCCTCTCCCGCACTTTAAAATACAAAGAACAAGTCCCTGTTTACTTCTAGTATTTTTAAATTTTATTATTTTATGCTTAAAACTTTGATGTATCTAGAATTTATCTACATGTAAGATGTGAGGTATGGATCCAGCTTTATTTTTTCAAATGGCTATCTGTTTGACAAAACATCACTTGTTGAATAATTTTCCTCCTACCCATTGATTTAAAATGCTACCTGTTCCTACATATATTATATTACATATAACATGTATTTGTATCTATTACTGAACTTTCTACTCCATTCTATTGATCTATCTCTTCTTGAGCCTATCTCATGTTGCTTTAATTTTTAATACATTTTCAAATATTAAATATCTGGTAGGTCTGGTCCTCACTGATTATTCTTCTTTCCTTTTTTCTCCCAAGACATTTTTTAAATTACTCTTACTTTTTATTTCCTATGTAAAGTTTAGAATATGCTTGTCTATGGTTGATTGGTTTTTAAAAAAATCCCATTGGTATTTTTATTGGAAGTATGTTACATTTATAGATTGATTTAAGAGATACTTTTTTGTGATACTGAGTGTTCTTATCAAAGACTAAAGGATGGCTTCATTTGTTTGCTTTCTTTTTGTCTCAGTATTTTAAAGTTTTCTGTATGTAGATCTTGTAGATCTCTTTTCTTTATCTAGATCTTATTTACTCCTAGATCTTTTATCTTTTTTGTTTCTGTTGTAAATAAGATTATTTTCTTGTATTTTTCTAATTTACTGTTGTTTGCATGTATAAAAGCTATTAGTTTCAGTATGTTAATTTTGTATCCATCAATCTTAACAAATTCTCTCATTTCTAAACATTTGTCAATTACTTTTCTTGGATTTTCTTAGCAAATAATATCTGCAAGTACTCATGCAGATATTATTATTGCCTCTTTTCCAATTTTTATATTCTTTATCAACCAATTGTATTGGTTAGTGGCTTCAAAATAAGTGTAAATATTAGTGGTGACAAAGAAATTCCTTGTCTTACTTCTGACTTTAATAGAAATACTCCTTGTATTGGTTTCCAGGTAAGCATAATGGATTTTTGGTTGACATATATATTTTCTAGCGTTGAATGTACAGCCCTCTGTTCTTATTTTTAAATAATTTTTAAAAATCAGGAATGGATTTCGAATTTTTCAAACACCTCTAGTGTTTATAGGGATCGGCATATGATTTTTCTCTTTGATATCTTATTATAATGAGTTACATTAAACTATGAATATTTGAAATCATCTTCCTGATATCTAGTATATGAAGGTTTTCCTCTATAAACTTCAGTGTTATTTTCATTAGACTACTAGCAGCTTTCTTTGAGGCCCAGGAGCTGAATTATTCAGGGTTATATATCTGTGCTCATTATTTTTTTTTGCTCTTTCTACTCTGAGTTTTCTTAATGCCCCTAAATGGGGCCTTTAGGTCAAGTCACATGGGTGGCTTTTCCATTCAAGTCTGATTTCTCCTCCTAGAGAAACCCTTTGTAAATCTTTTGCTCTTCAATACTCAGCTAGAAAGAAGTGGATGGGGAAGAGCCACTTCCTGAATTCCTACTTCTGACCACTTGGAGCTGCCCGGCTTCTTCTAACCTCTCTGGCAGGAGATACTTCATAGCAGTCTTTACACATGTGCCTAATCAGTTGCCTTACCACCAAGCAGTCATCAGCACCCAGCCTCCCAACACTGCCTGGGGCATGGCTGGCACCTACTGATTCATCTAGTTGCATCCTGGAGATGTGGACTCAGCCAGGCTGGTCTGACATGCGTCCTCAGCAGTTTCTCCAAGTGCCGAGTCAGCCCAGGTGCTGGTCTTTCATGAGGCCCGTGATCCTCTAGTATGGAGTCATGTCTCCTCAAGTCCTTTCATCTCCCCATCTTGTGTACAGACCCCGGGGCCATGATGGTTTTCCAGAGGCAGCAAAATCACACCTGGGAAATGTCATTCGTGCTATAGGAGGAAGTGTAATCAATTCAGGAGAATTCAACAGATAGTCATTAGCTTCTATATATCAGCTCAATGTTGGGTGCAGAAAGTGGGAATGGAAAGGTGAATATGGCCTCCGTAGCTTTTGAGTTGTTCTCAATTTTTAATCGAAAGACCTGATTATATAACTGGAACAAATAAGTGTTCTGTGAGTGCTGTGGACTGACTTCTCTGCCTCCAGTCTCTCCTTTTAATCCTTCTTTCGCTCAGCTTCCAGAGAGATCTTTCTAACATAAACCTAATCATTCCAATTCTGTGCTTAATATCTCATCTTTGTTTTCAAGGTAAACTTTAGAGTTAACCTGACACATAAGGCCCTTCGGAGTCTGGCTCCAGTCATGGTGACCTGCCTCATCTTCTTCTATTCCCCTTTTATAGGTAATAAAACCCCTTTATCTGAACACAGCATGCTCTCTCTCACCTCCGTGTCTTTGGACAAACTCTCTCCCTTATATAAAATGCACTTTCCCCTCTCTTTGCCTGATGATCATCTGCTCATTTTCCAAGACTCAGATCAAATGTTTTTCCTCTTATATCCCCTTCCCACATTTAGTTCTTTTTTTTTTCCCTCTCTGTAAGCCATTTTTACGTTTCTCCTTAGCACTTTCTGCAATGTCCTATAAATCTTCTAGTCCAGTGGTTTCCAAAGCTGGATATGGGAAGAGTGGAACCCCCATCTTTATTTTTTGTATGCTTCATAGTGTGCTTAATATGTTGGTACAATAGTAATATATATATATTTCATGATTAATAAATATACCTATATTGTGGTTGTATGTTCAAAAGTTGTTTTACTGATAGGGGTTAATAATCTGAAAAGTTTAAAAATCATTGCTCTTGTAGTTAGATCTTGGAGGCCATGAATCCTATCTTATTTGTCAACGCTCAATAAAAATTGGTTGAATAAGTGAATGACCTCTATATGAGTGAAATGGTGATCAATGCTTCAAATGAGATACAAAGAAGATGTCATGAGTAGAAAGAGTAGAAGAAACATGATTATACATCAGTTCAGGAGTCAGAGAGCCTGGTTTCAAATTATTTCTTTAAGAAGGATCCAAAATGCCCGCTGAACTGTCTTAAGGTGTGTTACTCATCTTTCTAGACCAGGGTTGGCAAACTTTTTCTGTAAAGAGCCAGGTGATAAATATTTGGCTTTCTAGGCTATACAGTTTCTGAAACTATTCAACTCTGCCACAGCCAAAGTCAATATATTAACAAATGGGCATGGCTGTCTTTCAATAAAGCTTTATTTATAAAAACAGGTGACTGTCTGGTTGGCCTGGGGGCCATATCATGCCGACCTCTGTTCTAGGTGATAATTTCCTAGCTTGTGTAATCATTGTATTATATAAGATACCTCTGCAACATGCCTAGCCCATAATTCGTTGTTAAATAAATGTTCAAAAATCTCAGCAATGATTAGTTCTGATATGGAGTCTTGCAAGAAAAGAGTTTCAGATGTCTTTAGATCTGAGTCCCCCAGATAGGGGAGGCAGGTGGGAGCAGGCACTAAAGAGGGAATAGTCAGTCTAGGAAAAAGCATACACAAAGGCCCTGATGCCCCTTGAGGGGATCTTGGAGACTGCTGCAGCATTCCGTGGTGATGGTACAGCAGAAATGGCAAGGAGTATATTCTATCTTAATGGTGAAATGGAGACAAGAGCAATTTCTCTTGCTGTAGTGAGATCAGAGAAATTGCATGTCAATACCCAGTGCTTGGCTGTGTCTTGTCACCTGCTGGGTGACATCTTTTGATACCGAAGTCCACTAACTGAAGCCACAACTTTTGGCTGTTCTGTTTTGCTGAACTGGACTTCCTTCCTGTTCATATGTTTAGGGCAATTGGGTCCCCATTCTGAGCTTTAACCTGTCTCAGTATTTCATGCCCCACCCCAATGGATGAAAATCAGTGGCCCTCTAACATCTGAAGTCTGGAAGAAATGGGATTTCTTGACCAGGATTTCTCAAGGTGCCATCTGTGGAGCACCTGGACAGTGTCCATTAAAAAGGAAACTCCTGAGCCCCGCCCAGTGCTCTGGAGCCAGAATCTCTGTTCTGGGCCAATTTTAACTAGCTTCCAGGTGATTTGTAGAAACGCCACAGTTGGAGACCTGCTGCCATTCTGACAAAAGCATTAATTTTTTTTTTCCAAGTCCTCCCTTTAAGTTGCCTTAACCAGACAGACACCTTAATCAGTTGCCTTAGATCTTTGAATCCAGTGTAACCAGAGGAAGAAAATTAAGCCAACCACTAGCTTGCTTGATTTTCCTTCCATAACATTTATTTAAAAAATGATAAGTTGTGCAGTGAATAAGTTTACATCTCTGTGGATCTCAAAGTTGCAAGACTCTTCTAAGGAGCCCCTTATCAAGCAGCCCTGTCCCTGAGTGGAACCTGCACAACGAACTTCCCCGGTTAGAAGCTCCTGCGGGGCTTTGCTCTTCACACCTGCTTGATTTGCTTTCACATATGTGGTCTCCCTGCTACGGAGATTTCACCTTGGGTTTTCCTGGTCCCAACTGTCAAGCTCAGATTTCCTGGTTACAATCCTCCACGAGTCTTCCCCAGCAACCTCTCTAAATCGATAATGGGATTAAGGAGCCTCTGATGATCTCATCTCATGGGTTCTCTGCTTTAGTGATCTTTCAGACAGGCTAGTGCCTTCACTAAAATTCAGTGGGATATGAGTTTTATCCATCAGATGAAAAAAAGGCATAGCCATCCCTTTGAAAGGTAATTTTGTCATCTTCAAGATCATAGGATTAGTTCCCAGATACTTAACCAATGAATTCTTGTTCATATAACACATATATCAGAACTTGCATGACAACGAATGAGTCCATCTATCTATCGATCGATCGATCAATCATCATCTATCTCTGTGTGTGTATATACATATGTATGTCTGTATTTTCATGATATGGATGTTAGCAACAAATTTGTACATTAGCGAGTGACCTCACTAATTGTAAAAAATTTCCTGGCAATGGAGAGGGCAGGGTTATTCTTTGTCTTTCAGATGAGCAAATTGAAGTACCAGGAAGTGAAATGATGTTTCAGAGGGCACAGGACTGGCATGTTGCTGAGCCAGGGCTCACATGCAGATTCTTGAACCTGCGAAGATGTCATCTGGTTTCACAGTTCGGGCCAGGGTCCAGTTCCACCCTGGGCTCTCTATCCAAATAAAATCAAGAACTGTAGACACCCTTGGAGAAGAAATCATGGAACACTATGCAAGTAAAATGCATCCAAAGAATAAAACAGCTTGGGGTTCTGGCACTCCATGAAATCTCTCAGCTATAGCTGAGGCAAAATTGCTTCTTTATGAGACACACTTCCGGGAAAGCCAAAGAAAGCACTAGATGGCAGTATATGAACATTAACCAGGAGAAAGGGTCGCACACTTGATTTTGAACTTCTTGAGACTGCTGTGGTGAAAGCCTCAGCCAGGAGGTTCCCTGGAACTTGCCTTCCAGGAACGATGAATTCAGAGATCATTGTGATGTTGTGCTCTATCCCGAAGCAGAATGGCCGTGCTTTGGTTCTGTGAGAAGCGGCATTGGTGGTTCCCAGCCCAGCTTGCACATTAGAATCATCTGACATTCTGATTTCACTTGATCTGGGCTGGTGGCCTAGGCATTAGTATGTTTGGTTAAAGCTCCCTAGTGTGCCCCCAGTGTTGATAACCTGTGCTGGGTGGGGGCCACCTGCCCCTGGGTTTCAAGAACCCAACCGAAGCAGCTCAGTGTACGCTCCTTCATGATGTTCCATGCACCAGGCAGGCCACCAAGGATGCAGAAATAAATGAGACATTTAAAACGTGGTCTCTATACTTCGGAAGCCATAGTTCCAAGGGGGCTGAAATTTAAAATTCTGAACAGGATCCAGTTGTGTGGTAAAATATTCCTGTGGGGCAGTCCCTGATCTGCTCTGCCTGATTTTGCGTAACTGATGTGACCACTCCATGACTCACTTTCCTCAGTGGCTTTTGAAGGGATTCCTCATGGGGAAAATGAAGATGATGAGCTAGATGTCTCCAAGGATCCATGGAGCTATGCCGCTAAAGGCAGTATGTTTTCTCAGTCACGTTCTGTGTGTACCCAGGCTCAGTCTGGCTGTTTTGGAGGGGGATCGAGTCCTGGCCTGGCATTAGCTCAGCATTCCAGGTAGGACAGGGGCTATTGCTGCTGCTGCTCTTGGGTCTGACTGTTCTCATTTGCCAATGGTAGCATTTTAATTCATTGTGGAAGAAATTAGTTGTTGATGATAAAGTATTTTAAAACACACAAATCCCATGTGCTTCTTTTCCAGACATGTGTTTCAGACCAGCTATGACTGGGAATGGGAGGTGATGTCTCCAAACCACAGAGAACTCCCCTCCCCCATTCTTGCTCCCATCTCTGTATCCCTAGCTTCAGCACACTGCCGGGATTTCCCTTAACCTAGGACGACCTCTAGAAGGTTGCTTCATAATCTCTCCCTTAGTGAGGGTTTGATGGGGCACATTCAGGAATGAGGAGGAATCAATAGTAATAGCCTGCGAGTCCTGATATGCAATTTATGCTTAATAAAGACTTGAAGAACACAGACCAGGTCTTACTCATCTCATTTATTTTAATAACTGGCACAGGGCCTGGTACAGAATAGGTGTGAGTGAATGTTTGTTGAATTAAGGTTTCTGTAGTTTGAAGTATTATGTCAAGCTGATATTAAATATTCAGATCTCAGTATTGGAAATAGCTCTGATGCTGTTTGCATCTTATACACATGGAAAATAATGAAATAGATTGTGTTTTCCTCTTTGCATTGGTTTCTAGGAAGCTCAGAGATAAGTTAGTGGCCCACCTCTAGCAAATAACTAAGAAAGCCCCTATGCTACATATGTGATTATATGATCAATTAGATGACTATATGTGATTATCTAGTAAGACCTTATGTAATGTATTTGATTATAAAATCAATTCAATGATTATATGTAATTATACAATCACATATGTGATTCTATTATTCCTGATTTCACTTTATTTTTCTCAAACTTGATATTTATTGTACTGTGAATAATATTTTTATCTGAGTCTTCGATTGAATTCAGTGTTTAAAGAAATTTATCAATCTGAAAATCACAGTCTCTCAAAATAAACTGAAATAAATTGGAGGATCTTCTGGAAAATAGACCTAGAGAGGCAGAGTGACCTGCCTGAGATGACATAAAAATCCAGTAGCTCTGAGTTAAGCTCGGTCATTTTTTAGTCTTGATCTAAAGTATGTTCTATTACTCTAAAAACACTTCTTTTGATCTTTCAAGGGAGATAACCATCCTCAAATACCTTCAAAAATGAATATAAAGAAAAGTATGTTCATCCAGTTGCCCCTCAGGTAAAACTAGTGATAAAACAAGAGAGCAGTACCACCTGTGTTTGATGGAATAGATTATTCTGTTTATTGTTTTTCCTTTGACCAAGTTCATGACAGCTCATTTGGTGACTTGTGATGTGATTTCCTTTCTGAGCTTCATAAGGAGAAAAAGTTAGGGAATGCTGGTAGCCCCATTCAGCCGTCTCCTGGGAGGTTGGTAAGGGATAGTTTTACCCACAGTGTTTATCCTGGACAGAAGCCAGAGACCCTGTCAGCCTAAAGCATAGGCGGCTTCGTCTTGTCAAACATCTTCGTCCAAAACGTGGTCAAAAGGGAAGTGAGGCAGCCGAATTTTGATGGATATTATCTCTCATATATTTATTCAGTGTTCTTGTAGTAAACAAAAGAAGTCATGTAGCTATGTAACAGTCTGACCTGTCTACTTTTCCAGCATTTTCTGAATCCCTTCCCTTCAACTCCACCATTTTTACACTTTATATCCATAGTAGAAGTCTCTGTATAGCAAACATTTTTTAAAGAAATACTCCCTAACTAAGAGAAGAAGCCTATCCTTTCTTATTCACTTCCCTTATGTATTTATCTAGGCATGGATAAATGTATATAATTTGCTCTAAAACCAAATTTCCATCTTCTTCAGCCAGTCAGTTTTCAGTGGTATTACATCAATGGAAGGCATTATGTGTACCTCCCCAGACACTTTTAGTTTAGGGATTATCATCTGTAGATGTTTTATTTTTGTTTAATTCTATGAGTGAACCTCAAATTATTCATTACCCTGAATAACCATGGCAAATGTCTTGCCTCCATGTCTTTGCTCTTGGTTTTTCCTCTGACTAGCATTCCATTTCCTTTTTAATCAGCGTGGGTGCTCTAACTTAGATGACCTAATGCCCATAAGAACTCCCCATGAATAATTACTGCTTTCTTACCTGTGCTTCTGCAATGGACCCAGGTCCATGATGACATCATCACATTATGTTATCATTTAAGGTTACGTATCTGCTTTTTCCCAGTGTACTATGAACTTTTCAAGAGCAGAGGCCATTTCTCCTCCATCTCTGAGTCTCCCGGGCCCACTCAGGGCCAAGGATGTAGTGGTTGCTCACGTGCGTATTTACTCATCTTATTGTTGATTCATTGCGGTTGCTTCTGTTGTCTTACTCAGATTTCTTGCCTTTTCCCTGAGGAGTGGACTCTGCAGAAATCCTGACCAGAAAGCAATCTGGATGTGCTAGTTAGAGCAGCTCACCTGTTGGCTTATTATTGTCAATGTGGTGTGACTATCACGCAGCCCAAAGGCTTGGGATTTGTTCATAGGCATAGAAATGTCTTCTGAGTCATGCTCAGCCAGCTAGTGCCTGAGTTAGTCCAGGGATGGAGATGACCTGGCTCCTGGTCTCTTCTGGAGATTTCAGCTGCTGTTTCTTAAATCCTGACCATAGTCTTCTGGGGTTTCTTAATTTTGATTCAGTCTTAATCTCCATTTAAGACGAGACTGTTGAGGCAAATACTTTTCAACATGGGGAGTTTGTCATTTGCGACTATGTATTTAATCCAAGGTGAGATTATGAATTCTCAGCTGCAGCCCAGGCCTACCAGATAAGCCTCAGATTTTTCTTAGGCCAGAGGTATAGTGGACTGTGGACATGTAACTGTCACCATGGAAGAGACACACCATGTTTGGGACAAAGTCCTAAAGCAGGGGAATTGGAAAGAAAAACTAGGAGATAGTTGATATTTCCTTATTTTTCATTAGATCAGAGAAGAATATCTTTGCTTTAGCAAAAGAAAGCCTTTTGAGGACTTTATTTGGAAAAATGCCCTTGGCATTTGAAGGTTGGTATTGAATAGCTATTGGCTTTAAAGCTTTGGGCTTTTTAAAATTCACATACTTTTTTTCCCCGTATCTTTATCTTGATTTTTATATCTGTTAGGAAGGTCATTAAACCAAGGGCCAACCCCTGGCTCCTTCTTCCTTGAATTATCCCAGTGAAGGAGTTGTCCAAACTAAGTTTGGATACCTTCTCTGACAAGCAGGCCCCAGCCCCTCCCACCTCTTCTTTTCAGTATAGAAAGCCCGTTCTTTTTCACATAGCACTTTCAGTTAAAAAAGAAATCTCTCCTAATACGAGCAGGTTTTTGTCTTTGCTATAGTTTCTACAGATTGTTTTAATTCTGCCTTTCAGGACCACATATACCAAGTAAGTCCCTTCAGCCCTTACTCCTAGGTCTCGTGCTATTTTACATAAGTAGCCATTTCTTTGAGCTTTCCTTCCTGCAGTACCACCTCAGGACTTCTACCAATTGAGCCATTCTACTTTGAACACCCTTCAGTTTTCTCTTTTGAAGACTGTGTATCCCAGATAAAGCAGGAAGGCTCAGGTCACACTCAAAAAAGCCCTTGTCAACAACCAAAAGCGACTGAGAAGACACTGAAATCTTTAATTATTTGAAAACCCCAAAGGGTTCATTTTGTGACTCACAAAAACCATGAAATTCTCATTTTTCATCTTTCTCTGTTTCTCTCTGCTTCCAATTCAGTCTGTCATCTTTCTATATCAAAATTCTGAGGTGGCTCCCCAAATCAGCCCAGGCAGACTCTCTTAATTTCTCCTCTTCTCTCACATCGTAGGCTCAATTCTTTGTTATTGGGTCGGGGGCAGAGTTAGATGGATGGGAGGGATGGAAGACACATAATTAAAAAAAATTTTTTTTGTATGTATGGATTTAGAATTTGTCAGAGTGAATGACTGGAAGTAAACTGGATCCATGCAAAGCAGAGCAAACCCATCTACCTCCCGTTTTCTTAACACTCTACTTCTAGTAACGGTTTTAAATATCATTGACATTTTGGGCAGACTTATTCTGCTGGTGTCACATATTAACATTCCCATGAACTCAAAAGTCTTACAGAGCTTCTCTAGGATCTGGGGTTGAGGTGATCATAGATCCTATAGGTTCCGTGGATTCGCAGATTCTATAGATTCCTGGTTGAAGTTTTTTGGAAAAGGTGTAAGGGGAAATGGAAGAAAAGATTAGATTCTTATAGTTTTATTTTGTTAAATTTGAGGTGCAGTTACTTGGAAAAGACAAAACACTAAGCAAAGAAGTCCAGTCTCTGTGTATGGTTGGAGGTGAGAAATAAATCTGATGATGACCAGCAGACCTTCCTCTCTCAACATCAGACCCATCTTAATTGCCTGGACTATTGTAGTTCCCAGAAGTTATTTGTGGGTTCAAGGTTGGTACTTCCCTCCCAACCTAATGGGCTCCCCTGTCCCTGTTGCCCATTGCGGGGGCTGACTTGAGGGGTGCTACTATTAGAGGCTCTGTGGTCTTCTCCTTTGCTTGTCTTGGGTTGTGTGCTAGTTAGTGATTTCCTCAAATGGCTGTATGTGCCCTGCATCTGGCAGAAATTCCTCATATATTTTGATCAATTAATGATACCATTTCTATTTTCTTATTTTTAAAATGCCCTTGGTCATTTTAACAGGAATTTGGGAATAAAGAGGATTAAATACATGGACACAAATGAGTTTCTTGAACTAGACTCAGTAAAGTTCAATTTCAACCACACTGAGTGAGGCTGGATGGAAAGGAATCACGCACCATGTCGAGGCTGGTTATTTTGATGAACATGATGTTGCTCTCTGTATGTGTCCAAGGCATTTCCACACACATTATTATTTTATTTATTTTTACAACAGAATTGAATAGGAAAAGTTGCAATTATTACCTATACTCTGTTAATTCATAGAAAAATGCTCAAAAGTTTTAATAACTTACCCAAAAGCAGAGGACTTGTGAGTCCCTCATATCTTTTGCCTTCTAAGACTTTATTTACTCTAATAGCATTTGGATGCCATCCTCCCTGTTCTCACAATACTCAGACATACCTGTAATAATATTTCCTGATTGTTTTTCTTTAAGTCGACTCATTTTTTAACTTAAACAAAATAAATTTATTTATTGAGAAAACTTCATATTGCTACAGTAAATAAAAAAACCTAATATCAATTTCTAGATTTGGAAAGTAACCATGAAAATAAAAATGAGAATGAAGCAGTATCCTTATAGTTTAGGTATGCTAAATATTGATTCTCACTGAAGTCTCTGAGCCTAAGTCCTGCTATCTCTTTGTTAAAAATGGAAATTTTAGCATACTTTTAGAGAGGTGTTGAAGTCATATAATATCAGACTGAGACTTTCTCTTTTATATCATCAGAAGGACTGAAACAGAATTGGAAAAGGAATAACTTTTCCAACATGTAGGTTAGTGTTATTTAATATTGTATTCATGTAGAATTCTCTCACACATAATTTAAAAATTCTTAAGTTGTTTCTTACTCTATATGAAACACTGCAGAATACCATAGTTACATAATTAAGGAGTAAACATTGACTATAAGTTGGGTAGTTCTGGTAGACACATGGATATTAGTAGCAGTCTGCTAGTTCAGTTCCATAAGTCAATATTTATCTCTTCATTCACTCAGTTACATCTACATGAACACCTACTATGTGCAGACCATGCAAAGATGAATAAGACACAATCTCATCCTTGAAGGAAGTTTGTGATCTTATTAGTATTAGCAATGATATGAACTTCTAAGTTCTTCAATATGAAATATATCCTCAGCCATGCCTTAGGGTGGATGAGAGAAAACTCCAAATGTGTCGTGATATCTGAGCTGGGTATGGAAGGCTAAGGGTTTATTAGCTAAAGATCTCCCAGAACGAGTACATCCTCTACAAAAGCAAAAAAACAGTGATAAGAGAAGACATAGTTGTCTTGAGGAGCAACTAGTGTTTTGGTTTGGCTAAAGTGGAGAAACAAAAGGGAAAGTGGTGGATGGAGTAAGGAGTTGGCAGAGAAGGAGGCATGAGTGGTAGAACCAAGCCTGTATGAAAAGAGCTTTGTGTGCCTTGCCAGGGAGTTTGGACAGGTCCTGTAGACGGTAGGGCGCCATCTAGAATATGTAAGCAGAGGAATGACGTGCTCAGACATGTGTTTTAGAGAGGTCACTTTGGTAACAGTGAGGAGAGATGAGAAAGGAGAAAGTAAGATGTCAACACAGATGTCTCCTTGCGATGCCAGTATTAGCTTAAGTTATTCCATGTAAATTCTATTCATTAGCTCTTCTTGTCCATGTAAAGAGTTTTGGCAGCCACCACTCTGGCCAGAATAGATGATGCTCTGAATGGAGAGTCTGTTGCTTTGGCCTTGGCAGAGTTTCCCTGGGGTTTTTCCTATTGTAGAACTGCTTCGTAAAAGTGATTTAGTCCATGTGGGCTGTTTCAAGGGTGGCTTAGAGAAAGCAACAGCACCTATTTCACTACAAGGCAATTAATGAGGAGTTTAGCCTTTTTGATTTTGAATAACTTGAGCGATTAGGGAATGATTTTGTGCATGTGTGTGTGCACGTGCACATAATTACCTTAACTCACTGATATACACATAAGATGGGGATCCACATAGCATGACAGAACAAGGAGATCTTCAAAATTATCTAGCCTACTTTCACAGGGAACCTGAGACATAGCACAGGTCCTTGACCAGAGTAGATACTCAATAAAAAATGATAGAAAGATATTCTGCATCAGTGGTATTGTTTTCCCTATACCGTTTATTCTGTGGATGAACAATTTAGTTTTCCTTTAGTAGTTTGTATTATTCATTTTTGTCTACTTTATAAAGAAATGTAATTTTAACCAAACAGATTGGAAAGTAAGCTCTCTTTTGGTTATGATAACATGATGTAAAGTGAACTGGAGACTTAACTGAAAGTCAGAATTTAAGACTTAGCTTGGCCAATTTCTGAATACATCATCTAGGACAATTCACTTTAGCTGTCTGAGACTCACTTTCCACATAAGTAAAATGGATACTTGGGCTATTTAGGATGGCAGATAACTTTCCTTTTATGTGCCAGTTTCAGATAGTGATTGCCCAGAGTTGGGGCTCTTACCCACAAAAAGAGTCTTTTCAGACTTTTTTTTTTACTTAGTTACCCCATCACCCGTGTAATTTTAATGCCTCAGATATACTGTTTATCTGTTTATATACTGTGACTCTTTGGAAGGCCACAAGACGTAATATCTGAATTTTTTTTTATCTTCCTAGAACCAAGGTTTGGCTTGTTGAATGCTGTGCTGCCTGAAATGTATGACTCAGAGGGCACTGCTGATAGGGATTGTGACATCATGGTCATGTTCAGCAGGAAAGAGGGCTGGTTGATGTCTGCCATAGGCTTCGGAAAGAGGAGCAGTAGAATGTAAGCTTTGTATTGGGCTAGTTAGTCTGTATAACTTTTATTGCCAGAACATTCTGAGATTCTATATTTAGCATGTATATAAGCTATATCTACCTCACTAAAAGTAATTAGCTATTGCTTTTAATGGTTAATCTATTGGGTGTTGATTGGGGGTTGATATAATTCAAATATGAAAAAATCTCAGAGTAACCAATTTAATAGTCATAAGAAGGCAGATAATATTTGTGGACTCTCTCTTATTTGTGATCCTTAATACTTCCTGGGTAATTAAGATGTTCTACTAAGATATGGCTACATGCCATTAGAAATTATTCACTTTTGTTCTAGCAGATTTCTCAACATTGGTTTTGGAAGCAGAAGTATCTCTTTCTCAGTGGAATAGCCATAAAATGATTTGTCTAAAGAACTTTCAATGCCTATTTTAAAGCAAGCCCCTGAGCTCAATTGAGTGGGGGATCTTAGTAATGAGAATACATGGGAATAACTCCTTGCACCTTTCTGTTGGATAATTTATTATGTTCAAATCCTACTTCGAGTCAGGAATTATAATGGTGGGGGTGGAAGGATTATCTGCTCTAAAGAGCTTACAGTTTTGTGGAGGCTGTCAGAAGAAGTAACTAGGACAACCAGGCCTCTTCAACCTGTGACTTTAAAATGAGGTCACATCCCTTTAACATCTGTTGCTACTGGCTTGAGCTTTTGTCACCTTTGATGACCAACACGTGTCTTTCTTGAAGTATTTTCAGTTGGTTCTCACAGTTCCTTAGGGCCCTAGCTTGAAAGTCTACACTAGGCCCCCAGTGTAGACCTGATATCACCTCTTTGCCATGCTTGGAGCTTCTGTTGTTGCCAGCCACTTACTCCACTGGGCATGGCCATCCTCAGGTGATCATCCTCACTGCTGCCTTGTCTCAGGAGAGGGCCCTACTATCCTCTTTATTATTTTGCCCAAATATGAAGCTCGCTTTCCTCTTAATTTTTTACCACACACTTGAGCCTAGGTTGTAAATTTGAACACAACTTTATTGAATGTTGGGAATTATAGGAGGTATGTATAAGTAGAAAGTATTAAAAACTGCTGTTTCTTGTGTTTGCTTTCAAGGACTATAGGTCCAGACTCACTCTCCCTAGGCCTCTAAATGGTCATTGCTCATTCTGCCTCTCTCAAAGAAACCACCTTACTTTCCCTGTGGGAGCCTCCCTGACTTACAGTATATATCCTTCACCAGAGTCTAGACCTCATCATATGAAGGCTCAGAATGAGAAAAGAATTTTATTTCCCTGTGCTCCTCTTGCCAATGAGTCTTGTCTCTTTAGTCTTCATGTGTTATCCTTCTCTTGAGGATAATGTACAGGACATCTACTTTTTTCCAGGGGAAACTATGCCCCTGGAACCATAGTCTCCAAAAGACTGTCACATCTGGATGCAGTATTTCATCGTCATTTCACAAAGTCTAGGTTGTTGTTCATCTTAAATAACATCATTGTCTAGTTCGAGATGACTTAAATGTAGCCAATCTAATCTAAGCTCCAGCTTAAAGCAAAGGTAGAATCTTCCTCATTTTTCCTCAAGTCTTTTTCAATCTTATATGTAAAAATTCTAGAAAAACATACACACACATATTCTCTCTCTCTCTCTCTCTCTCTCTCTCTCTCTCTCTCTCTCTCTCTCTCTCTCCCCCTCCCCCCAAGAACAAGCAATGATATACAATCATAGGGAAGATTAAAACTAAAGAAATGTTTTCTCTAGAGAAGCTACAAAGTCTGCAGAGACCTAGCTATGCTAAAACAAACATCTAACTTGTATAGCAAAGAGAATCCTTTACTTCTTAGTATAAGCATTTACTTTCAGATTAATGGCGACTTTACTTTTTCTCCAATATAATGGCAAGATATACTTCTTTATATCCAGGTAATTGAAGAACATGGACAAAGGATAGTATGACCCAAAGGTAAATTCAATCATTTAGCTCTTAGAAGATGAAAACTACTGAGAACTTTAAGGTGATTTTGTTTTCTCAGCATCAAGATGAACAAAAAAAAATCTTAGCATCCAGTTCATCAAGAGCATCCTTTTACTTTAGAGCAGGTATTGGCAAACATTTTCTGTAAAAGTCCAGATATAGTAAATGTTTTAGGCTTTGCATGTCATTTAGACTCTGTCACAACTGCTCACATCTGTCACTGTGGTGTGAAAATGGCCACAGACAAATGTAAATAAATGAGCATGGCTATGTTCTAATAAAACTTTATTTAAGAACACTGAGATTTGAATTTTATGTTTCCCTATATCAAAAAATAGCATTCATTTAATTTTTTCAACTAAAAATGTAAAAAGCAGTCTTAACTTGTGTGTCATACATAAATAGGTGGCCAGCCAAATTTGGCTCACAGGCTTTAGTTTGCTGACCCCTGCACTAGGGCCCGTATTACATTATGAAATTATATATTCACATTAAGTTTTATGGTAAGTAGTAAAATAGAGGAAAACACAGAGCACTTTGGGGCCACAAAGAACCAATAAATCCAACTTGGAAGAATCTCTACCTTTTCAGACTTTGTGTGTGAATCTAAACACATTTAATTCCTTCTAAGAGCAGCCTGGAATCTTTTGCAATTTCAGTGTGTTTCCCCTTGGAAGAAGGCAACTTTCGACACGTCAAAAGCAAAAAAACAACAAAAAAAACCCAACCCCCCCAAAACACACACACACACACACACACACACACACACACACACACACACACACAAAACCAGAAAAAAATGAAAAAAGAAAGAAAAGATCTTGGAAAGCTTCTGGCTATCCAAGCTCACAAACTCACATGTGAAAGACAATTTTGATGAACTAGGCAGAAATAAGGCAGAAGCATATGGTTTAAATTGTAGTTAACAGAGACATGTGTTTCAATCTTGCCATTCTAAGCCATGTGACCAGTTGTCCTAATGGCTAGTGAGTACTCCGGGGGCTGGGCCCACAGAAACTTAGTTGAGTGGGTGCAGGTGTGTGCAGAGGGACATTATGAATGTGGCTAACCCATATGTGTGTGTGCATCTGTGTGTGTTATGGTGAGACAACTAACACTTACTAATCGTTTGCCTTTGGTAAAGTAGTCTTCCCTCACTTCCACCTGTCAAAGCCCATTCTCTTATCAAAGTTTAAATCAAATGTCATGTCCTTTGAGAAACCAGCTCCAATTTCCAGCCACCCTTCTTCCTTTCCCGTTACCCTGCCAGAATTAGTACTTTCTTTGTTCACTCCGAGAAGTCCAACTTGGATGATAGTTAAATCTCACAAGATTGTGGGCTCTTGAGGTAAGAATAATTAATTTTCTCCTCTTTAGTCTCTTTGCCTCATCTTGTACTTACTAAGGGTGAGCATTAAAAAAGCAATTTGCTGAATGTGGCAAAATGATATGAATATATTAGCGACCGCGATTAAATGATAATGCTTTAATTTCAGACACCTCACCTGTGTTCAGGAAAGTTCTTTTAATATTTGCATATCTTCCTGATTGAGAAGAGAGTTCCCCTGGGGCTCAGAAAGATTCCTCGTTCCCATTTGAGAGGTTAAAGAGAACTCTGGTTCCTGGTTGTGCTAACTGTTCTCCCTTTAGGTAGAGAGTCACCAGCCTTGTGATTTTAGCAGTAAGTCATGTGCACACCTACATACCTGCCTAGCCTGATGAATGACTCACTAGGGCTCAGGCCAAGGTGCTGTCAGGCTAAGAGCCCATTTCTGTGTATGTGGATTTGAGTTTAGGGTGGGAGACGGGGAGGCAATTAGGATTCCAGTGCAGGCTGTGGATGCTGGCTGGCTGGGTAAATTTGGGGCAAGACTCCGAATCAGATACTATCAGAGGTCATCTAGTCTGACTGCTTCATGTTCAAATGAGAAGGCCAAGGCCCAGGGGGAAGTAACTGCCTCACATCTATATGACTTATTACTGTAAGAGCTGGCTTCCAACTACTAGCTCCTTTGTTTCTAGTTTAAGATTCTTTAAAATTACCCAGTTTATTAATTAACCAAACATCACTGAGGCCTTTGCATCAGGGCTCCTGCTGGGCACTAGGGGACACAGGTGACTCAGGAATGCTCCTCATCTTCTCATATCCTGCAGTCCAATAGGAGACAGAGTGTAGTGGTGATGATGCTGGCTTGGGCTTCAGATAGATTTGGGTGTGAGCTGCACTTCTACCCTTTTCCAGTTGTGGAAACTAGAAAAATGAAATGCATATGTCCACCTCATAAAGCTATTATGAAGATTTAATGAGCTAATTCACATAAAATCCTTAACAGAATGTCTAGTATGTAGTAAATGCTCAATAATTTGCAGCTATTAGTATTATAATGGCACTCAACCCTTGGACCAATCAGCTACCTCAGTGACCTTACTTGGAAAGTGTAGGCAGGCAAAATATTTGGAGAAAATTTGACCTAAACACACACACACACACACACACACACACGCACGCACGCACACACGCACGCATGCACACACGCACGCACGCAGTGCAAAATTAGCTTCCTTGCCTCAGATAGGGTTGATTCTTATCTGTCTTCTGAAAAGTAAAAGGTCATTTTCTGCTTCTTTTTAGAACTGGGTGTGAGAAGAGAGGGATTGCAATGAACAGATGAAAAAGAATTTCATCTGTGTGGATATAATTGTGTTTACTGTTTCCCTGGCAAGTTTTAGGCTGTGTGTAAATCCTGCCACATTTCCTTCTTACTTTTCACAGTGAGACATCATTTCTTTCGTAAACAGAGACCAGTTCACGTTACCCAGCTGACTGCGGTCTTAGCCCTGCCCCGACTTGGCCATCCCTGGGACTCCCCCAGAGCTGGGCACGGGCTTCAGGCTGCTCACTGCTGCTGGCTGGCAGAAGCAGGTCACTGCCTCAGAGGCACTTTTCCGATCTCGTTTGTGGACGGAGTCCCATGAGGCGCAACTCAGCCTGGTTTCATGTGGTGTTGCAATCGAAACTATTGAATCTCAGAATGGAATATAATTAAGGCTGGGTTAATAAAGCGTGTTCCACTCTAGCCAGTAAAGGGTGTCATGTTTCTCCTTGCAGCTTTAGGCAAGGAAACTTAATCTCCAGCTTCGTCAGAGCAGACTAAATCAGAGGTGTGTCATCCCATAGAAAGCCTCTTGTTTTACTTGTTGTAGTCACTATACAGCCAGCCTCATCTCGGTGGTTTTGTCCTGAGCACACAGAATCAAGCTCGTGGCAAGGCCCCGAAGGAAAGGCCTTTGTGTTGGGGACTTTTGCTCTATGCTGGCCCTGAAAGCAATCCAGGAGAAGATACCTCTGATGTACAGAAGCGTTTGGGGTCATAGGGACGAGGGGCTGTGAGTAAAAGGAGTATGGTGTGTTAGCGCAAGATGGCTCCAGAGTAGCTTCCAGTGAAGGCTCCTCAGTCTTGATCTTGTCTTTCTTGCTGACTTGAGTCCTTTTTCTTTCCTTTTTTCTTCGAGCAACATTCTACCACTTTTTCTTCAAGACTCAACATCACAGGCTTCCCTAACATCCCCAAGTGATTGTTAATGTTTATAAGTGCTCCCTTAGCACTGGAGACCACTGTAATATCAATGTGTAACAATTATGGTCGCTTTGTATATTATGGTCTAGGCTCTGTACGGAGTATTCTTGTATTTTATCTTATCCAATTATCTTGAAACCCGTATAGATTAGGAAACTGAGGCTCAAAGAGGGTAAGTAAACTACCCAGGGACATATAATGAATGCATTCAGCAGATGTTTATCCAACACCTATTCCATGTCAGGCACTGTTTTAGGCCCCATAGACACGTCCCTACAGATAAAAAAAAATCCCTGTTCTCATAGAATTTATGTTCGTGTGTACACGTACGTGTGTGTGCACACACATGCACACAGACAATAAACAAGTGAATTATATAGTATGTTAGAAGGAGATAAGTGCTATGGAAAATTGCAAATCTGTGAGGCTAAGCAGAAATTTGAACCTGGATCTCCCTGATGCCTGGCATGCTCTTAACTACTCAGTTATGTTGCCTGTGGTTCTTGTATCTTCTTGTGATTATCTGTTTATTTCCCAAACTCCCCCTCCTAGTCTGTAAATTTTTCTGAGGCAAGACCTTTACTTAATCATTTCCCTCTCCTGGCACACAGCTTAGAGCCTGGCACAGAGTCAGCATTCAATGAATGTTTGCCCAACATGTGAATAAGCGAGTGGCCATATGATGACACAAGAACCTACCAGAAAGCAGTAATTTTCCAGGAGTCTGGGCTCTGCCACAGACATGTCCTATCACCCCAGGCAAGTGTTGGAGCCCATAAAATCTGCAGAATGGGTAAAAAATAATGACTGTTTTTGACTTCCTTATAGATATGTCATGAAGATTAATGAAACTGTGTGTGCTCAAAGACTTTAGTTTCTTTCAAGATAGGGACTCATGTTTTTCCCAGTGATGTGCTCGCTGTTCAGAATTCTAGCAAAGATCTGGAATAGTATTTTCAGGAGGGATTGGTCCCAGAGAAATTAAGTTTATTTTACTGGCAGGTTTCTAAGCAGGTTTTATGGGCTGCCTCTTTCAGGCTGTGGGCTTGTATGAGAGTTCACTACCATTTGGAGCAACTATGAAAATATATTTTTTTCCTTTTGCCAAAGTGGGCTCTAAATCAGTTCAAGCCCAAGTTTTTATGGATGTTTTTCTCCCATTGTGGAAGTAAAAATGCTGGTTTTTATTTGTGTGAAATCTTATTTGTTGGCTCTAAAAGGTAGCTATTGAATGCTTGTTGTCCAAATATCAAACATAAATCACCAAGAAAAGTGACCTGGGATATGTGTTTACTAGGAGGGGAGGGTTGTGCCATCGGACAGTGGAATAGAAAATGGGAAATACCAGGAATGTCAAAATAGCATGAAAACTAAACAGGTTTAGTTTAATTCTTTTTTTGTTGCTGATGTGTCAGCACCCCAAACCCGTTTAGTCACTCCCACACGCAGAATGCAGGAGGCCCTTGGTATTTTCCTGTTCACCTGATGCTGTGTCCTTGAGCATAATGAACTCAGTTAACTAAAGGCATTGCCAAGATTGTGTTTGACACTGGCAAATAGGTCAGCACTGTAACGTTTGCCTGATATGGCAACATGCATTCTTAGGAGTGGAGAACTGTTTCCTGGTGGAGAAAATCCCCTAGTATTACTCAGCAAAGACAGATAATAACAACTTGGATTTCTCCAGTGTCTCTTCTCTTAGAGTACAAAGATTTCTCTTATACTGTATCTTGGTCATCTCTACAGCTCTGTCATGAAGGCAGAAGCAGGTGTTATCATTCCTATTTTGGAGAAAGGAAAGCCGAGGCACGTTTTGTTGAGTTGACCCACTTCATTTTGATGTTGATTAGCTCAGGTTCAAGTCTCCTGTTTGATACAGTAGTCATTAATCAACTTAGACTAGGCACTGGAGACCTATTATCTGAGAGAGGTAAGAGTTCATTCAGCATGAAAATGAGCTTGGTAAGGTCTAGGGACATTGACTAGGTAATGTTCTTGGACCTCAAAGCCTTGGGTCAGCCCTCAATACTGTGGGGTTAATGAAAGTAGGCTCTTACTAGACACTATTTATTATTTGGTAGCTTATATATTTCACCAAATAAATAATCTATAAGGTAAGCATTATTATTGCCATTTGACTAGTTACTTGCCATGCCAAATTGACTAGTTACTTGCCATGCCACTACTCTTATACTGTTGTATCCAAGTAATCCAAATTGATTAGTTACTTGCCATGCCACTACTCTTATACTGTTGTATCCAAGCTCAGTGTCTTTGTCTACATCAAGATGCCTCCTTTTGCCTATAGAAATACAGAGTTGGTTCTGATTCTGTCTGAGCTGTATTGTGCCCAGGCCTGGGTTGAGATGTGGGTGGTGCCTCCATGCAGCTAGTTTGGCTTTTGCTCATATCAGTGTTTAAAATATGTTAGCTCATCATTTTTAGTGGTAGAAGAGAGAAACTGATTTTCTATTAAACTGAATTTCTTTCTCTTTCTGTTCAAATTTCAAACAAGAAATAAATTACATGCACTGATGCTAATACAACATTTTAATATATTTGGCGTAGGTTTCCAGTTCATAGTTTTTCATCAGTCATGATTGGATAGTGTCAGTCACTCACACTCAGAAAGGTAAAGATAACTTTCAAGAGTATAGTTACACAGTCTCATTCAAAAGAAGTTTAAAAATTGCTTTTGCTGGTTTGTCTTTCAGCAAACGTTTCCCATTCTTTTGCTTCTCATTCTCATTTTTCTCTTCAGCTTTTTTTGTGTGATTTTTGAACCATACAACTTCTTGGTAAGCCTATGAAAGGGGGTTAAAGTTTAAATATTAGACAAAATCATTTGTGCCAGTACATGGCATGGCCCCAGGTATGGTTTCTTTCAGGTTTGCCTCTGGCTTCCCCAGACATTCAGCTGGCTAGTCCCTGGTTTGGAAGCCTGGCCATCATTGTGCTGAGCAACCTCCGTAATAAAACTAACCAACAGAGGTAGGGTGACCCCTGTGAGTAGTGGCTGTAAAATTTCCAGTTGAGGATGCTTTCTGACTTCAATGAGTGGAAGTAAGTTCAGTTGTGCCAGTTATATAACTGGAAACCTGAGGTAACTGCCACTATATTTTGATATATTCCCATGATGTTTAAAAATGTGTGATGGAGACTTCTGGGTGTATCCTTATTCTTGTCTTTCCTTCAGGAGCATCTAAGAGGGGCTCATATTCCAGTCTTCTTTCAGTCAGATGAGTCATTGACTAGTTCTGGCCAATGGGCACTGAGTGGAAGTGATACGTGTCATTTCTGGCCAAGGAGTTTAAGATCAAGGGTGAGTCCCCTGCTCCCTCCCTTCCCTGGTAGCGCTAAATTCTGAAGCCATGTATTAAGATAGTAGTGTCACAGCATGACAGCTTCTTCCACTGCCAGGCTGAGTCCCTGAGTGACTAGATAGAATTGAGCCCTCTTTGACCTGCATTAGACATGTGCCATGACCAAGAAAGGAACCTGTATAGTGTTATATCTCTTGAGATTTGTCATCCTGACTAATACAGCTGGTGTCCTGGGGGCTGCTTGGCTGTCCCACTCCTCTCTCCATTGCATCTTGTATCCCTTTAATGACTTAATCCTGTGTTCCTCTGTTCTTTATTTACAAACCTCAGATGCTTCATGGATAGTTTAGATTGGCTCGGTTCTTACTGAACTCTTTAGAGGGATTCTCCATGAATTGCTAACATCCCATGCAATACTCATCTCCCTCACTGATCTTTCAGTTTGGAGCTTTGATGATAGGAGGCAGAGGGGAAGTGAAGGTTAAAAGGAGGCATGGGAAGAAGAGGGGATAATAGGAAACTGTGGAAATAATAAATGTTCTAAAGTAATTAGAATTGGGAAAACGAGATAAGGGACTGAAGTTTTCTTCCATTCTGGTCCCAGGAAATACTGTCATTTGTCAAATCAATCAATGATGCCTTCATTGATTCACTCTTATGTTCCTGCTAGAGTCCTTTGTCCATTCTATACACAGTAAAATCTGTTTTGGGCCAGATCCTGAGCTACAGGGAGAGGAAGGACACATGCCTTGACCTCCAGTAGCTGATATTCTGGTAGGGGAAACATTCACATAAAGGGACATTTGCAGTTCATGGAAGCAAATAAAACAATATAAAACTTACGGAGACCAATAGAGTGGGAGGAACATGCTGCAGGTGTGGGGTGGAAGTTCTGTCAGGAGAGTAATGTCATTGAAGACTGACCCAAAGCTTTGAGGTCCAGGAACATCATCTAGTCAGTGTCCCTAGACCTTAGCAAGCTCACTCTCATGCTGAATGAACTCTTATCTCTTGTTGTAGTGATATAGAAGATACACATCAATATCTGAATTTATAGGGTGGAAAAATGCCTTCCAGACACTATTTCAAAGAAGTAACAATGAAAATATATCACTAATAATAATACTGTTGTGTATGGAGGGCTACTGTGTGCCAAGCACTGTGTGCTTCCTTTGCATTATGTCATCTTATTGTACCACAACCACCTCATAATGCTGGTATTTATCTCTATGTTATAATTTCAGAGATGAGGAAATTGGGCCTTGAAGACATTTTGTTAGTTGCCTAAGGTCTCTAAGAAAATGGCGGTGTTGGGTTTTGAATCCTGTGGACTTTTGCTGCCATACGCTGTGCTTCTTCTCACTATGGATTACTGCCAGCCTAGCAATGAGAGGAAATGAATCCTTGAAGTACCTTGGTGAACATGGAAGCAGAGAGGTGGGGTTGGATGTTTTGGAGCCACAGTGATCCCTGCTCCACAATAGAGCCTCCTCTCCAGTAACCAGAAGGCTATTGCCACCTAGAGTCAGTGTTGGCTACACAAGCTCTGACAAGTTGTGGCATCAGATATGCCCATCCCCTTTGTAGCTGATCTCTGGCAATTCAGGACTTGGTGTAATAAGTCAGTTAGCTCTGCTTACGCAGAATTCAGACAGGACATGATGTCTGAGTGGGCCTTGTGGGATGAGTAGTAGCTTCCATGAAGCACAGAGGCGGGGGTAGGGAACTCTGCAGAAGGCACAAGGGCCAAAACAGTTCATCATGTCATGGCTTGTGTGTGAGAGAGGCCCCAGCTTACTCAGACCTTTTTTTTGTTGTAGGTCTGAGTAATGGGGCTTTGTGAAAGCAAGGGGTCATAGGGAAACATCGTAAATCATTAGCTTCCTATTCTTCAGTAACAGTGTTATTTGCTCACGAGATCATGCCTTGTGAGCTCCCTCTGTTATAGTTGCTGCTGTGTTTGGGGAAACGGGGCATTCATTCCCCAGGCCAACCTCAAGGCACACCCTAATCCTCCTTGCCCAAATGACACAGGGAGCAGCTGGGAGGAGCAGCTCTCCGACAATAGTGAAGGCGTTCTTTGGACTTGACTCTTCTACTCAGACACTCCCAGGTGCCACCTGGGGAGTGGGCATGAATTTCTCCCAGTGGAATCAGGCCCTGAGAGCTCAAGCTGGGTGTTAGCAGCAGCAGCCACCATGTCCAATGCCTTTGGTCCCTGTACCTAAAAGCTGACAGCGTTGAAGAAAGATAGCAACTTAGCAAGCAGGCGAGGATGACAAGTACACCTGAGAAACAAGTGCAAAGACAGGATTTTGCCAAACAGATCCCACAGGTTGCTGGCAACTGGGGCGAAAAGGAACGGCAAACTTGAGTACTCTGGAGCAAACTAAGGGGGTTTACTCTGCTTCTTGGGGTATACTCTTGGATTCTAGTCATCACATCTATTTTGGAGGGAATTCATCCCAGACCACCCAGTCCGGGTCAGGTGTCCTCTGGGCTTAATACACACCTCACACATGTAGTTGTAAACACTTGCCCCATTCTTCTTGTCTCTTCACCAGGCTTCGGGCTCCCCCTCACGCTGAGGACCTGTGCCTTAGTGTCTCCGGTACCACCCACAAGAAGTGCCCTATGAATGAAGGAATGCGTTTATTTTAAACATTTCAGCAGGATTCAGGCTCGATTTCCTAGGTTTAGTATCATCATCATCATTACTTTCCACATTCCTTTATTACTCAAAATAACTACAATAAAAATTTTTAATTTAGGGCTAGCTGTCATGTTGGAAGACCACCAGTTCCTTCATTACTTATAATAAGCCGAGGGCCACCCATTGTTTATGTTTGTCATGTCCCGCGTTGGAGAATGTATAGTGTAGTTGACAAAGGGCATTTCACAGGGTTCCAAACTGGAACAGGGTTCCACGGTAATCTTTAGGCTAAGAAGAAACCATCATTCCTTTTATAGACAAGACACGTGAGGCTTAGGGAAGCTGGCCACCTGCCCTGCTCACCACTACAGGTGCATGGATAGCTGACAGTTGACTTTCCTTTCTCTTAAGGCCCGGTTCAGTAGGCTTTCTGCTCCATTTTGCTACCTCACCCAAGTCAAGGGTGGTTATGGGACATTTATTCACTTAATAGTGAAGGTGACTAATTCCTAATTTTCTCTCTTGATGGTTAGTCTTTAATAGGCAAATAAGCTGCTTTACAGACGTGCACCAAAGGAAAATTATTGCTATCCTTTAAATTAAAAAGGAAATGATTATTATCATAATGGTGACAGTGTGGTCAGGCTCTGTTCTGTTCCTTCAGTGACTGTTCATACATGTTCAGATGTTCTTCCCAAGTCTTCCTGCGTTAGGTAATGCTGAGGACAGCCTTGGAATCTCAATGGGAGGATACATTATGAAAATAAAAATTTAAAAGTATTTCCTTCTGAAATTCAGAAGATTGGGGGGAGGGAAAGATCACATACTTGAATAAACACCACGCAGCAAAAACAGTTATAACACATTATAATTCCAGGATTTTTTTGAAAAGCATTTGTCAGATCCTCGTTTCATGCTCATGCTTGTTACCTAACATTATTGCCTCTGAACGTGCTAAACCGACCTGACCACCCAGCATGAAATTTTTACCTGGAATTCAAGAGAAGAGATGAACCCTCTTTCAGAGCTGCCTGCCCGTTTCTGCACTGACTCTGGGGTGACAGATCTGGAAGCAGCAGTTAACAAACTCTTTTCCATTTTCATTCCCCTTCAGGACTAGCCCCTTCCTTCTCCCAGACAGCCTTAATGAGAAACTTCAGAGATTCTCTCTGATCCTGTTTTCCATATGCTGTCTTCTGGGCGAGCCAGGGCTCAGCACTTCCTAAGACCCGTGGAACTGCATGGCGTTCTCCCGTTTCCTTCTCAGGACTCTGGACCGGCAGCTGCTGAGTGAGAGCTCCATGGCATGTGCAAGTTAAGGTCATTTCTACGCTAAAGGCTGACTTGCCTTCAAGGAGAGGAGAAAGAAGTCCTCTTGGGCCCCAGCCGGCAGCCAGGCTGGGGAGTGACGAGGCCCCTCTCCAGGCAGCCTCCTGTGGTTGGAGGGCCTGAGCCCCACCACGGAGCTGGGAGTCACTCCCCAGACCTCCCTGGCAGTTCAATGGATCCATCAGCAACTGAGCACAGAGAACTATGGGAACCTTCCCAGCAGCTTTGATCCCAAACCATGTGTGTTCTTACACTGGCTTGCAGTGGAAGAAACAGAATAATAGCAGTGAGGCCCAAAGCACTGGGAGAATGGGAATCATTTATATTTTGGAGCTAAAGGCAAGGAACCTCAGGGCTGAGAGAAGACTTGATGACTGTCCAGTTCAGCCTCCACGGCTGACCATGTGGCATCTGGCTTGCATACCTTTAGCGATAGGGAGTGCCCTGCTTGATCTCCTCCTTCTCACTCATCCTGTTCCACCAGCAACCCGACTCTCTGAAAGTTCTCCATTCAATTCAGTAAAATTCAACAAACTTGTACTGAGTATCTCCTCTGGGCCAGGCACTGTACTGAGCACTGGGAACGCTGTGATGAACTCCCAAGATGTCCCGAACGCTACCATCCTACTTCCTCCTCCTTTGTGTAGCTATGCTAATATTTGAAAAGAGGGATCATGCCCATAGGCCCAAGTCTTCCTTGCTGCAGACTTCACATCCCATGTCTGGTGCTCTGCTTATATTTTCCTTTGTCCACATCCTCCTGAAATTTGCATCCAGAAGGAAACACACATGGGTGGCATAGAATGGAAGAGGTGTTACTGGACTTCATAATGTAGCCCTTCAGGGAGGCGGTTCCTTAGCCAGGCATAGCTCAGCATGCAGATCACAATATTGATCACAAATGGAACTGAATTTGGGGTATATGTGAAAAATATTAGAAAGACACCTCTACTATCTCCCACCAATCTCACAACTAATTCCTTTGAGACCGTTTAAAGTTGATTTAATAGAAAAGTCAGCGATCAGTTTCCAAGATGCTTTTTGGGCATGCTCTGGGTTCCTACTGAAACTCTCTTCCTGGATCAGAGGCACAGAGTGATAAACTTCTTGGTTTTAGGCCCCACATGCCTTATCTATGATGTTTCTAGATCTGCTTTGCCCTAGTATCTGGTCTGCCTTCCTGACAAGTACCTCTTATGTGGATGCAGGGTTGGAGCTTGGGGAGGGTTTAAGAGAGTGGCTTTTGCTCCTTCCCTCTCTCCATATAGAGCAATTTCTGAGCACCTGTCCTTCTGGACTGCAACTGCACCAGGGATTCACTGGATGGGGAGGTAGCTCTTGCTGGCCCCTTTCTCTACCTTTTGTGGTCTCACAGGGAGTGGGAGGGTATGTATGGGGTGATGGGGTGAGGGTGGCAAGGCTCCATGTTTGATTTCTTCCAAACATTCAGTATAGTGCTCAGCACACAGTAGGTACTCAGTAAATCTTTGCTAAATTAATGAATGAGTCAATTAGCAAGTATTAAGCAACTGATACTGACCCTGAGGAAGCTGGTATTTTCTCTCAGCTCTCTCTGGTCACCCTCTTATTTGATCAGGACCAAATGCTAGGGAAGAGCCCTTCTTCCTCAGCAGGGAAGAGGAGATGAGGAACATTTATTGGGCACCTGCTCTGTCCCAGGAGCATTACACATATTACCTCAGGCAGTTCTTATAACAACCCTGGGACACAGGTATTAGTGTCCCTATTTTATAGATGAGGAAACTGAGGTTCTGACTGGTAAATCACTTGCCCAAAGACATAAAGCTGGTAAGCAGCATGGTGCGATTTAGAACACCTTAGTCCATTTGGCTCCAACGATTTGGTCATCTTTATGCTGTACCAAGTTGGCCTCTCAATGGTTGTGGGGAGAAGTGGCTCAGGCCTCTGCACCAGGCCTACAGCCTTGTAGCCACAGTTGTCCTCAGGGACAATGCCCAAGCAGACTTGTACCTATTTGGTGCAAGGTCATCTGCCTGTCTTAAACACATGGAGGCCTGATAGCTTCTGCTTACCTTGGTCTGGGCAGCAGATCCACCTTGACCAGTTGCATTCTAGTCCACTGAGTGTTCAGTTTGATTTCTCAGACAGCTGGTGACCATGGCAGTGAAAACAGGAATCAAGTCCCTGAGGCAGAGGGCTATCCTCCTGTGACTGTCAAAGGCAGGTAAAGCATCTGCTAAATGTCATTCATCTTCCCTAGCTGAAAGATCTGGGGACACTCCTTGCCTTTCTCATCCCTCATCCCTCAGAGGGATTTGAAGATCAAAGAATTCTAGAAACCTGTTAGGCCCATATTGGCCCAGTTTATCTGTTGGGCTGAGGCCTCTTTGTGCCGAGATTCCTGGTTCTTCTGTAGGACCCAGGCAGACTGTGCTTCAAATACTCTAGAGTGATGCTAGTTCAGTGCTTAGTAGCTGCCTTGATTTCCTTTTCTGAAAAGTAGGAGTAAAGATTCCTACTTTATAGTCTTGGAGAATATTAGATGCGCAGTGGATGTGATTATTAGTGTTGTAGATGCCGGCTTATGATTTGTCTAAAATGTTTTCCAACTCATCTTTATATAGTATATCTTACAGTTTAAGAAACACTTCCGAATCTAACATCTCATTTAATTTTCAAAACAATTCCATAAATGTGTATTATTGGTATTATTATTAATATACATTTTGAAAAAATAAAATCTTAGCAGAGGTTCCGTGTGTTAGTGTCTTTCTTGTGGTGCAGGAGAGTGGCGAGGTAAATGCTCTGGTCACTTCTTACCTTGAGCAAGTCATCACCTCCATTCCTTAGTCTGCTCATCTGTAAAATGGAATAACTCCCCTCACAGGGTAAGTTGTAAGGACTAATTGAGTTAAGGTGGTCAAGCGTTTGGAATAGGCACAGAGCGAGGACTCGGTGGAGCCTCACTGGGAAGAACTGAGGGTTGGTGAGCAGAACACTGGGGCTCAGAGCCAGATCTGGTTGCACACAACACGCACACACTCCCTGCTGCCTGCCCCCCCCCTCCCGCCCCACACCACACCACGCCTCGCCCAAATGCTGCTTTCATAAGGAAGGACTTTGGGACATTCCAGCCCCATTGGGTCCCCTCTTACCTCCACCCTCCACTCCCCTGCCTCATTTGTTTTTGATAGATGAGGAAACTCAGAAAGGTCAAGTAACTAAGTCTTAGTGTGCGGCAACTAGTTTGCGGCAGCCAGGGATTACCATCTAGGGCTCCTGACCTCTAGACTGTTACTCTTTTAATGAACCAGGATCTAAAAATTAAGAAAGGAATGGGATACACCCACATAGCAAAACTGCGTATCTTGGATTTCATTCCTGCCTCCAACTAGCACTCATAACTCTTGTGATCAGTAATTTGTTCCAACAGTTTCTGATTTCTCTGAGTGCGTGTGGTTCGACATATATTAATAGTGGCAAGTAGACATGGTCCGGAGTCTCCATGGGAGAAGCACTTCTTTAGAAGTTCTGCATGAGGGAGCCGCTGCACATGCTCCTCCTGAACGGTGCCCGGAATTCCAGATTATGTTGTTCAGTTTCACCTCCCCTTCTTCGCCTCCCAAAGGGTAAGACGAGTGCAGGCTGGGGTGGTGATGTCCACGTGTCAGATAGAGGCAAGATGGTCTCAGCAGCTCCCTGGAGTGTATGCTGAGGAGGGCTGGCACATGTGCTGGAATTCCCAAATAAAAACAAACAAAAAAAATCTATCATCACATTGGTGTGGAGTTCTTGCTTCTCAAGAGTTGGATTTCCTGGAGCCTGTCTCCTCCTGCTACAGCACACAGCGTTCCCATGACTGGGAACTCCAAGTGCCAAGAGAAGACATATGGAGAAGCTTGGGAAATAACTTTGGCATTCAGGGTGGACCCCTAGTATTTAACCTTAGCCTACCTTTGCAAGTTACCTTGCATGACATCCCTTCATGCACCCTGTGCTCCAGACAAAGTGAACTTCTCCCATCTATGCCCTGGTGGCCTCCCTGCCTTTGTTCAAACAGCTGTCTCTCTCTAAAATATCTCCCTGAAAAGCTTAATTATCTTCATATCTACTAGCCTGATCCAACCTGATCTTTAAAATGTAGCTCACGTGTTGCCTCCTGACATCCTGTTTGATTTCTGGAAGTGATGCTCCTATTTCTGGCCCCTCAGAGGCCTGTCTCATTATTCATTCAGCAAATATTTATTGAGTTCCTCCCATGAACCAGGTACTGTACTTGATATTTGGGGTACCTCGGTGAACAAGAAAAGGATCACTGACTTTGGTGAGTTTACCTTCTTTGGTGAGTTTATGTCCCTTAATTTATTGCTAATATTGGACATGTCTACTTCTCCTGGCAGACATTATACCAGTCAAGGTCAGATTGATGTCATGTCTGATACTTCTGTTCATCCTTTCAGTGATTTCTTATTGCTCTTAGTATAAGGATTCAGTGCCGAATAGTCCCTACTAGATCTTCTGTGGACCCAGCCTCCCTTCATATCATTTTTCTCCTAGCATTCTCTATTACGTTTTGTTTGTTTGTTTGTTTGTTTGTTTCTTCTACTTACCCTGCTATGGTATCTTTGCACATGCTTTCCTTCTGCATGGGATGCTCTCCCCTCTCCTCTCTACTTAGTTACCTTCAAATCTTAGCTGAAGCATTACTTCCTGAGGACAGCTTCCTTGGCCTCTGTGACTAAATTAAATACCTTGACACTTTATGATATCATAGTTGTTATATCACTTATCACAGTTGCTAGTTTACTTGTATCTGTGATTATTTCACTAATATGTCTCCCAGTACAGATGGTAAGTAACTTGAGGGCAATAGTGGTGTTTATTTTAATTTATCATTTATAGCCCTAGCACATAGTAGGGAGTCAATAAATTTTTGTTGAATGAATCAATGAATGAATATTCCTAGCTGCCATATATCTAAGATTATCCACAGTGGGCTCCATTTTAAGCATTCTGTTCTTGCCTGCACATTTTTGGTTGTCTAGACATCTGTCCTAATTTAAGTTTCTGAAAATATAGCCACTCTAACCATGGCAATGTTCTGTGCATAGAGTAGGAACTCAAACTGTTTTTGTGATTGCTAATTGAATAAATAAGTGAATTCAAAGTTTAGTAGAATGGAGCGTTGTCAGGAATGAGAATCACAGAAGAAACTTTATTCTAGCCAAAACTGACAGTGGTATGTCTCCTTAGGTACCAGGTGTACACATTTTAGAAAGGCTCATCAAAGAAGGCCTAGGCCTACTGGGGGTCTGTTTATATTGTGTTTGTAAGGGAGAAGGTGGATCTTCCCAGAATTGTCACCGGAGGCATACAGAGTTTTACCTAAAGACCTTGTAGTTAGTGTAGAATACCAGTTGATAGAGAAAATAAAGTTTTCTTTTAAGTGAAAGAAAAAAGTAACATTGAGTAGTAACTCTTTCCTCTCTTGCTATTTACTCTCTTAAAAAAAATACTAGTATCTTAAGTTTATTGAATAAAGGAAAACAGTTATCAATTTACAAAGCAAGTTCACATACATTAGCTTATGTTTGTTATTATAATAGACCAGTGAGAGTGGTATCATAATTCCTATTTTTTTTTACACGTGAGAAAATTGAGACGCAGAATTCTGTGCCCAAGAACATGTGGCTGTTGCATCTTCCTGGATTGTCTACATTATCTTGAAGTAACAAGAATTCCAAATTCTCTGTGTGCAACGAATGTTTATTTCTTGCTCGTGCTATTTGTTCATTGCGTGTTTGCTACGGGACTTGGCACTACGCCTCATTCAAACATGCTGTTCCTGCTCTGCCTGGGAAACTTCTACTTGTTCTGGAAGACTTAGATCAAGCTTCGTATTTTCTTGAAAACCATCCTGAATTTGATTGAAGATAGTTCTCAACCTTATGTTCGCAAAGTTTTCTAGACTTACAGTATTAGACTACACTGCACTTGATGGTTTACTTAATTGTACCCCCAAGTAGACTTTGTATTTTTTGGGGAGGAAAGGACTGTGCCTTGGTTATTTCTGCATTCTCGGTGCCATTCATGGAGCTTGACTCCAAACAAGTGCTAATTGAAGGGAGAAGAATGACTTAAACATGATTGAGAGTTTAGCCTGGGAAAAAGCTGAGAATGATGGGCTGTCTACCACATGAATTCAGATACAGCTCTGTAGTTCCAGCATGGTGTTTAAATTTTGAGAAACTGGTCCTTGTGAGGCATGTCAGGTTGATTTATTTGCAGATTGTATTCAAAGGAGGTGAGCCATATTAAGCTATTGGTTAAAATGCTTAGCTTGACCATTTAAACTCTGATGAAAACCTACCAAGTACAACAACGGTTTTTCAGACTAATTCATACAAAGCTTCTTGTTCCTGGCAGTAGTAGATCATCAAACTAACCACATCTCAAGACTATTTTATCTAAATACATTTGAGTAACATTTAACTTGTCAGTTCTCTCAAGAGTTAGTTGGATCTTTTTTGTTACTTTTGGAGAGCTAGATAAATTGTTGGTTTTTTCTCTCTCTTTTTTTTTTTTCCTGTAACAGCTCTGGACTTTGACAGGTCATTGTTTACAATTTGGCAAGTCTCACTGGTAATATACCTGTCGAATGATTAATTACAAAAGTTTAAAATATGAAGTTTCAGTGAATGAGGAGCAGCAATTGTTTTATGAGCTTTCTCATTACATCCCATTAGCATCATATCCAGAATGGAGCCGTTCTTAGAAAAACAATGGACACATGTCCAGGCTCTTTCTAAAATTGGTATTGGCACTTCAAGCTTAGAGGTTTATGTATGATTTAAGTGGGGCACTGCAGACACGATGGAGTGAGATGTTCCTGGCACAGCAGAATTTGAATGTGTTCAGAGAAACAAGCCTTCCCTTTTGAACCCTACACCAAACCGGGCATGAGGTGTGACAGCATCCATGATGCTTAGAGAGCCTCTGGTCTATTCTCAGGTTGCTGAGGGGGAAGAGAAAGAGTCTGGCCTTAGGGTCATCATACCAGAGTTAAAATCTCTTTTCTCATTTGTCTTGTTTAAAATTGATTGTGCAAAAAGCATCTTTGCTTTCCTGCTGGCCAACAGACTTTTTTGGCACAGGGTTTAATAGGCTGAGGATGCCAACAGGACGGAATGTTTTTCAGCTTGAAGTGAATTTTGCCGTGCAAATGTGTGGTCCTCTGTGATCCTGGGTGTGTGGTCCTCTGTGATCCTGGGCAAGTTGCTAAAGTTCTCTGAGACTTGGTCTCCTCACTTGTTAAAAGGAAGATGATAACGTTGACCTTATAGGGAGTGGCGTTTGTAAAGTTTTTGGCCATAATGGTGCTCACTAATGGTCAGTTCCCTTTGTAGTCTTTCACTAATGTTTGGGTTAGAAGAGACCGATTTCTTAACTTTTTCTCTCTCCCCTGCAACTCTCACGCACCTGCAGCCCTTCATGAAAGGTACAGGAGATCTTATCTAGGTCAACCCCAGCACCTAGTATGGGAATCAGACGGGGTGCTATGTTTTGTTTCTCCAAAGACTGACATGCCATTGGTAAGAGTTAGTCCTTATACTGAATGTTGGATGATTGAAATGTTGACTGACATTGGGAAACTTAAAAAAATAATTTGGTTTCCATTTGTTATTGGCATTGTGATTTCTGATTCCACTAAAAACCAAAAATAGAGATTTCATGGTACTATTACAAAGACTCTTTTGAAGGTATTTTTGTTTAAGTAGACCAAAAAGTACAGGGAATATCCTAAGGGCTTTTTTTCTTCCCCCTAATGAGATTGGAAGGTAGATTTTTATGAGGGATATTCATCCAAATGCCTGTGTAGCTCTTTCTACTTGTTCCAAACCATCATAGCTTTGTTCATCCCTGGTACTTTTCTTCTGGTACTTTCTTTCTTAAATACAAATTGAGAGCTTAAAGAGCAGAGGAGAGGAAAAAGAACAGCCCATGTTCTAGCCCATCTAAAAAGTCTGAATATTTCTTGCTTCAGATAGCAGGAAAACATAAGATTATTTCTTTTTCTTCTCAGCTTTAATCTGAAGAGCTTACTTTCAGGTCAGAAGGATTTTTTATATATTCTAGACATTCCTCTGCTTCTTGAATACTTTTTGAAAACATGAAGCACTGGACATTTGTACATTAAATACTTATGAAAATGTTTTTTCTCAAAAAGTTGCCATACTCTTTCTCCTAAAGGAATAAAAAATACAAATAGCAATGTATATATCAAAACCAAAATGAAGTGATTTAAACAAGTATCTTAACAATGAACCTGTAGCATATCTGATTTAACCACAGAATATTTGCCATCAGTGTACATCAAAACTGCTAGACGAGCAAGCCATAACTTTAGCTTTTCTCTAGTCTTTCAATCATAATGCCATATGTATTTAGCTTTTGTTAGTATGCAATTCAAATTGCCTTCATTTTGACAGAACTATAAACATTGTTGGATAAAATCTCTAAGTAAATACATTTTGGGTGAATTCAAATTGTAGGCATTAAATATGAGGGATAAAACTTGAAATCTTGTTTCCCTTCTCCCTCTCTGCCTCCCTCCTTTCCTTTAGTTTCTTTATTTTTCTTTATTAAGTTTTTTGGTGATAGGTCCCAGAAAGCTATGCCACATTTCTAAGAAAAGATTTCTCACACAGTCACTGGTTGATGGTACCAGTTCATCAGCTGTGATATTTTCACTAACTTCAGGTTGTGGTAAAAACTACCCCAAACTTGGAAATAAGCAAATGAAGATACTATATATTCTGTCACTACAATGTCAGTGCAGTCCAGTAGATTTTCTGTTGACGGGGATGTTCTACAGCTCTGTAGGAGCACCAGGATCGCCTGCAGGTTTTGGTCTGCTAGAGAGAAAATAATTCCTGTTCAGTGGAAAAGAAAGCCTCAGAAATTAAGGGTTATGGTTATTAAGGGATATTGGCCAGTTTTGTATCTTAATGCAGAAATCTGTTAATGCCTGTTTATACCTAGCTTCTCCAATGCTCTTTAGATTTGTTTTAACATCTTAATTAATCTTAATGAGTTGAATAAAGTCTTTGACACATATTCATTTTATATTTACTGGAGTCTGAAAATTATAACTGAACAGTGTGTGATGTCTTGTTTCTCTTTTAAAGGAAAGCATGTCTTGTATTTGTTCATATTGGTATAATTAATAAATTTAATGACATCCAATAAGCTACAAGGTAGCATTGACTGGGAGTCAAAGTGATATCTATAAAAGTGCTTTATACATTGTCTCATACTGGTATGTGCTCAAAAAATGTGTAATTGTGACTGTTATTACTGTTATTGCTAATGGAAAGGCAAATAGAAAGGCAGGCCAGCTCAGTGTGAAGCATTTATATCTGGTGGTGGGGTCAGATTTAAGCCAACTGTTAGTATCTTGGGCCAGAAGATGGAGGTAGGAAGGAAGTGCCATGGGAGCATAGGTAGATAAGGAACTCTAAATAAATCTCTTTTATATCACACTATATATTAACATTCATTTAAAGAAGAGAAGATAGATGAAAAATATTTTTGATTATAAAACCATGGCTTAAGAAAATGTAGACACATTTAACTGACAATCCTTTGGAGTATGTTTGAAGACAAAATAACCATAAAAACTTGAAAAAATAAATACCTCCTGACTTAAAAAATGTTTTTAGAACCTGTTCCCATCAGATTTAAAAGGCATCGATAATGCTGTAATGAGAGATTCATGAAGATTCAAAGCTTAATAGCTTCTCAAAAGTTAGCTCTGGTAAGAGGCTCATCTGTGCCTGAATTGCCTAGGGACAATGTTAAAAATACAAATTCCTAGTCCCAATCCAAGACTTACTGAGTCTGAATCTTCCCAGAGGTGGATCGAGGAATGTAAGGGATGTAGGGTGTGTGTGTGTGTGTGTGTGTGTGTGTGTGTGTGTGTGTGTGTTGAACTTTAACACATTGCAGGGGGATTCAGATGTGTCTTTGAGTCTGGGAATCACTTGTGGGGATATCATGTATGGATGAGGATCTGAGGTCAGCCTAAGGCCAAGACTCTTGCTGATTTTGTTGATTTTGTTTATAAGAAGGCTTATAATGCTGTGACCCTCAAGTAGCACTGTGTGTCTTTCAGAGCCATAAGATCCTTGCAATTACTCTGTTGAGGGGACATGAGCTGTACTATTATTCCAGGGGCCCACTGTTGGCTGGGTCTGAACTTAAACCTCCTTACTTTATTCAAACTACTTTGTGTGTTTGTCTACCTTCCAAGAACTCTTCCATTATGGAGAGTAAAAACTTCTAAAACGTACTCATTTTCTGGAAGGCAGGTTGGCTTTACAGATCAAAAGCCTTAAAACTGATCATATCCTTTGACTCATTTCATTTTTTTTCAGTCTGATCTAACAAAAACCACAGAATTTTGTATACTCTTTTTTTTTTTTTTACAAAGTTATTCTTGGCAGTGCTTTTTATAGTTTTTTAAAAGAAGCATTTTAAATGTCCAAAATTAGGAGAATGATTCAATCTTAGACAGGTAGCATGAATAGGATGCAGTCATTATGATATCTATAAACAATGTTTAATGATGTGGGAAAATAATTATAGGGTGCTCACTTTGTTCCAGGCATTTCTTATCTGTGTTTTTCACATTTCTGTGATGACCATTTATTAAGTTTATGATCATAGAAGTGCCATAAATTTTACCTTCTGAAGTTTTTTGTCCTATTTTCTACACAGATTTAGTTTGTTAACTAAATCTTGAGAGTTAACAAGATTATAGTGACTGATGTTTTACTAACAGATCAATTCTGTTAAGAAATTTAGCTTCTTCCATTTACAAGTCATCAGGCAATTTGATAAATGCAAGTGAGACAGTTTTTCATATTATTTAATAGTTCTGATCTCTGCCTGGCAATGCTTTTAACGGTTCCAATTACTTTATTCATTTTAAAGCCAGAGAATTATTTTTCAGATAAAATTCAAATTGTCCTCTTTCCCTCTTCCCTCAGCCTCCTTCTCCTAATCTCTGTAAATCAATAATGCTTTATTTTACTTGCATGTAACAACATATAAGCAAGAGCCTGTCAGTTCATTGGCTGGAGGGAATTGCCACACTCAGAATTTCCCCTGGCCTTCAGTTCCCATGAGTCTCACCCTCTCACAGATATGGAGAATTTGAGGTGATGGCCACTACCCAGCACAGTAGGGCAGGCTTGGAGTTGTTCAGGAGAGTTTGGTGGAGAGAGTCAAGGAGTGGGAGGGGCAAGGAATTTTTTTTTTCATGAATACATCATGAAAACTCACTTGGGGAGGAAGAAACTGAGGATGTGATGGCGGTGATAGAAATTAATGAATTTTGTAGACCCAGTGGATTGCGGCTCTTCATTGGGCCGAAGAATTGTTGACATGGGCATGATAGAGGATGCGAGCTGGTAAGATAGGAGGTAGGCATCAAAGAGAAATTGTAGACTGGTGTGATAGGTTGATAAGGTCCAAGGTGTAACTAAGGATGGCATGAGAAGCCAGACAGTGGATGAGTAATGTACATAAATCACGAATTCACCAAGACAGATCACAAGGGAAACAGTGAGAGAAAAGGAGTTACCTAGTTCTAAACTCTGCAGTGAATGAGGATGCCGTCAGTGAGGTGGGTTTATTGGCACATTCATTGTTCAGTGAAGCTGAGGTTCTTTTTGTCTTGTTTTGTTTTGTTTTGTTTTTTGAGTAAGAATTAGGGAGTAGGGAGAAGAAATGATGTGGAAGCAACAAAGGGGATCAAGGGAGACATTACCCCATGAGATTAAACATACCTTATAATTTACCTAACTTGAGAGACTCAACTTGGAAACTGAAGGCTCACAAGTGTTCTCCTTAGCTCTCATTCACATTTTTTATCTTCCCACCCTCCAGAGTTTACAGTGTGACTTTGCCATGTATGTGTCCCTGTGTCTGTTTCTCCCTCTAGATTCCAAATTTTCCTGTGGGCAAAACCCATCAGTGTTTGGCTAGCATAAGAACTTGTTTGAATGACACATGCTTAGGGAGCTTTCAGGATTTTGGTTTTCTGTGAATTGGTGAACCATTTCTCTTTGGAGACCTGTGCCCTCAGAACCTTAGCTGGCCTTATCAGACACCTCTGGGCTTGCGTCTTACAGTAGTTGTGGCTTGGGGTTCCTCACATGGGCACCTACCTTTCCATAACATCTTCTTTTTCTAAAACGACTTCTCTTGCATACCCTCCACCATTACTGGGTCTCTGGTGTCCTCCTGGGAAAGGTCATGCTCCCTGCTCTGCACCGGTACACCCTCCATGTGTGCAGGCTCACTTGTCTTCTAAAATATACCTACATGGCAAAGTACCACAGGCCTCACTTGGATGGAGTCTGAGTTTGAACCCTGTCTCTGTTATGACTGATCTGTGAGACATAGAGAGACTCATTAATACATGAAGAAATTAGAACAAAAAGTTTGGACAACTGGCTTAATATCTTACAACTCAGTAAGTATTAAAACCCAGTGTTAAGATAATAGAATTTGGACTTTCTCCACTAGCCCAAATGCTTTTCAAATGTTTTCTATTGGTTGATTTTGTGGGTGGGAGAGGGGGCTTAGTTCATTATTTCCATTTTTTTTCTAATTCAGATGGAACCTGAATGAGAATGACAGTAGCAAATCAACCCCTATGCATCAGTAACCTGCACATCTTCCTGTTAATAGAATGTGACTTTAAATTACATGACCTACTGTTTTGTCATGGGTCAGCTCCTAATGTTTCCATCATAAACAGTGGTCCAAGTGCTTATGGTTTGGGAGGAAACACCTTTCCTGTGTGGGTTGGTCATATGATGATGGGCAGTTAGGATAACTGTGACCTCACTGCAATCATGAGTTAGGCAACCAGGAGGTCACACGTGGGGCATGGGGTGACTTGCCTAGCATGAGCCATTTTCTATAAGCAGCTCCTCTGTGGAGACTAGGGGTTTTTAAGTAGTAAACTTATACTGTGTGTCATGGGGCTGTCCAATGGGGCAAGACAAGAGAGGCAGCTCACTTAAAGTGTAAGTCTTGTATGAGACTTGGACTCAGAAGATATGGATTAGAATCCTGGCCCTGCAAAGCCTTGGGCAGGTCACCTCATCACTCTTAGCTTCTCATCAATAAAAACATGGTTCTGTTATCCCTTTTATAGATCAACAGTGAAAAACATATGGAAGTGCTCACATACAGGCTCCGAAAGTATTACTTTGTACAAAACGTTTTTAGGGCCTTAAATTTTTACTATTCGTTTCAGAAGTGAGTTGGTGCAGATCACATTTTGAATTACAATTTTCCTTCAGATGCAATATTTTTAATATATTAAAACAAGAACTGACATGGCAGTTAAATGAAGATGCTTTCCCTCGTATTTTACATGTTTTTGTGGGGTTCTACATGAAAAACAATAATATTCCTAACCTGGTTTTGTATATCTGAACACAGCAGGCAAGGACAGGCCTTTGGCGAAAGTTAGTGTTCTTAAGAAATCAAAGGATAATTAAATATTGTTTTTTACTATTACTCATATAACAGTACCAGCTACTCAAAAAGGGTATAAAGGACTTTCATGTCCATTTATCTTCTTAGAACTAAGTCCTCAACGCTTCTGAGAGGTACGAAGATTAGCATTGGTGTTGACCTTAATCTTGACCCAATATTTGAGATAACAGTCTCTAATTAAAATGTATTTATCCTTTCACAAATTCATTTTAAAATACAATTCTTGGCCAATTTTGTAGAAAAGAATGAATCACATTTATTGCCTTCATTGTAATTCTCTACGTCTTGCTAATTTTCAACTTGCCCTCTATATACATATCTGTAAATCTCATCTGCAACGTCAGAATTATAGTACTTATGCTGCCTGGAGTGGGTGGTGTGTTTAGCTGGAGAGCTCACAAGTGCCCTTTCATCCTCTGCACTACCACAAAACAACTGTCAAAATAACAGTATCGTTGGGCCTATGAGATCCAAGGGCAAGTCCTTGTTTTGTGAAGGGGGAAATACAACAAAAACAAAATAAACTGCAGAGTTCACCTGAGGCAAGCGATGCTCCATCCTGTTATTTATTCACAGAGTGCTGGTGTTATTTCAGCCATGTTGTCATTTTGAATGTGAGGCTGCCTTACTACAGTGGCCATCGAAATTCTTGCCTTTACTATGGGACTTACCATTGTAACCCCATGTCCCAGGGCTGGGCTTTCTGGCTGTCACTAATGACCTATTAAGGGGGTGAGAAAGAGCCTTTAGATTAGTTGCATGTGTACATGTGTGTGCGTGTACATGTGTGCTTGCTTAGAGGGGAGGAGGGCCATGACATGAGTTGTTTATAGATTCAGATAATTAGTTTCGTGGTCTCAGTGTTGGAGGAGTGTTTAAATGCCATGAAGACCAATCAACCTTTATTTATTTTAGCCTCAAAATGTATAAACTATATGTTCACTTTTTAAAATTAAAAAACACATGTAAGCAAAACAGAAACAACAGTAGTAAGAGCTACAGTTTCACCACTCAGGGAGAGCATTTTTTAATATAAATAAATACATAGCTATATCTGATTTTCGTAGTGTTCCATTGTGTGGATTCATCATGCTTTTTGTAACTAATCCTGTATTGTTGGATTTCAGTTTCTTTCTTTTTTTCTTTGCTATTATTAATTATGTTAAATGAACATTTTTGTGTATACATCCTTTCACATTCAACTGATCTTCAAATAGCTCCAATACTGGGAATCAGCCTACTGTCTTTGACCAAACCACAGCAGATCTCGCTATGGAATGGGTTCTAGAAATCGAGTGTTTAACTGAATCTACATGATATAGGGTCTCTGTAGCATGGTTCCTGTAACAGTATGTTCCCATGGCTCTTCTATTCTCTTTATATTCTCTAAAGTCACCAGCCACATGCTACCAGTTATGGCTTCCTCCATCAGACTATGGTTACTCAATCCCCCCAGGCCATAGGATCATTTATCACGTCAACAGTGTCACAGTGTCAGAGATCTTTCACCAATCTCTAAATGACAGCTTATCATCGTTTTCCCAAACACGTGTTTTATTGCTTTATTGATGATTGTATTCCTGTAAGTGAACATGAAAAGCAATGAAACGAAACTGAGTTATAAGCACAAACTTAACTATGTAAGAAAGGGCACTAAGCTACTGATAGGTAAAGACTCCTAGGAGGTGGCAGGCTGATCAGAGCCTCTGAATGCTTCTGTGAGCATTCATAAGATATCCTGCTTGGGAAGTCAGGGGGTGAGATCTCACATGACTGTTAAGAAACATTAGAAGTCCCTGTACCTAGCCTATCTCACAGGGTTGTAGTGGAAGTACGATTCTGGACATCTGGCAGGAAGGGAGTCAGGGCAGTGGACTGGTCTGTACTTTCTACATCTAAGCTCACCCAGGCAAACTTTCAGCTTGCAGGAGTAGGTCCAAGCAGATTGCTTCTTTGAGGCAAAATGAGTGACTTTGGCTGATCCAGGTGGTAAGGCATGGAGAGGAGAGCAGGAACTTCATTTATGAGCATACTGTTCAAACAAGCCAAGTATAGGGACAATCCAGCTAAAGCCCCCCTGATTATCTGCTATTCTTTACCCTTGGTTTCCTCATCCATTTTCTTGAAGGAGTCTTAAGATGTGGGGAAATTGGCAATTCAATTGCAATTTAACAGCCAACAGGTAAAAATACATCTGAGAAGTTTAGATCTATTCTTAGATAATTTTTGCATTCCACTATGGGTCAGATTGTTGTCAGAGCATGTATGTGTACAAACACACACACACACACACACACACACACACACACACACAGGCATAAAAAGAGGCTATGGTGATTAACCAACCACATACACTGCGGAGCTCACTCAGTTCAAGTTGTGGGTAGAGTTCCCTTTGGTATAGCCTGCTTGATAGCTCTTATAACAGCTATGGCATATAACAGTACATAACACATGTGAAAAATACACACACGGAGGGCACTGTTGGTTGCATACATACTTAATTTTAGAAAATATTTCAGAAACAAGTTTTATAGATTGGTGCTATTTGGTAATCAAGTAAAATGGACTGGTCTGCACTGTGTTAAAACTATCTTCCCACAACTAATTGGTTCTAGTTCTCTCTTCTTGGGGCTGCTCAGAATATGGCTCTGTGATTGATTGTCAGAGATTAGAAATGGTTGCTGGGTCTTCTTTTGTACAGAGGTAATAGCTTCATTTTAGTTTCAGTTTATATTGTGTTTCAAGTGCCTTATCTAAATGTCTAGTTCTTTACATCCTGGTTTTGAGAGGGACGGTAGACGATCAGTATAGAGGACGCTGACATTCTGAAGTGTAAGTATGAGGGTGGGAGGTGAAACAGAAGGGGAAGTAAAGAAGGAAGACAAATGACAACAAGGAAGTGGGATGCTCGGCCAGTTATATTCACTTCGTTTCTCCTGGAGTGATCCAAAGAAGAGGAGGAAGCCAAGGCACCTGCTGTTCGGTGTCATACCTGGGCGGCCCAGCCTTCTCCATTACAAGAGGTTATCACACACAGGTGTGTTAGGAAGCCAACAAGCCAGACTCAGTAGTGAGAAGAGCGACTCAGCATTAAAAATGGTAGGGTCCAGGGATCTCATCTCTGGATCAGACCTGCATTTTATAGATGATAATCCGAAACCCTGAGAGGAGATGGGATGTGCCTGAGGCCACTAAGTGAAGTAAGAGCAAAACTGAGAGGAGAACTCCACTCTCCTGCTTTCCAGATTGACAACCCTCTCAAGGTAACTTCTTTGGGAGCAATGTGAAATGAAGCACATTTATTTTTCTGATTTTGCCATTTAAATTTACTGGTCTGGCAGGCAGCAAGATGTATGGTTGTTTTGCTAGGTTGTTAAATACCTCTCTCCACTCTCTCTTGAAGAGAATTTTCTGCTCTTCCTCTGTGGAATGTATTTATCATTTGTTACAAAAAGCAGGTATGCAAAATCATAAAATGGCAAGCAAATATCCCTGGTCCCATCAACATTTGAGTAACAATGCCTTTATAGTTCCATAAGACATAGTTTACCAGGAGGTTTTCATGCTGTTTCTCTTATGCTCTGGGAAATCATTCTTGTGATCCCCATTTCTGGGCTGTGGAAACTGAGGCTCAGGAAGGGAAGTCTTAAGTTCAGAGCATTTCTGCAGATTCTTTGCAAGTCAAGGTTTAGAGAGTCAGCAATAGGACCAGGGGGCTCCACTTACCCCCATCTAGTGCGTTCCCATTTGAAGCTCCCCATTTGGGGCCCGTCTAAAATCACATCCAGCCATTCCCTCTTCTTTCAGTTTAGCAAAGCTAATCATTTCAGCTTCCATGCACTTAACAGGAGTTGTCCAGATGGGCCGAGAGCTTGGCTCACTGCCAGGCTTGATCACCCTCATTTCATATTTTCATAAAATGTTTAAAATTAACTAGGGCCTTGGCATTCTGTGGTTTGTATCAGCTTTTTGAAGAGTTTATTTTCTTGGTTATTTGTACTTTCACCCTGAGTATTTGCATTGAATTTTTCTCCTGTTTTATCATACTTTTATTATTCTGTCATTTGAAAATTGAAACCATGTTTTAATCAGCTCTTAAGACATGGTATCTGAGGTTGGAAGACATGATTTTGTCTCCCAGTTCTTCCTCTCTCCAGATTTGTGATACCGGCTAAGTCTAGTCCCCACCTTGGGCTTTAATTTCTTCACCTGTAATATTAGAGTGTTGGACTAGATGTCTTTAAGAGCTCTTTCTGGTCTTAAATGCTCTACTAGAATTTTCATTTCTGTTTTTTATCAATATTGACTTTCTAAACTAAACTTGTAACCAGGCCTTTTGGCCTAGGAATTTTTAGTAGAATTCGATTATCTTGTTTTATACTAAAGGATATGGGAACAAGGCAGGTCTGGCCAGGATGGTCTCAGTTTGGGATAATCTTTAGATGGTGTCTGGGTTTCTCAGAAATTGTCCAGGCAAAGCCCTCTCAGCTCCAGATCCCTCAGACGTTGTATCAGGTGGTGCGGGCTCCTGCACTGCTCAGTGTCATGAGTTGACAAGCTGGGAATATGGATGCTTTCAATGTATCACAAAACCCTTAGCAAGCTGTCAACAGGTAGAATTGCAGACTTTCTGTCTGGTTGTTTCTCTGAAAAGCATGCCTTATAGTTTCACAGATGATGAATTCTGTGAGGAAAGCTTCATATCCTCATTTTACAGAGAACAATACTGAGGTCTAGAGAACAAGTAAGTGAAAGAGCCATGATGACCTGACTCTGTCTCTCTTTCCTCATTTGAAACCCACCATTTTAGGTTAAGTTTCTAGAGTTAATTCATTGTGCCAAGACTCTGAGCCACAGAAGTGCCTTCCCCTGTATTACAGTCAGAGACAGAATTCAAATTAAATTCTTATTAATTTGAGAAGCGGCATTGCTCTTCTCAGACAGTCTTGCCTCACACCAGCCTCCATCTGGGGAAACCAGTTGACCTCAGGTGCCATGGGGTCATTTTGCCATTGTCCCACAGAATAGTATCCCAAACTGTAGCATGGCATTAAAGGCTTTTCAAACTTTAGTTACAACCTGTTCATCTTAACCCTGTTTAAGCCTAGCTGGCTCATGGTTCTAAGTCTTCCTAGCCTTTTATTGATCTTCTGTGATTTTATCTAGTATCCAGCTGACATTTGTCTCTGTCTTCAGTAATTATCCCACCTTAACATGTCAGATTCAGTGTGAGTACTCGGTATTTCAAGTTTGGACTTTTACCTTTGTCTCAGGGACTTGCCCTGGGGTTTTCCTCATGTTCTTTAGCTTCTTTCTCAGAGAAAGATACCCTTGTCATCCATCTTCTTGAAACTCACCCTTTGACTTCAGGTTACTTATCCTTCCAGGTTACCTGTTGGGGTCAATCAGGTATAGGGTTTCAGGACAAACATCATAGATTCCCTGAGGGCCTCCTCTATGCCAGGCTTTGGGATAAGCTGGGGAGATAGAGCTAGATTAGGCACTTTCCTGCCCTAAAAAAACCCTACAATCTAGTAGAGAAGAAAACTAAATAAATGAAGGTAGTAACGCATTGTGGGTGCTGTGAGAGAAATCCATGCAGAGTGAGTGAGAGGCATAGAGAAGGGACAAGTAGATTGCGCCAGCGTTGTGGGGAGGGTAGGGAAGGCTCCAGAAAGGGGAAATTCCCAGTGGAGGCTGCAGTGGAAATGCTAATTGTGGAGGGCCGACAGAACAGACTCGTTTTATCTGGCTGAAATGAAGAGGAAGTGGCTCTCAATATGACCTTTCTTCCTTGTAGGATTGCCTTTTAGACTTGGAAAAACCAGCTCAGAAACAAAATGCTAAGTGAAATGATAAATTAAGAACATTAGCAGATAGTAGTTTCCTTAAGACCATTCTTCTTCACATGTGTTATCTGAGAAAGGCATCGTCAGGTGTCCAGCCCAGGACAGAGGCGTGCAGGATGGTGTGGGCACGAGGCGGTGGGGGCTGCTTGGTACCCATCACCTATTCACAGAGCTGAGATAGGTCTATTTGGCAGGAGAGGAGCAGGCAGAAAGGAGAGGAACAGGGCTGTCCGCTGAGCCGCCCTTCTCCCCCACTTACAGAGGGTGTTGAATTGTCCGGCTCACTGAGAGGGGTGTTTCACCGGACACGTTTTTCCACGATGACACTGGCGGCTGTGCCCGGTATCTTTATGGGGAGTGGAGTGGTGAGAGGAATGGAAAAGAACAATGTTTTCCAGCAGGACCATTGCATTATGGAAAACCTGACTCTGATTGGCAAACGTCTCTTTTCTCTGACTACCTGGGGCTTTTATTAATACCAGGCAGCATGGCATTTATGAATTGGAGTTGATGAAATAAATTTCTCTTCAACTAAAATTCACATGGGTTAATCTCAGGATCATGTTGTTGAGTGGGGGGAAAAAAGGCCACGAAAGAATACAGGCAGTATGATTTCATTTATATAAAGCTAAAAAAGTTCACAGCTAAATGTATCTGTGTGTATAGTATAAAGATGCAAACATGTATACAGCTGTAAAATTAAGCAAGGAAATGATGAAAACAAAATTTGAAAAGGTGGTTACTAATTTTGAGAGGGAGGGAATGTTTGGGATAGGTGGGTGCCTAACGGGGATTTCAAGGTAATGATAATGTTCTCTTCTAAAAAATGAGCAGTGACAACAGAGGTGTTCATGGCATAGCAATTTTTTATATGTTATATATATTTTACGAATATTACTTATATCTACCATATTTAGAAAAACAATGAAATCAAACTCTTCTGACTGACCGGGGTAGGATGTGTGTGGTAAGAGAAGTGAGTGTGCGTCTCATGCCCATACGTGAGAAGGAAGGACCTTTGATCAGTTGCCAGCTTACTGTGAGTCAGCATGACCCTGACTTTCCTTATATCAGCAATGGATTTATATTTTGAATAAAAACCTAAATGTACAAAGTGACCCCAGGTTCCCCTGTTGAATCAAAAATGTTATTTCTCTTCCGGACATGGGAAATAGGAATGAAATAACGTAAGGTGGAAGAAAAAGAAGCAAGATAAAAAACAACAGTTTCATTCTGAACTGGTTAAAGATTTTATTTCTGCGCATAGATTTAAAAAGCTTGGAAAGCATCTATAAAGTATTTAAAAGGTGTTATCTCTTTAATGATTTGTTTTCAGGAAAGAGGTTTTACAAGCAGCTGTCCTGTTGGTTTATTTCATTTACCCGCATTTCTGCTGTGGTCAGCCCATCCTCTTTACCACTCCGTGCTGCCCTGTGGGAGCACTGCTTTCTTCCATTTGTATTTTAATCGTCTGTGGAAGACTCTCCTTTCTGTTTTCCAGAAATGATGAACATTTAATTTGGTTACTAGAGCATGTCAGTGAATCCAGGAGCCAGGAGACTAGCCCAGGAGTTAGGAAGAACATGGGCAAAGTGGCCAGATGGGTCTGCAACTGGACAGAGGATCCTGTGGGAAGCTCCTTCAGTGTGTGGTTCCAGGAAGCACAGCACAGGTCAAGAGTAGCTCGCCTCCCACTTCTTCCCTCCTTCCTTTCAATCTACTCCACTATCCCCCCAAAAGGCCGAAACTTAGGTTACTGTACAGAGGTGTATTAGAGAATGTTCTTGGGATCAACATCTGGGAAAGGGAAGGAAAGGGAGTGAAGAAGAGGGGAGGGAGGAGGAGGAGAGGGAAGCATGACTGGGTGGAGGGAGGACTCCGGCTGGCATGCGGTCTCAGAGGAAGCGCCTCAGCGGACCCTGCAGGGAGTTGTGAAGATGAGATAATAACTTTTCAGAGCTGTTCCAGGTTAAGGTGATAGCGCTGGACCTTTGTATTTTGTACCCCATGTCTGTCAGACACTGGATTTCGGCCACCTCAGGAAAGGGGCATGACCTTGGGCGAGGGGATATTTCTTCAGCTGAGGCAGTCCCCAAAGGGGGCTGACAGCATTCCTAGCAACTTCATCCCAACTCCTTCATTCTTGAAGTGGGCTCTGTGTGGCACATTACACCCTGCCCCATACCTCCATTCTGTAATCAGGTTATTTTTTATTAAAACATAAATTTAATAATGTCACCTGCTGCTGAAAATCCTTCTGTGGCTCTCCATTGCCCACACACAAAAAAGTGGGCTAAGCCCACACCTTGGCATTCAAAGCTTTTTATAATCATTAATTTTGATTCTTTCTTTCTGACAATATTCCTCACTTTGTCCATGACATTGTAAAAATACACCCTACTCAGCTACACCAGACATTTCTACATGCTGAACATACACCTTTATATACCCCATTTACTCTATCCAGAATATCTTTACTCTCTCAAACTCTTATTCAGCCTTCAAAGCCAAGCTCATTTGTCCCTTTGCCTGTAATGTCTCTAGGCAGAGTTTTTATTTTTCCTTTCCATGGGTTCCCGTATCCCATTTTCCTTCCTTTTTCCTTTACCTTTCTCCACTCATTATTTGCCCTTGCCTTTTCTCTTCTCACATGAAAAGCTAAAGGCCATGGACTTGCTTGTGTTGCACTACACTTTTGACTTTGTAGGTCAGTTAACATAATAATCTTGAAACTATTTATGTAGGCCTTTTATTTTATCACTTATGCTGACACGCTCTAAGTATTTGACTCAGAATAGCTGGCACATCAACATCAGCATTACAGGGCTTCTTGCTTTATCAGGCAAGTTATTCAGCTTTTCTTAGAAATAGTATCAGAATTGCTCCAAATTCCTTCCACCTCAAGTAAGAGGCAACTTATTTGTAGTTATTTGTTTATGTATCTGACTCCCCCAGTAGAAAGAGAGCAATTTAAGGTCAGGGACTCTGCCTGTCATCTGGACATACCCTATATTAGCAAGCCTAAGGGAGGGCTTCATTCAACTTCTATTGAATGGAAGTATATTGCTGCATATATTTTGCTTTTCATTTGAGAAAAGGGATAAGGGTGTAATAAAAGGGAACATTTTTGTAATACAAATCAGCGAAAGAATAATGATTAAGTACCAAATCCCTTTTCCATTTGCTGTTAGGTTGTTTTATACTCCTTTTCACTGCTAAATTAATATCACTCATGAGTTAATTTATGCAATGGGTTATTTGTTGCAAATGCAAAGACTTTCATTTACTCCCATCTGTCCCTTATACTCATTGGTAGCAGCCATTGATAGAGATCGTATCACGTGCCAGGCTCTGCATTAATCATTTCTAAACCTCAGAATAATCCTGTAATATAGATATTAGTATACTGATTTTGCTGATGGAGGCATTGTGACTCAGAAAGGTTAAACTAAATTGTCTAAGGTGATAGACCTTCAAATGACAGGTCAAGATTTGAACCAGGGCAGCCTGGTTCCAGAGCTCTCCATTTTCCTGTTGCTCTCTACTGCTGAATTGCAGTGTATTGCTACCTTCTGTGCATATCGGTGATAGGAGACACTTGCCTGTTAGAGGTAGAAGACGTTTTGTGGAGCAATTCTGCAATCTTTTCAAAGAAAGTCCACATATTTTGTTAAAACAAGAAGCACTGCTACTTTGATGTTGACATTCTGTCTAGAAATGGTCAAATGAAATTGTGGCTGTATGTAATTTCTTCAAACTATGAAACAGAGTGAGAGAGTGGCTGAGAATGATTATGAAAAAGAATTATCTTAAAGAAGTCCAACTATGGGAGGTGAACACACAATGTAAATATATATGTGTTTTACTGTTAAAACGTATGGCTGAAACTTATTGGATTTCATTAACCAACGTCACTATAAAAAAAAAAAAGTACTCTGAAACATGAAAATATAAAAATAATCCTACATTATTGTTATATATCAGTAATACCAGGCAAATACGTTTGATAGTGCTGCTGCTGCTAGCATTTCATCCCAGTGACTTTTCCAGGCCAGGTACTATGCCAAATGCTTTCTGTACATCATCCCATCTAATCCCCACAACAACCCTGAGAGGTAAACGTGATTATCATTGATATCCAGTACTCTTGCTCTTAGGTATTCACATGAAAGAAATGAAAATAAGAGTCCACAAACATACTTGCATAAGAATAGTAATAGTAATTTCATTTATAATAGCAAAACTGAAAACAGCCCAGTGTGCATTAATAGGAGACTAGATAAACAAACTGTGGCATGTTCGAATATTATTCAGCAATAAAACAAATGTATGCAACAGCATAGATGAATCTCAAAATCATGGTGAATGAAGAGTGCATACTTTCACAAGAGTGCATACTGTGTTATTCCATCCAAACTGTTTTGGTGGGAAGACATCAGAACAATAGTTGCCTTTGGGATGTGTGACTAGGCTGTGTAAGGGAATTTTCTGGGGTGATGGAAATGTTCTATGTCTCAACAGGGGCTTAAGTTACAATAGGGACATGCATTTGTTAAAACTCATCGAAAGATACTTTTAAGGTTTGTGCATTTCATTATGTGTAAATTTTACCTAAAAAATTGAAAACAAATACTGTGCTCTATCATATGCCTGTTGAAGTTTCTAGAGGTACAATGTACTGACGTCTAGAACTTTGCTTGAAATGCATCAGAAACAAAATGGTTTGATGGACAGAAAGAGATTGATAGACAGACAGCAAGATATGTGATAAAGCAAGTATAGTAAATGCCAGTGTAGGACCTAAGTGGTGGACAGCAAGGACATTCACAATCAATTTCTTTCAACTTTTATGTATGTTTGAAGAATTAAAAAAAAAAAGTTTGGAATTTGAAGTAATAGAGACCCAAAGAGGGAGTGTCACCACAATAAACTAGAATAAAGTACCTGTTTAGTCCATTTTCAGATACAGAATAAAACACTTTTAGCCAACAAAGCTCAGAGACTCTCTCTTGCCTGCACAGTGGAGTCAGAACGCCATCGCATTTGAGCCTTTTACAGATTCTTGGTCCTACCTGACGTTTTAGTTTATCTCCTGCTCTTCACTGACAATCTCACTCACCAGCCCCTTGAGATGACTACTTCCTCCTTACATTCTCCATGTACTTTTAGGCTTCCGTGCCTTCGCTTTATGCTATTCCCTGTGCTTCGTCCCTCTAAAATCTTTACTTATCCTTTTGGGTCCAGCTCCTGTGTTTCTTACTGCTGATTCCTATTATAGCACTGACCACATTAAGGTTGTTTCTTTCTATCTCCTTCTTAGGACTTGGGGGCCCTCTATGATGGGCTGAATCAATGTCTTACCCAAGTCTTCTATGCTCAGGGCCTTGCACAGAACAAGGTCCAAAAAGCAAACTCAGTATTGGGACAGGTAGTAAGCACAAGAAATGTTGGGTAGATGAAATAGAACTGACATTGTAAAGTTCCTGCACCATTCATTTGCCACTTTGGACTTAGATCCTTTCTTTGCCCTGTTTTTGCTCCTTTCTGTGTTATGGGGAGAGAAAGGGGACTGACCCTTGCAAACAGCATTTCCCAGGAACTGTTACCAGCTAGCTTCTGGATAGATTCAGCCACTCTGTGGCACTGATGAAAGATTAGAAGGAAGATGGAGGAAGCCAGGGTATTTCTCTGCTCTATTTACTTAGGAAAGTGTCCCCAACAGTGACCAAGTCTCCAGTACATTCTAGGTGTCATCAGATAACTCCTCCCTCTGTGGTTCCTACTTTTGCCAGGTGGCTCTGCCATGGTTCCATCTGCCTTTTGGTGACTCCAGCTCCTGGGCTCTGGTGACAACACTCTCTCCCTTTATTCCTCTGGCCCTTGGGGCAATGGTGATTTTTAGCTGTTGATGATCTCTGGTTTGACTTTCCATTCTGTACTTGGCTTTTAGGCTCTTCTGAAACCTTCATGACTAGTTTCTTTGATAACTAACCTGGGCTCTCTTTTCCTGACTTACATGGTCCCTTACTTTGTTTGCACCTAAATTTATGCATTTTAAAAATGAGATTGATTGAGATACAAGATCATCAGTTTGCTCCTTGCTAAAATTCAGATTAAAGGGAAAATATTTTTTAGCATGCTATCAACATCGGCTCAGTTTTGAATTTCAAAAAGAGAGAAAGAAAAAGTACACCTAATACTTCCACTTAGTACCTTTTGTTCTTTTAATGCAGTGTCTACTTTGTTTATCCAGGGCTCATCGACAGGGGAGAGAAGTGAGTCTACCTGGAGTCCCGCCTGGCTTGGTGATTGAAATGTTGCCATGATTTAGGTGTACCTAAAAATTATAGAGATGTTCAGGCGTAAAGTCAATGAACAACACATTGAAGGTAGAAAAACAAATTCAGGGTACTCTCCTCCCTATTTGTAGCTAATACATTTGGAGGTCATGGCTGTTTCATTTATTCACTGATGTTACATATTTTTGCATTCTTTTACCTCTTACATTACCTGCCTTGTCAGGTGTCCCTAAACTGAGATTAAATAAATGTTTTAAAATGATAGCTTTGTATGTATTATAGTCACTCCTATGTCACCAAATTCAGGAAACAGTAGAGAAAGAAGATATTAAAATAAATCTATATCTACCTGATATAGAGACAGAAGGGATATGGTGAATCGGGGACTAGGAAATGTCTCTGAAAGACAGAAAGCAGATGGGTTTGGACTGAAGATGAAAGAACAGCCTAGGACGAGCGTGAAAGGATTACACCATGAAGATGAGAGCAGTTCTGGGACTGAAGGAAGCTCTAGAGGTTCCATAGAGAGAATTGCCAGATGTGTTGACCCCACTCGTTGGGTAAGGCAAGTGATATCTGCTCCCAGGCAAAAATAGCATGCAGAGCCTTTGAGCTAGACCCAAAGTTCAGGTGGTGAGTGATGCTAGGAAGAACATTTTAGACAGTGTCTTTAACAATTAGTAAGAGAGAAATCAGAGCATAAGAAACAATAGTGAATGTTACACAAACACTTGAGCTAGGAATGAAGCAGAGTCATAGGGTTAGTAATTCAATAAAAAGCTGCAGCCTCGAGTCCTCACAATTTAGGTTGACAACCATTTCAGCTTGCCCAGGACTGAAGAGGTTCCAGGGTCATAGGACGTTGAATGCTAAAAACCGAGAAAGTCCCAGGCAACTAGGACAAACTGGTCACCTCATTACCATTTTTTTTTCTTCTTGTCTCATCAAAGTAGTGTCTCATTTGATCTCTTCTTTCAAAGCTTTTCTGCCTACTTTGTGGCTCAGTTTTTGGCCGTTCCCAATATGATTGTGTAGGTGTTAGATCACTTGGGTGACATATCCTGTTGCCCCCTAGTGAGCTTTACGATTTGTTGTTGTCACTGAAAACATTTATTACATTAATTTGACATACATTGAATGAGATATAAAATCATTATGATGCATGAGAATGAGAAGACATGTAATATATTTCTAATAAGAATTATTTTTTCATAGCCAAACCAAGTTTTCTTTTTAAATTCTCTAGGATCTATAACCAGTGCTGATGTTCATGCCCTCCTCAATTAACATTAACCTTCTAACCAATTCCAGCACTGACTTATGTATACTTATGTGCAGGTCAGAAGGCAATGGGTCTGATTTTATAGCAGTTGGAGATCTCTTGCTCCTAATTGCTCTTTATGCCCCAAGCTTGAGAAGATATCTGTGGACCGTTGCTGGGTACTCATTCAGCCAGATCTTCCCCAGTCAGAGGGTTTCAGCAGCAGTGTCTAGTTCCCCATTCTCAAGTCAAAGTCTTTATGCATTTGTAATTTTCATTCATTCATTCATTCATTCATTCATTTGTTCAATCAACAAACATTTATTGAGAAACTACTATGTTCCAAAGAGTTCTGCTGTTGAGGGTTTAGTAGTGAACAAATAAGAGTCCCTGATCTCAAGGCATCTATTCTAGCGGGGGTGGGGCAGACAATAAAAGAATGAACAAACAAACAATTACCACAAAACTAACAACAAGTAACCAAGGAAGCTAGGTGCTTTGATGGAAAGTTTGTAGGTGGTGACTGCTTGGGGCCAGGAAGGATTCTTAAAGAGGCGACATTTCAGCTGAAGTTGGAGTGACAGAGGAAGAGTCAGTTATGCAGAGATATGGAAATGGACAAAAAGCCTATCTGAGGGAAAGGTAGGAACAAGCCCTGGGGAAGAAATAACTCTGAAGTGTCTGAGGAACAGTCAAATACAAAGGGCAGGGGGAGTGGTAGGTTAGGAGGTTAGGGCCATAGGCAGGGGTCAGAGCATGAGGTCTCAGGAGGCTGTGGTGAGGAGTTGAAGTTTTATTCTAAGTTAATGATAAATCACTAGAGAGTTTTAAGTTAGGGTGTGATAAGATTGAATTTTCAAGAAAGCATTCAGGCTGTGGTGGGGAAAATGAATGGAGAGAGCTGGGTATGGAGGTTAGTTAGGCTGCTGTAGGATTGGTCCAGGGAATGATGATGGTGGTGTTGGCTTGAGTGGTAGTAATTTAGATGGAAAGAAGGAGAAAATAATGATATGGTGGAAGTAAAAACTTGGGACTGATTTGATGTAGGAAGGAGAGAATAGTGGGTTGAATTGTGGCCCCTAAAAGATATGTCCCCTTGGAACCTCAGAATGTGACCTTATTTGGAATGAAGGTCTTTGCAGATGTAACTATGATAAAGATCTTGAGATGAGATCATCCTGGATTAGGGTAAGTGCTGAATACAAAGATGAATATTCTAATGAGACAGTAAAAGACAGATACAGAGACCCAGAGGGGAAGGTCCTGTGAAGACAGAGGCAGAGTGGGCATTCCTTGACCTGCAGATGTAACACTGCGATCTCCTCAGAGCCACTGGAAGGCATCAACCCTCCGATACCCGTTTTTGGACTTCTTGCTCCCAGAACGCTGAGAAAGATTTCTGTTATTGTAAGCCACTAAGTTTGTGGTAAATTTGTTATGGCAGCCACCGGAAACTAATACAGAGGGGAAGAGGGAAATCAAGGATGCCTCCTAAGTTTTTTTAGTTTTATGTACTTGATGGATGGTGGGTGATAGCACTTACTGAGATTGGGGAAGACTGGGAGAAGAGCAAGATTTTCTACAATTGGTCATATCTTCTGGAGGTGGCAAGGTGGAAGGAATTCCACCTGAAATAGAACGCAGGTCCAGCTTATGGACCCAGGGAAGAGGAGAGAGGTAAGCAGAGGTGGCTCTAGGTCTAGGGTTAAAGCTACAGGGAGGGAGGGCTGGGAGCACTGCTCAAGTGAAAGGCTGACAGGGGAACTCGTGGTGCCTCACCCTAATCTTTTTTCCTTTACTTGGTGCATGAACTCAAGCCATTTACTTAATTTCTTTGAGTCTCATTTACTTGATTTTAAAAGGGAACTTAAAAAAATGCAACACTTTTATTTCAGAGTCAAGAAGATATCCTTCATTTTATCATTTTCCTAAGATATTTTTCTCAAGATCAACATTTTCCTCTTTTTATTTCAGCTTTCAATAGCAAGAGGATTAGTTGCAATGCACAATGTGGTTAAGGGGAAGAGTTCTCCAATAACAGAAGTAAGCTCTGCTACCTTGCAATATTTGGGGACCGAAAGCTAGCTGTGGTTTGAACATGTGACCAGATAACAAGTGCCTTAAACACTATTTCAGTTTTTTTCCCCAGGAATTTCTCAATTTTTGATTCAAGAGATTACCCCCAACCCTTAATGCTTGATCCAGAAGTGATCGCTTTACTCCAACATGGTATTTTATAAGCATGTCAAGGTGTTTTATTGTAAAAGAATTTTCAAACTGTACAATCTAAGAAAAGTCTTTTCAAAGTATTAAGGCATTTTCCTCTTGCTCTCTCCATGGAGGATCACGGGCACCATGATAAAATCAAAGGAATTAGTCAACTCTCCTATGTCAGCTGCCTATAAATTTTCAAGATTCAGTCAGCAATCCCTGAATGTGCTGACAGATTCTTTAGGTTTTGGTTTCTGTGGTTGGGAAACATCTAGGAAGCTGTAAATAATTGCCTCCCTGCCTTTTCTCAAGCTGTTTTCTCTGCCTGAAAACCCCCTCCTCCCATTGTTACATCCATCTTGGCCTCCTCTAATCCTTCAGGACACTGTTTAAAGGCCCCATTCCCAGGAAAATTCTCCATTTTATTTATGATGAGGTGAGAGATGTTTGGAGAAATCTAGGTACTCCCCACCTCCACCCCACTCCAGCCAGCTGTGACCCCACCCTCCTTCCCATGGCAATTTCTGTACCTCACTCTGCTGGCTGGACACTCTGCCTTGAGCACTGTAGTTTCTCTTCTCCTGTTTTTTTCTTCATACTCAGCATCTTGACCTATACTCTATTTACCTCTGCATTCCCCTTGGCATAGTGTCACACAGCGAAGGCTGGAAAAGGTCCATGTGCATGGGTGGATGGATGCATGCTTGTTGGCACACAGGCATGCTGAACACACAAACTGTCTATGAATTTCAGAGCGGCTCTTTCTTTCCTACATGCTTGCCTTGGCAGTATCAGCAGGTGCCACACAGATGGAACATTGAGGAACATGGGTCTTGTTCTTCAGCTTATTTCTGGAACCACCAATGTAGCTCCTTTTTCCTTTTCAATTCTCCCTTGAGTTGTCTTGCTGCTCAGTCTCCCATTAAAACTTCCCCCAATACACACAGCCGGTTTTCCCTGGATAAGGATTGAGCTTGTCTCTTGACCATGTATTCTCTTATCCATGGTTTTTGTGCCATGAACGTAGACTCTTAGATTACCTTGGATAAAGCTCTTCTGAGCTCAGGCCATTCTCTGGGACTGTGCTTCCTATATTCTACTATTGGGCCCGTCTTGTCTTTATTAATGGGGCATTTTTCACTTTATTGACAGTAACTCAGGGAAAATTGGCTTCCAGAGAGATTATTCTATCTCTGGAGAGACAGATTCAGAGAAAGATAGGCTTCAGCTTATTTACCTATTACGTTTCGTGGCAACATTGCTTTAGAGTACAGAAAAGCTACCTGTGCTTTTAGGCTCATCTAAACAGCTGTAGTTTAGGGAGACTCAGTTCCATGTAATTATTTGGTAACTTGTAATGGGGCCGCACTGTATGATGGCATGACAAGGGGAAGCATAGCTGTAAAGCTATCAGACTGTTTTTTCAAAGCCAAGCAGGAAAATCAGGTTCATTGCTTTCCAAAATCCATTCTATATAGTTATAACTATCTCTACCTCATGTCAATAATCTTATTAATACTATAATTTAAAAGACATCGTTGTAAAACAACCTAGATTACTGAATGTCAGAGTTCGAAGACCCTTAGAGACCATCTAGTCTGACATTTGTCCAGAGTGGGGATCGTATCCCTGATGGCATCCAGGGTCATTTTGATGAAGTATTTGGATACAGTCCTAGATACTATTGACTCATATAATGAGAGGCATTCCCTTTTTAATTGGCCAAGGAGAAGGCTGCATTTGGAGCCAACATGCCCTGATCACCTCTCCATTACTTACTAATCATCTTTATTTATTCATTTGTTCATAAATAAAGTGAAAGAAAATTCCAGGCTCCAAACCTTTGGTAGGCAACTCTCTCTATGAGATGAATTCCATTAATGCCTTTGCTGTTACTATGTTTATTTTTCATGGCCCACATCTATATGTGGCTGGGGATATTCATTTCTATTTAAGGTAGTGATAGAAGATTTCCATTTACAAACAGTTACATAAGTAAAAATGTGTTTTAATTAATGGGAAAGTAATAACATTTACTGAGACCCACAGAGTCTCAGGCTCTGGAAATTCTATGGTGAAAAATGAAGATATAGTCCTCACTCTTTAAAATTAGGTCGGTTTTGCTGAACTTCACAGTTTTTATTACTTGCCTTTGTCCCTCTAACTTGAAGCTTCTAGGAATTATTTCCACCAAATATGTGACGTAATTCTTTCTTGTGGCAATGAACTCAAGAACACATGATGCAATAGGAAGTCAGGTGGGGCTGGGATGTGTCAAGGCATTCCAGATTAGGGCCACTCCTGCAGGCAAGCGGCCTCACACAAGCCTCTCTTCTTCTTACAAGATGATTTAACTCGTGGCTGATCCAGGAAAGAGTTAGTCCACCAAATGCTTCCATGGCTTCTGTCAGGAGATGGATAGATGCTGCTCTTGAAAGCTCACAGGATGTCATGTAATCACAGAAGGTGGATGGTTGCCACATCTGAGAAGTGATTGGTGATGTTGTCTTCAGGAACTGCTTCCCCTCGATTGTCATCTTAGGTTTCACTTTTCCAAATCAAGTGGGGAAAAAAAGATACTGGGGTCTGGCGAACATCTGGGTAGCAAATTGGTCAAAGGGATCTGTTTTTCTTTTCCTTTTACAGCAAGGAAACTATCCTCCATTCCTAGGAAAATGATTAATGATAGCACACGGAAGCCAAAAGCTTATGAGCTTTTATACTTTTTTTTTTTTCTCTCCTACTTATGGACAGATAGGCTTTTCCTGTATATTTTGGCTTGGGACATTCAAAATTCCAGGAATCTCCCCAGCCCTGTTTCTTGAAAGGCCTGTGGATTTTATTGATTGACTTCCTTTTTGATGCACCTGACTAATTATTCGTTGTAGATGACACACAAATTTCTGAAGCCTTTATGCTTACCTTTGCCACTTCAATTTCAATCTCTATCAAGTGAAGGCAAACCACAGCCCAAACAGACAGGAAGTCATGTTCACAGGTGTGTGGTGACCTGGAAGAATCGGCTGACTCATAAATTAGGTCAGGGTCATCTCCTGTGGCCACTTCAGAGACCTGGCCCCAAGTTCCCAGCTCACCCATTCCTGCAGTTGCTTGAGGCCTCACAGCTCCCTCTTTAGCTCATAGGCGCTAGAAAGCACAGTCCAATTCTGTGTGTATATATAGGAAGGAAGGGTGTTGGTTCCTTCCTGCGCCTCATGACACCAATGAAGCGTCCTCTCTCTGCTGCAAGACCCTCCCCCTACAATCCTTACTTCCACTTTCATTCTTTTCAGCTTGACCATTCTCCTCTTAGATGAAGGGTTTCTCCACGGTTCTTCCCGTTTCTCACTCCTGAGTGCACAGGGCAGCCTTTCTGTTGTGATCTGGATCTATAGGGCCTCTTTTCTTTCATCCTTATGCCTCCAGATTTGTACCCCGACACTGGCTGTTAATCCCTCAGGTTGTTCCTCCCCACCTCCCCTCACACACACACACAGAATGGGAAGGCCTGCTGAGGGGCCCCCCTCTGCAGCAGAGCCTGAGCCACACTTCCGCCACAGAGAAGTGGCTCCCCCTCATCCAGCCCGCTTCCAGGTTACCCTTGGATGTTTGAGGGATTGGTCTTACTGTGGCCCATTTGGCCTTCTCATAAGCCTTGGACATTGAGGTCAGACAAAGGAAGGAGAACTGAGAAACTAGCCCTTTGGAAACCCACCCATCTCTGCACCACGCCCCCCTCCTTATTCTTTGGCTTTGTTTATGGTTTTCCCCATTGCGTTTTCACTCATTCTAGGCCCAGTTCTCACAACCTCTGCTCCAGTCTCTAACACTTTATCTCCTGGATCAGTTCGTTCTCACCTTAGAGCACAGGGTCTGTGCTCACCTCCTTTATCTTCTTTCTTACTTAAGCATCTGTGAGTCCCTTAAAGGCAGAGCACAAGCCAGATGTATCTGTTTCCTCCATCGTTCACAGTACAGGGCCCAGCCCATAGCAAACACTCCATTTGCCTACTTACTGAAAGCTGGAAGAGATGGTGGGACACACCTCCGTGGCATGATATAAGGATGCATTAGAGCCCTGTATGGTCTTAAATACCCAAGAACACCTGAAATGGAAAGAGAAGCCAGTGAGGGGAAGGCACAAAACAGCTCTTCATTCCTGAGTCTCTGCAGCCAGCCAGTATTGACTGAGCACCTTTTCTGTGCAGGTGCCACGCTGAGGAGGGAGAAAGATCTTTTGGAGCTTTGGAGTTTACTGTCTAGAAGATGTATGTGTGTATGCCTTTTGCAAAGTAATTTACATAAAAATTTAGTTCTATTTATGAATACTAATAAATTAGCAATGGGACTAGAAAAATTATGTAATGTGTAGGAATGACAGAAATGATAAAATTTAAGAAAGACTTAACAGAAGAGTTACATAATGTGTATGAAGGAAACAATTCAGTTTTATTTTTATTTAAAAAACAAGTTGTGCCTAGTCCCTCCCAGACTTTGTAACCCAGGAGAGTTCCGATTACGTTTGCTTAAGAGTAGTCATTACTGTGTGTTATAATGTGCCTCTCCATGTGTAATGCCTGGCGATTACACTGTCCATCTCTGAATTGTTCATATAGTTGTACCAGCCTGTGTTACTTACATAGTTAAGCAAAGCTTTAATACTAAAAAAGAGGCATTTAGTCAATAGCGTAAAATCTCTGCAAGGGAGAGTATTAACAAGCTTATTAATAAGGTTAATAAACACATTAATAAAGTTAATATGTGTATGCTCATCAAGTTAACCAGTTAATATCGGCAGTGTTTATTATAAAGCAAAAGAGCATCTAAAGATTAATTAGATCCAGATATATTCTGAATCATTAGTTTCCTTTCAATTCAGAGGCATAGAAATGTACTTTGAACTAGAAAGAATCAGGCTGTCTCGTAGGTGAGAATGACTGAACAAATAATGAACATCCCATTTCAATGTCTCTCTTTATGTCTCTTTTTAGTTTATAAAAGAAGTTATAAAAATAAAATGATAACATTTTATATTACTGATGTTATGGTATTTATACAAGGTATATTTTCTTTTAAAGATTTTTTAAGATAAAAATTCGTATGTAAGGTATACAACATTATGACTTGATATACCTACATAGTGAAATGATTACTACAGTCAATCTAATTAACGTATTTTCTCATATAGTTACCATGTATGTGTGTGTGTATGTATGTGTGTGTGTGATGAGAGCACCTGAAATCTACTCTCTTAGTAAATTTCCAGTATTCAATATAGTATTATTAACAAGGTACATTTTCCATTATACTTTCAACTACATAGTTAAATAGAGCATGATTCAAATAGAATTTATGAGGGTATGCAAATTGACCAGGAACTGAATGATGCATAGCTAAACCCAGAAATAAACAACATTTGCTTTAGATCTTAAAGTCCATACATCCCAAAGTTCATATCTTTTCCCATTAGCCAGTTAGCAGACTATTTCTACATGTACCAGTCACGCACATGATATTCCAGACTGTAGAATGCAGAACGGCGTGGAGTTGTAAGCAGCAACAACATAACATCCTACCAGTGGCTGCCTGCGGATCGCTCCCTCACTGAAATACTTTCTTAGGTGTCAGTTTGTTTTGAAGGAGGTGTTTAAACTTTCAAAGTCTACTGATGACAATCTGATTTTTTTTTTCAGAAATGTCTAGTGAATTCCAAACTATTTTACACATAACCTATGGGGCAGAGCTTTGAACGCAGGCCGTCCATTCTTCTGGACACTGGAGAAGAATAAAAGCCATTTTTCAAGGAGACTCCTGACCCAGTCCCTATAGGCTGGTGGCTCTCAGCTGTGTGTGTGTGTGTGTGTGTGTGTGTGTGAGAGAGAGAGAGAGAGAGAGAGAGAGAGAGAGATGGCATGTTTCTTGCATCAGGAACCCAGCACCCACTAGAGCAGTGTTTTTCAAACTGTGGGTTTCAACCCATTAGTAGGTCAGAAAGTTAGTTTAGTGTACCACTGTCCAGTAGAAATGCGAGCCACATATGTAATTAAAATTTTTGTTAGCCACATTAAAAAAAATCAGTTGAAGTTAATTTTAATAATATATTTTGTTTAATCCATTATATTAAAAATATTGTTGTTACATGTAATTTATATAAATTATTAATGAGATACTGTACTTTTTTTTGTACTAAGTTTTCAAAAACTGGTGTTTATTTTACTCTTTCAACACACCTTGATTCAGACTAGCCACATATCAAGTTCTCAGTAGCCACATGTGACCAGTGGCTACCATATTAAACACCTGAGATAAATGTTTGCAAGTTTATACATTGAAGTAGAATAGAAAAGAATGGAAAATTTCAGAAGGCATCGGTCATAATGAGGTAAATAATTTTTCGGGGGATTTTAAATATGTTTCTGAGTGAGGATCATGATTAAAAAGTAGTTTGAAAGCTGATGCAGTAGAGCACATTGATCCTTCTCCCACCTTAAATGCCTATGGAGATGAATGGAAGACAATTGCTTTCTCGGCAATATGAAAGAGATCCAGTGGGCATTTGCCAGGCTCACCGCTTCTTGATATCTGTTCAAGACTTAGATAGCTATTAAGATTTTGAAGGATTCCTTAAAGGGCATGCAGCTCACCATTCTGCATGTATGGTAAAACTTTTATGGACCAGGCCAGATCAGCCGAGAGAGAGAGAGTCCTTGACCCTAATCAGTTTGTTTTTTTTCTATAATTTGACTTTGGTGTGATATCATCATAATGGGCTGCAAAGCTGCTCTAAAGAATAGTGTTGTCAGCATGTATGTGGGCACTCTAATGCATTGCTGGGAGAAGGTGTGTTGGTATATTTCTGGTGGGCAATTCAGTGATACATATCAAAGAATTTTAAAATATGTGTGCCCTTGGACCCAGCACTTCCCGCTTTTAGAAATAAATGGAAGTGACACATGTGAGCATAAAAATTCGGCTATACTAAATGCATTGTGGTATTTTGGATTGGATCCTGGAACAGAAAAAGTTCATTAGTGGAAAAAGTAATGAAATATAAATTAGGTATGGAGTTTAGTTAATACTAATGTGCCAAAGCCGGTTCTCAGTTTTGACGGCTATACCGTGGTGATGTAAGATGTTAATGTCAGGGGAAACTGTGCGTGGGGTATACGGGAACTCTCCATACTGTCCTTGAAACTTTTCTCTAAATCTCTAAAATTATTATAAAATAAAGTGTTTATTAAAATATTTTAATTAAACATTTTTAATTATTAAAATTTAATTTTTATAAAAAATGAGAATTTTCATTGCAATACTACTTATGAAAGCTAAAAGTTAGAAACAGCCTAAATAGCCCATCGTTGGGGGTTGCTGACATATCTTGATACCTCATAGAATGAAACACCAGGCAGTCATTTAAATAATGTTTTAGATTGTATTTGCTAACAAATAAAGATGCTCACAATATATTATGTGAAAAAAAGCAACTTCCGAAATATTATATTTTATTTTTTAAAGGACAAATAAAGTCATTTATTTAAAAATGTGTATTCAGTAGTATACTATATATAACTTGGAACAGAAATTACAACTATCATCCTCAGTCTCCCTCACGTGCCTTCTGGTCACTGACCTTCCCCAGGGGAACCACTTGTCCAGTCTCTAACATTATAGATTAGTTTGCCTCTTTCAAACATAATATAAGTGGAATCATGTAATATATACGTGTGTGTATGCGTGTGTGTGTATCTACTCTTGTGTGCGGCTTCTTTTGCCTCTCAAAATATTATTTTATTAAAACATGTATATAAAGAGAATTGACATATTGTTCATCAAAATTTTAAACTGTTTATCCCAAAGTCGATACGATTAGAAATTTAAATATGTATATGTATATTTTGTGTGTGTATATGTGTTTTCTAGTTTTCTTATGTGGTGTTTATGTTGGTTTTCCAATAAGAATTTTTAAAGGTTTTAAATTTTACTTGTAAAAGCAGAACGATGAGTCGGAGTGCCCTGACATGGGGTGACAGTGATGACTGTGCCCTCGGAAACAAGGGACTCAGATTGCCCTCTGAGAATTAGGCTCAGAAATCAACGTTGAAAATACTAGCATTGAGTCTGCTGAAATCTCTTTAAAGAAATCAGAATGACTCACAGGTCAGAATTAGTCTTGGCTACAACCAAACTTGACATTCAGAAATGCAATTCCACATACGTCTGTCAGAAAGGCGTTTGTAAAGAATGGATGCGTCCACAGGAAAGTCACAGAGGCAGCCGGCGCCTATCTCAGCAGGCTCTGGAGTGATGTGCCCTGTCACACTGGCCTGGTTTTTCTTCTTCCTGGTGGGTTTATCCCATGGTGAATTGGAAGCATCATCATGTTATGCTGTACTTAGTTAAGCATTTAGATCACTCAGTAATTCCCTAACTCTAATTAGGGTTAGGCCCACAAAAGAGCCTGCTGGTCACTTTGCTCTCCATGCAGCCTGTCCACAGCTGGCCAGGCTGACACAAGCATCCATCTGCTTGACAACGAGTTTCCTCATTGTGAATTAGCAGATTTGGCAACTAATTTGATGAGTGTATCTGTAAGCATTGTTAGAGTGAGTCAGTGCTCTGGGTCCAGTCAAATCTGTGGCTTAGACAGGGGGAATTTATGAGCCCAGGAGTGGAGGGGCTAGACAGTAGACCCTTCGAACTGCCTCTTCTCATTGCTGCAAGTCGCATTTCTCCTGGCATGAGGCAGCTCACTTATTTCTTTTGTGGTGCCCTGCCCTTTCATCTGGCCTTAAGAAAACCAGTCTCGTCCTCTTGGGTAGGGCAGCAGGGCCTAGTGAAGTGAGTGCTTATAGGAACCTGGCCAAAGAACTCAGCGAGACATGAGAACCTGACAGACTTCCGATGAGGTTTGAGTAATTCCAGGTATCGACCTGAGCTTGGTGGAGATCCCTCATGTCCATTATGGCTCTGTTATGGTGAGAGAAGCATTAAACTTGGAGTCAGCAGGTTTTGGTTCTATGGGTTTGGCTTCATTATCTGGATGTCTTTGCATAAGCCAACTTTTAGGATCCTTGACCATAAAATTAAGGATAATAATACCTATCACACGGCATTGTTATAAGTTTAGTTGCTATGATGGATGGGAATGTATACTATAAACCAGAAAGAAACTTACAGAGTAATGTGATGTCTTTATTCATGAGCCGTAATTGGAATTTGTGTGTGTGTGTGTGTGTGTGTGTGTGTGTGTGTGTGTGTGATTTTCGAAATGCAAACAAATTGAATTCTTTTATGTCCTAGAAAGTAAAGAGCCAATTTGGTTTATCATGTAATGTATGGAAATACATCAATACTAAAGTGATAGCTAACAATGCCCTAGCTTGTACAAAACTTTATAATTGAATACTTGATATTAAGAATCCAATAATTAGGGTTTGTTTTGGATGATTGCTTTGCATCTAAATTAGATTTCTATTTACTGTTTTTAAGATACAATTTCATAAAGGAGATTCTTCTGCTGCCAAAATTCCAAAGCTGTGGCAGAATCCTCTCCAACCTAGAAGCCCCTAGAATTTTTATGGGTAATTTTCTGTGATCTTAATGACCACACCACTTGATTCCCTTGTCTAGCCTATGCCCTACTTCTTAGAAGATTGAGTTCACTTGTGACCTTTGCATGACCACACACAGTGCAGCAGGAGAAAGACCCTTGGAAGTGCAGTGAGAAGATCCTCACTGTGTGGCTTGTGTATGTCACTTCACCTCTCCATGTCTCAGATTCTGCTAATAAAATGGGGGAAAAGACTGACTTTGCAGGATATGGTTTTGATGGATCACTGAAGGGGAAATTGCTTCGTAAACTATTTAAAGTCTCATTACAGTTATTACCTCCTTATTTTGTTTGTTCCATAAAATGGTAACACTGAACATTTTGGACTTATTTCTAAGACTGAGACGTAGCATAGGGCAGGCTGACTTCCTGACCCAGACTGCTTGGTGTTTAGACACCATCCTGCCAGGTCTTTGGGTCTTGGCCATGCCCATTGGTTGAACTCTCTCTAATGGTTTCAGGAACTACTCTGATTCCATGAGCTGCACTTTAAAAATTCTTTCCAGTGTTCTTAGTTCTTCCTCCTGTAATGAAAATAGAAAAAACCTATGCCCTTTTCTGCTATGTTATAAATTGAAATTTCGAAGACAACAACCATGTTCCCTCCACTATATTTCTCTTTTCCACACCTCAGTTCCCTTTACTGTCCTTTGACTGAAATATTTTCCAAACTGTTCAACATCTTGGCTGAGCTTCTCCAAATATTTGGCAATTGGTCAGTATCCCCCTTAAGATCTATCACCTGAGTTATACATAAGAATGGCTATCATTTACAGAGCACTTACTCTGTGGTAGGCACTTTTCTAAGAATTTTATGTAAATTACCTCATTCAGTCCTCATAATTACCCTCTGACAAAGAGATTTTTATTATCTCCCTTTTTAGAGAAAAGGAAATAGAGGTATAGATAGTAATTTGCTCACACAGGTAGGAAGTGGAGAATCTGGGATTTGAATACTGGCCGCCACTGTATTCTTTGGCCCTGTATAAAAATAAATGTATGTCCCTATCTTTGGGCTGATGAGCACAGGAGAAGGCTAATCATTATCCATCCATTCATTAGGAGACTTTATTATTGACACGCACTATGTTTTACTCTGTTGCACAAGTCCAAGTGGCTTCCTTCTGGATCTGGGTTTTCCCACAAACCACATCAAGGGGTTTGACGAGGCAGTTTCTAAAACAAACACCTTTATCGCAGTAATATTTGATAATTTCATGGCCTAGAAATTTACAGAAATGGTAGCTGACAATGTCTGTCCTGGCACTTATGCCAACATACGTGCTAAATTATCCATTATTTAGACTTTTCAAAGTTAGTTGAAAGCAGTTTATTTACTAAGAAAATTTTGTTCTGATCTTGGCAATTATTTCTATATTATGGGAGTATTTTGAAGAAAATTTGTTCTGGTGAAACTGGTCAGATTTATTTCAGATCTGGTCTGCAGTCCTCTCTATTCTGATCTAGTCTACAGGGCACTTGATTGCTGATTCTTCTTTTTAAAGCCCAGATCTGATAGTTTAGTCTGTTGACCAAAAATCACAACTTACCAGTGTTTACTGATTGGGGCGGTCAAACTCATGAGCATTCTATTCATGGCCCTTGACCCAAGTTTCAGTCTTTTTCTCTAGCGTGCATTTTTACCCACATCAGCTTTGTATTTGGTTCACACTTCTCCCTCTGCTTGGAATGCCCTTACCCCTTCTCCTGTTGAAATTCTACTTGTCTTTTACAGTCTGCACAGATAACACTTCTTATTTCAAGCCTTCTGTGTTTTCTTCGGTCAGACAATCTCCCACCTCCAAACTCCTATAGCATTTAAACTGTGCTTTTCTCTCACTGCCATTTACTCCAGTTTAATTGTAATAATTATTGGTCATAGACAAATAAGTGATCATATTCATGTAACAGAGCTTTGTTTTTGATGAATACAAAGCTCAATAAAAGTCTGTATAGGTATCTGCTCTGAATCCTTGATTATTTTTAAATGAGGCAGTCCTAAGAAAATAGATAACTGAAAAAAAAGTCCACTTCAAGAAGAGTCTGAACTCTTAAAACTATCTTAGCAATGATAAATTGTATCCATCCTAGAAAGTGCCTCAAGAATAAAGTTTGAGGGCGCTTTCTTTTTTCTAGGTTACTGGCTTTCTAGAATCTGTAAAGACAAAGTATATAGCTTTGTTGAACCATTATGTTTTCTATAGGTGTTATAGTATAGAAATAGGATGGCTTTTGGGGTCTGGCATAGGTAACTTCTGGTTTCACCTCTTGTTTCTTTCCCTAAGTGTCTTTTTTGTTAAAAATGAAGGAAAGAATTTTTTTGTGCTGGCCACTGCTCACCAACTATGAATATCCTTCTTTCATCTGGGGACCATTTTACATTACAAATTCTACTTCCTCAAGGTAGGAGCCAGAATTTTCAGGGCACAGGTGTGTGACCACAGGTTTCACCAGTCAGAGCTATTCATGTGAGACTTCACCTAAGTCAGAGCGACTTGAGCATCAACTGCTATGAACGCTTCATGTTTTGGTGGGGATGGTGGTGTGGCATCTGTCTGGAGTGAGTAGTGGCCGACCCTCTATGTCCAGGACCTGGGGTTGCTGGTGCAAGCTGTGGTTTCTTTGTGCAGCAGAAAGGACTAAGATATCTTTACTGTGCTTGGGCAGTATGGTTTGGTTGTTGCTCCTGACAGTGTAGACTCCAAACTGTAATCTCAGGCTTTCTCCAGAGATTCTGCATATTATTTCAATAAATCTCTTTTTACTTAAATTCGATGGAGGGATTCACTTGGTTTCAACTAAGACCTCTGACTAATAAGAGGGACATAATTCTATGTGACAGGATGTTAAATGTGATTCTTCCAGTTCCCTTGGAATTTCAGCAAAAATCCTGAAGGAGGAGAAAAATGTAATAGGTGCACATGCTGAAGGAAGCTACTGGACCACCCCTGCCAGGCTGAGAGATTGTAGATCTGGTTCAGCCGCCATTAGCCCAATTCTCCACTTCTCAGCTGCATGAGAGGTGGAGGCCGAACCTCCAGGATAATAACAAATTCCTCTGGAGAGAGTTGTTTTCCTCAATCTAAGTGAGAAAGAGTTCAGAAGAATCACATGAAGCTTGTTATCATGTGTCTGCTGTAGGTTTAGAGGATACAGGAGTAGATACTTAACTAATTCCATGTCTCTGACCCCACAGGCCATCATTCAGTGATGCTCTTATATTTCCCCCACTGGAGGCTAACACTAGATAAAAACATATATGCATATTTCATAATCAAATTAACTAATTAATAATCTGTATATAGTGTTCACTCCACCAGTCTTACATAATCTTTTCATTGTCTTTATGAAGTCCTACGTTAAAAAATCTTTTATAGGTATTACTATAGCTAGTGATCTGCAGTGAATGGCTCTCAAGTCTTGCTGTATAGATTTCAGTATCTGAATGGGAGGAATAGTTGAACAATTCTACCCCTCCCCCTGCCCCCCTGGTTCCCCCTCCAACACACACATATTGACTTTGGAAATTCTGGTCAAGTCAGGCAAGTATCTATCTGTGTTTGCCCTGAGTTCTAGATGCCCCTCATTCAGCACTTGGTACGTGGTGGATGCTTCATCCCTAGAAGACACCCACTGTGTGCCGCATCAGTTTTTATATCAGTAACTTACAGTGTTTTAGCTGCCTAAAATGATAATTCATTCTTGTGGCTATCTGCGTCCAGTAATGATATCCCCCATTTTCTATGAGGTTGGCAAGGACAGAGATATTGCATTTGTCTTACAAATTTGCTGGGGCAGAGCCAGGGTAAACATTGACTGGAGGTCCCATTTAAGGCCAACTCATTAGGATTTTAACCAATTTGCAAGAATAATCTCAATTAGCATAGCTCATTAGACTCTAATTGGACTTGAAGGCATTTTTTTTAACCTGCTAGCCTTAGTGGGTCTCTTGAGGATGTGTTGCCGGGGGTGGATGGTTGTCTACCTGTGGACGTGCCAAAGAGTTAATTTTCCCACAGCAGGGTGGAGTAATCCAAAGAAAACAAACGAGAAATCAGACTGGCTTGACAAAAGCACTATACGATTGTAAAAAGGATGACTTACTCGGTGTTATGCCAAAAATGTGTCCTGGCCCTAGTCCTAGCTAGTACCTATCATGTGCCTGCAGCAGTGTCTTGGGAGCCTCTTCACTCAGGAAAGTATTTGTAAAGTGTCCAACCTGTGTTCTTCCAGTTAACTCTTTGTAGATGCCGGTGCTTCCCCTCCCCCTCACCGTCCTTGAAGTTAGGAAATCTTTGATATCTGTTGATTTTGGTTGTGAAATATATCATCTCAAGATTCAAGACACCCACTATCTTTTGATGTGTTTCATTCCCAGGAGTCCTTGGACTTGGAAGAGTACCCAGGGGTCCCACCCAGCAGAACTCCCACTTCGCAATAGTAGGCATAGGCACCCATTGCCTCCACTTCCAGGAACAGTGGCCTCTTCAGCCTTCCTCTTTTCCACCTACCCAGGTCTCTTGATTTCTGGAGCCACACTGAGTATGCCGCATCCAGCTCCTACATGACAGCCTTTCAGACACATCCAGGACTCCCTTGTCTCTGCTCTTCTTCAGGCAAAGAACTCCCTTCTCCCTCAACTGTTCCTCAAGTGGTGCCATTTTGAGATCTTTCCCCATCCTGACCTACCACCCTCCTTCACTTTGTTACATTTGCTCATTTGCAGTAAAGGGCTTGAAACAGAGGACATCCTTCCCCCTGCATCACACCCCCAACGCTGGCATAGAATGGAATTTCATCTTCCTTGTCCTGGCCTTTATATTTTTGTTGATATAGCCAGCAAAGTGGTACCCTTAGCTTCATTTGGCAGTCTTATCAGGACTTTGCCTTATTCCAAGCATCATGCTAACCAACCTTTCATACTTTGGCCTTTTTCGTGTAGCAGCTCAGTTTTGTTTATCAACGCTGTGACTCACCTAGCAGCAGGATTTTGTAGTGACCCCATTTAATTTAGTATTGTTGGATCTGGATGGTCTTTCTCAGGAACCCACTCAAGGATTAAGAAATATGGACTGTGCTCAAAACAGCCCTGTGTTTGGGTTAGTGCTTTGCTGTTGCTATCCTGAAATTCTTAGTTTTTGAACAAGAGAGCTTACATTTTCATTTTGCACTGGCCCAACAGATTTCACAGCTGATACATTTTGATGAAGCAGTTTTGGTACAAAGTTTCAGTGATAAGTCCAAACCACCCAGAGTTCTTGGTAGAAAACAGCCCAGTGGTGTCGTGGAGTATGGAGATGCCTCTCTAGACCAACGACACATTCTTTGGGGACTTCCCAGGGTTGGCCTGCCCTTGGAATGCCCTGTGCGTGCTCTCTCCTTCCTAATGTGTTCTATACTCCTCCTTCCTATAGTGCCTCTGGCTTTTAACACCTCTTTTCCTAAATGGCCATCTCCTTGCCATCTCCTTTTCCCATAGCAACTCTTCCCTTGGAAATTTTAAGCCCCCAACCCCCTCCAGTGTCATGTAAATATTCATGCCTCACAGCATCTGCTCTGAGTGCACGCTTCTCTTTGACCAACCTTCTCTGCTGTTGGGCTGACAGACTGGGGCTAAAGTTGGAGGAAAGGAGAATGTGAGAGTATAGGGAGGGGTCTCCTCCACAGTTTGTTTTTTCCTTCAACTTCCTTAACAGTACAGTTTCACATGGTTGATGTTTGTGGCTCTCACTAAAATAAAGCACAAAGGGCTAAAATTCATTGAGAGTTTCCTATATGCCAGGGCCTTTACAGATATTATATAATATTTAAAATAACCCTCTGAGGTAGATGCCATTATTATCATTCCCATTTTATAGATGAGAAAATTGAGGCATAGTAAGCCATTTATTTAGAGTCATCTGACTTACAGGTAGCAGAGTTGGTCATCAAACCAGACAGATGGTTTGGCTCCACAGCCCACACTCATCACCACTCTGCTCTCTGCCATGACACTACGGGATGTGCTTGTGTTTGCTTACCATGGTATCCCTACATGTCTAACTCTTGGCATACAACAGGCCTTCCATAAATACGGAATGACTCATGGAAGTTGACCAATTACTTCTTCTTAATTTTAGGGTTTCTTTTCTCTTTGTTGCAGGGAGAAGGGAAAGGGATAGGTTAGATACACAGTACTGTTGAGGGTTAAAACGCTGCCTTCAGAGCATCCAGTACTTTATAGGCAGGCTACAGAAGCCCTGGTAGAATGGAGCTGACAATAGGACTGTGATTTCAGGACCTGGTGCTGCAAACTCACTGCTTGCCTTTTAGTTATTATGGCCTGTTCTGACCATGATCCACCTTGGTGTCGATGGAAAACAGCGCCACGATATTTCCAGTGAAATGTGGCCCAAGAATCATGGAAAGGGATGGTGAGTGGAGAGCTCAGTTGACATTCTCCATTTCAGATGTGGTTAAGGGCACAGTTTCCTCTCAGTGTATTCTAGGCTTTGGCCCTTTGGTGACTAAGGAGGGTGATTCATCAGTAATCTTCCTATTTTCACTATTAAAACAGTTCTATCCCAATCTAGTTCCTATTGCCATGTTGAGTTTGTTAATATTTAAAGTGGGGGTTGTAGGTGATGGGGAACATAAAGGTAATCCCTCAGGGAACAGACACCATAATTTATGGTTCACTGCAGAGGTTAAGGATAAGGGGTTCTGATCACACCCCATTTTATTTCATTCAACTATACAAAAAGTATCCTGGGCCAGGCTCTGTGGTAGTTGTTGTGAATACAGAGAGGAATAAGACAAAATTACTTTCCTGGGTGTGTGTGGCACATACTTTTACATCCACCCTAATATCAGGCTGACTAATTTGGGTTAATCCAGTTAGCTGTGTTAAAATCCAGAAAAAAATCATGAGAAGAAATGCCATTTGGGCTCTGCCTAAGAGGATCTGGAAGATTGACAAGAAGGGATGGTGGAATGATATTCCAGGTTAGTGGGGCAGAATCAACAGAAGTCTGAAAGATGAAGGTGTTTTTGAGGCATAGGAAGCAATTGGTTAGTTATTGAATGAAGGCTTGATACTACATGAGGTAGAGAAAGCATGTTATAGCCATACCATGGAGGGACTTTACACTTTAGCTAATAGCAGGGAGGTGGTGACAGTGGGGAGGGATCTTCTTCCTCTCCTCTCTCCCATCTCCAACAATCCATAATTAAAATTCAGCTCTTAGATAAGAAGGGCAAGGGCAGAGAAGTGGGACTCGCAGTCCATATGGCTCCTCCTTCAAGAGGCCTGCCCAGCTCTCCAACTTCCTGAAGATTTAATTCACAAATGTTTCTTTCATATCATTCCAACACCATTCCACCTGTGCATCAAGCAATCTATACGTGAATGCTAAATTAAGCCATAACCGAATTTGTACTATTTCAAGTCACTCTGTTAGATGTTGAGAGGAGATATCAAACTGAATAAGACAAGCAGGCTTTGCATGGCAAGTTTATACTCTATTTTTATAATAGCTCCTTGAATTTGGTATAGATGGTAAACTGAGGCTTTAGAGGGTTAAGTAACTTGCCCAGGGTCATGTAGGGTAATGAGCGATTGAGCCTGGATTCAAACATTGGAAGCTCTGGACCTCAGTTTCCTGGACTGTTATGTGAGGAGACTATAAATACACCATGGAGGAGCTGAAGATGAAATGAACTAGCATAAGTAAAGCCCCAGCACCATGCTTTACACCTAGTTACTGTTGTTATTGTCATTGCTTTCCACAGAGTTAGTATAGAGCTGCGTCCGGGACTCAGGGCTTTTTAAGCTCCCCCTAAATTTATATTCTTTTTGCAATTCTGTACTGTCTCCCAGCAAGATGATACAGCATATTTTGGTTTAGCTTCTCAATATAAAAATTGAAGGTATAAATAGACTAGAGAGTGAAGTGGCATTAAAGCGATGCTGGAAATGTGATTAACAAAGTAGATGACTAGTCTGAGGTACGTGCCAATCCACCATTCTTCAGAGTTCACTAAGCTCTCTCCTAGGATCAAGTCCAATTCCAGCGAAACTGTCACCCAGCGATGATCAGACTTGAGCTCCCAATGGCCTGACTTTCGCTGACAGTAGCATGACTTTGTGCTCATTGCTTCCACAGAAGTTGCCGCATCCAAAAAGGCTTTGGAACTTGGCAGACTTAAGTTTACATCCCAATTCCAACACTTGTTTTGCTCTCTGATCATGGTTTAGTTGCTTAACTTTTTTCAGTCTCAATTATCCCCGTCGTCAAATGGGAATACTAATACCTGCTCACAGGATTGTTGTAAGGTCATATGAAAGTCAAAATTATATACAGCATTTCATTAAAAGAAAATTTTACATCTTTTGTAAGAAAGTTGTTAATGAGTCTTAGATAACAGTCCATGTGGTATGTTTACTTTTATAAATGCTTCTTTGAAAGAGAAAGCCAATTTCCTCAGTCTGGATCTTTGGGTGACATTACACAGAGAAATGTACAAGAAGCCAGAGGGAAGCCCAGGAGAGATTTGCTGCCAGCCCAGATTTCATTCTAACCAAACCCATTGTGTGGAAGCCTGCATTTATAGTAAGATAAATCAGAAAGCAGTTACTCCCTTCTTAAAGGACTTGGAAAGAGTGTATGAAATCTGTCTGAAAGTAGTTTGGAAAGGCTTAAATGTAAAACAAAGAATAAATTTATATTAGGATCTTGGGTGATTATTTAAAATTTATTTTCCATTTTGTCACATTATCTTCCAGGAGAAGATATAGAAACAATGAAATAAAAAAATGTAAAAGATTAAATAATTAAAAATTTTCCTTTTCCAGCTTTCTAGGAGCAGTTGTTTTAAGTACAGCATGTATGCTCCATTTCCCTTCTTGTTTCCCTATTACTCTCCATTTTTAATGTCCATTTTTAATATTTTCATCTTAATGCCATTATTCCTTATTCTGTTTCTGTCTTCTCCTTTTGTATTTTTAGGTTATGTCTTTTTGAGGGCAAAAGAGTTAATTTGGTTAGTTTGTCAAATAGTTGTTAATTCAATTATAGGAAATAAAAATCCAAACCACAAAACAAAACCAAAACCAAAACAAAACAAAAAAAGAAACCAAAAAGAAAAAAATGCAACCCGCCACCACCACCAACCACAATCATCAAACCCTACACCCAGACTTTCTCACAAGCACTGAGTAGCTCAACTTCAAAGAGTGACTGTGCTGTTCAGTTTTTGTTGGCAGTGGTAGTGAAGCCACTCTCCTTTTGCTTATAGTCACATAAACCAGTTCCTCATTCATTTATTCCTTTCCAGCACTTAGAGTTGAGTGCCCTTTCATGGTATTTTTTATTACTAGAGTGGTTGTCTCTTTCAACCAATGAAGAGCTGATTTTTAATCCTAACTTCATCACTTAGAATTTAATCACATGGTCAGTCTAAGACTGTGTTTCCTTATCTGTAAAATGGGGAACTGTTATGAGGATCAAATTAGATAAGAGATATGAAAGCCCTTTTTCTTTTATCCCTGTTGAAATCCTATTTCAAAACTATTTTTTTCCAAAGAGATGATAGTTACCTTTAATAGTACATGAAATTATTTGAGAATGGAAATATAAATACCAACTTCTGTTTATTTAGATATCATAGTTCTTTCTTGAATGATAAATTATATCTGAGAAAAATTTTAAATTCTCACTTAACTACATGTAAAAGCATGGGTTCTATTGATTTCCTTAATAATTCTTAGCCTTCAGAATTCTTGTTCTTGAATTAGTTTGGGGCTACTTCCTCTTTTTTTATAAGTTACAAGTCTGATGTCCCAGAATTTAAATGCATGGGACATTAGATTACCATATCTATTGCTTTTATGAATCTGTATAAAAGAGTATCAATTCAATTTGATTTAATTCATCCTGCTTCAACAAACATCAGTGAGCATTCCAGTGGGTGCCAGGCACCAGGGAAGGGACTGGAGAATAAAAAGTTGAGCATGGATTATGGAGGATGATGAACATCTCTGCCAGCTAATTTGCTTAAAAGTTTTCTACTAGCCTCATGAGAAAACAATAATTTAATATTTATTTTATAAAAACTTCATTGTTTCTGAAGTGCCTTACTTAATTCTTATTCTATCTTAATAATAATCATATGAGACAGTCACTATTTCTTTGTCACAGGGGAGAACCCTGAGATTTAGCAAGATTGAAATTTGCTTAAGTTTGAATCCTCAGCTGGTTTATGGCAGAGCCAAGATTCACAAACAGCTTGCATCTAAATTATATATATATATATATGTATATATGTATAATATTCATATGTATATATTTATATTTATATATAGATAAAAATTTCTTATACTAAACTGCATCCATCCTAAGAAAGATAACACATTCATCAAATAAATTATGGTCTCATTTTTTTCTCCTCAGCTTTATTGAACTATAATTGACAATTAGTTGCTCATATCTACATTGTACAATTCAATGAGTTTATGGTCTCATTTTTGTGTTTTAATTTGGCACAATGACATCTATTTCTTCTTGCCAAGTTCACTACTCATCTGTCTGTTCTCTTGACATAGTAGACATACCAGAGCTTTGAACTTCTTGGAAGAAAAGAACTGTCTAAATGAAGATCTTATTATCACTGCTGTTACTATTAGCCAAGACAAATGAAAAGTGGTGAATAGAGCATCTCTTGTGTTACCAGAACCCTTTCATTAAGGGAATTGGTTATTTTCACTCCCCATAGCTATGTAATGATTAATGCAACAAGGTACAATATACTCAGTATAAGACATAATCTCACTGAGACCAATCATCTGTGTACTTCTCTAAAGAGAAAAGAATGGAGGCCAAATTAGACCCAGTGCTGACATTCGATAACTGCAGTGAAACATCATGCTAGATCTGCAAATTTTTGACAGCTATTTATTTCCAGTCTAGAGACCATAACATTATCTAGTGGAACTAATCTTGAATAAATTTATTTTGCAGGTAGAAGTGAAAAATTTTTTTGGTCTCTTAGAGCAAAGAAAAGATATTTCAAGGCAGATAAATAGCTGATTAATGCTTTACCACATAGTACTTCTTATAGCTACACAAAAGAAACAATGCACAATTTTCAGTATAATATAATATAAATATAAACAAAGTAGAATTGCAAGAAAAGCAGTTAAATAAATTACTTTGTCTTAGCTACCAACTTTATGCCAGCTATAGGGGGTGCTGTGGGTGTGTATAATCAGTTAATCATCTTCATCCCTTGGAGAGAGACTGGGTTGTTATTTAATAGCTGTGTGTTCTTGGACAGTTTACCTAAACTCCCAGAGGCTCAGTCTTCTCATCTGTAAGATGAGGAAACAATAGCCATCTCATTGGTTTCTCTGAAGCATGTCTTTGAATATAGGGTCCACCTTAAGTAAGTGAATCATAAGTTGTAGGAAAGATACTAATGCTGATAACGGTACTTTGGCACCTTTTTGAATAGGCTAAGAAAGCATTTTTCAACCAATGGCCTTTGGATTCCACTGGCAGGGGTTTGGTCTCAGCCACGGCCCTGCCTTACTTCTTAGGAATTTGGCTGTGGCCCACAGTCCCACATCCAGACCTTCCATTCAGACCCAGGTTTCCAGTGTGGCCCATGCTGAGCAAGATGCACTGAGGCCCCAGAGAAGGAGTCCTAGTGCTCTGGCTGTGTCTTTTGGGTATTTCAAGGCCAGTCATCTGGTCCTAGGTGCATAGCACCTCAGAACTCTTGCTTTCCTGGAATCCTGATGTAGTGTTTATGAAACTGTCACCATCTGTGGGACCACAACTGACAGGATGAGATTAGACACACCTCTGTGCAACTGACTTCTAATCCTCACCCCTGGGCTCAGACCGCACAGTGGGTAGAATCACTGATGATTGTGGGTCTCTATGGAGATGAGCAATCATGCATCAGGATTCATGAGACTACACTGTGTCTCCCCTACTATCTAGTCGGGGTCCCCAACCCCCGGGCCATGGACTGGTACTAGTCTTTGGCCTGTTAGGAACCGGGCTGCACAGCAGGCGTTGAGCAGTGAGTGAGTGGGAGAAGCTTCATCTGTATTTGCAGCTACTCCCCAGCACTAGCATCACCGCCTCAGCTCCACCTCAGACCATCAGACATTGGATTCCCACAGGACCACCGGTCCCTGGTGCCAAAAAGGTTAGGGACAGCTGTTTTAGATGATGGTTCTTTCCAGGCAGTATGTGCATCTCACTCACCTTTGTCCCAGGGTTTGACCTGCTACCTATTGTTGCCTTATGGCTTCTCATTGAATTTTTGGTGAATTTAACTTTCTGACTTTAGTTTTCTACACTGTACTCAGTGCTGATGTTGCTGAAGATGAAGATGATAATGACAATGGTAATGGTGGAGAAAGATAAGATGACAGGATTAGAAGGGAGAGAGTTAGTTAACCACGGAATATAAGCTATGGCTCTGCAGCTGGCTGTTCAGGGAGGCTGGAGGATGTTACATCGACTGTCAACCAGAGAAAAAAATGGCTACACATTCCTTATTGAGACTTGAATCAAAAAGAGTTTACTCCCGTGATCCACACAATAGCATAAAATTGATAAAAATCAACATTTATTGAGTACTTACTGTACACTAGTCACTATTCTAAGCACCTTAAATGTGTTATTTAAGCCTTCAAAAACCCTATGAAGAAGTCAGTACTATTATTATTATCTCCAGAAGCATAGAGATGTTAAGTGATTTGCTCAAGATCACACAGCTTGTTATTGGCAGAGCCAGGAGTTGAACTCAGGTGGTATGACTCCAGAGCTACCCTCTTAACCACTGTTATTGCCTTTGGGATACAAGGCAGTAAAGTTACATGGTTCTAGGTACAAAATGAGATGTGGTTGCCTTGGAAAATTGGGCACTGCAAACTTGACTTTGGCAGTATTCAGTTTTCTTTTCTGACTAATTAAGGCAAAATGAAAATTAATATTAAACTAAAGCCATAAATTGGTAGATCAAAAACCCAGAGGGGAGAGAGAGAATAAGATCATGGTTAAAGCAGGTTGATAGATGCACAAAGTCAGAATGTTTCCTAGATACAAGGACCCAGATACAGACACAACATTACATGAGTGACTGGGAAGACTAAGGCTCTGAGGCTGGAACCAGAGAATAATAGTCCATTCCCAGATACGATTACTGTAAAGGACAAAGTGGAAGCATTTATAATCCTCAATGGACTAGTAAACAGAAACAAGGACTTGATTTTGAGTCTCTCTTACATTGCCCCACTGGTCCTTCCTTTTTGTATAGACAGCTATGATGTTCTCTCCTGAATATTTTCCTTCTTATATAAGACAGTTTTTATTTCCTTTTTCTGTTTAAGGGGCGTTAAAAGGAGACTGCAGAGGATGGCAAAGATCCTGGAAGGGACAGAAATTGCATCATGCCACAGTCTATTGAAATACTGTCATATCTTTAGGACCCTGGGGCAGTTAAACACCTTACCAGGAGGCCTATTGGGCTATTCTTGAATAAGGAATGGGGAGATACTGATTTGTTACCTGTTACTGTCACCTACCCACTGTGGGATCTTTCGCAAGTCATGTTTCTCTCTTGAGTTTCAGTATCTTTGCCCTAACACAGGGAGTTGGAAGAATTCAGTGATTTCAAACTTAAATCAAAATACTTAGAGACCCCTTTTTTTAAATAAATGTTCTTGGTATCATAAGCTAAGCAAATCAAATATTAAAGCAGAGTAGCTCTGAGTTTCAGTGTCTCACTTTTCTCCATCCTGTAGTGGCTACTGGGGTCCTTTGGTTAATAGTTCTAATACCACTGTAATGGATTATATCAAAGATCTTTTCCAGCTCTAAAATTCTGTATGACAACCTCCAGCAAAGGCAATAGTTTAACAAAAGTCAGCGTACGCACAGAATTCATGTGAAACTTTTTTTTTTTAATGCTTTCTTGGGAAAACAAAAACAAAAGCCAATAATTTCTTAATATATTTCAGCCCAAAGTAGGACTGTTTATTAGGTACAAGTGAATACATTTCAGTAGTGTTTGAGATAGTAGACTTCAAAAGAAGTCAGGAGTTGAGTTTTGGGTCAGAAATCAGGTTTCATTTGTATCTTCCATATCTCTTGTGAGCATAAATGCTTCTAAATCAATCCATAGAGAATCAGTGGATTTGAGATTGGAAAGCAGTCACATCATATGCATATTTCACACTGCAGTATTTCTGTTTAGTTCCCCTCAGCAGATTTGTATCTGACCGCTGAGTGCTTTGGTATACCGGGTACTACATACACAGTAGCACTGAGGGTGTCAGGTTATTCTGTGAGAACTACGAGTGGCTCTGATTTGTTTCCTGTTTGGTTGACTGGTATTCTGCTGTGCCTGATTCATAGTTGGTCTTCAAAAATATCTGTTGAGAGAATGGATGAATTTAGTAAGATGAGTCAGGTCACTGAAAGGTCTCAGTGACCACTCCAGCCAAGACTTAATGAGAAATAGCCTAAGAGTTGACAGAGATCTTTAGAGACTGGCCAACTATTGTTTTTATATTCATGTCATCATGGGCTCATGAGCCTATAGAAATATTTTATGGGCTTAGATTATAACTCCACAATATAAAAGAGGAGTACTCAGAGCCTTTGTTTGATGTCCACAGGAGCAAATAAGAGCTAGAAATCAGGCCTGTAAGGATAATCTTTAAAATTGAAAATCTGATCCATCTAAGAAGCAGAAATGTATATCTTTAAGATATCATACTGCTTGCACCTCCTTGGTGATCAGAAGCTCAGTAGCCTGGAATTGACTAATCCACTATTCACTTTATATCAGGAATCTTGGTTTAATATGGGCAAAGGCAGGGAAGAATATTTCATTGACAGAATTCTAACTTCTCTCTAGAATATATTTTATGTTCAATGGATTGAACCAGTTCTTCATCTTGTTTTTGTAATTTCAAACTACATGGAATGTATTTGTAATCTGAATCCAGTTTTTGAGTTAGGGATGGTTGTTAAATTCTTATATGGTGTGGTAAAGTTTATAGAGCACCAGGGTAGCATTTCTTTTGCATGTTCAAAGGAAGATTCGATTTCTGAGATGCTCCCTGACAAAAGAATTTTTGTGATCAAATAAATTTTACTGGAATGATGCAACAGAATCAGTGTTGGAATAAATGTTATTTTTAGCTATTTATAAATTAATGTGAAATACATCTAAGAGTTTGTATTACTTAAAATCTTGTTCCAGTTAAGTATAATTTTTAAACACTGATTAATGCTGACCTTATTTATCTGAATTAAGAAATGAACTGCTTAGAGTTTTACAAAGATGCTTAAATTTAAAGTGAAAAATAATTCTAATGTAATTGTTTGATGGAAAATAATAAAAAATGAATTAATTCTGTGCTTTCTTAAAGAGAATATAGTAAATGCAGTTGATTTCTTATCATGCCTCAGGGTTTTCACTATGAATATTATGCAATATTATAGAACAGTAAGGCCTTCACAGTTGTATGTGAAGGCCTCTTTGCACCCAGACCCTTTAATTCTTTGAGTTCTTGCACATGCTGTTTACCAACAGAATTCATCATCTTCTTTGAAGTTTTTACTTGACTGTCATTTCTTATTTCTCTCTCCGCTCTGATCTCCATCAGTTTTTTTCTGATGTGATGTGAGATAGGCTGGTGCAGTTTTTAGAAGTGTTTATAAACACTTCTAAAAGATTAATACATTCTGAGAGGCTTGTGTAAAGTGTAGGAGTATTACTTTAAATTCATGATATTTAGGGACCATTTATTTTTACTGTTATTGTTGTTTATTCCCTGGATCTGAATAATTGCTGTTTCGAATGTGCATGTGCAGTAAAGGGACTTCTTAACATATCTGGATGACTTTTTTATTTAAAACATTAACATATTTTGCTGTAAAATACCATTGATTTCATTCTCAATCAACTGCCTGACTATTCTCTCTTTTGGATTAATGGAACTAGCCACCTGGAAATTAACCCTCAATTCCAACAGAAATGCAGGAATGTGAACAGTATTTTACAGCTATTATTAATAGGTTAACTCTTCTGTCTCTTTCTTTTACTCTTTGGTTGCTGTAATTTTCATTTAGAACATCTCAATTTTTTTTTTACTCGACAGCTACATATTAAAAAAAAAAAGCAAAAACAAAACAAAACCCAAACAGATTTAAATTCCTCGGAGCAACATGATAGAACAGAACTCTGGACTTGATAGGAGGCCCAGAGTAGTCTAGATCCAGAAGAGCTTGCGTCTGCTACTGACTAGCCTTGTGACCATGAACAAGTCTCTGAGCCTCATTTCCCCTCCTCTGAAAACTGAGGAGTTTGAATGAGATACGCTAAAGTCTGTTCCAGCTCTAAGACTGGTATGTCACCTCAACACCGTGGGGCGTAATGAAGTCCTGTTTCACTAGGGGCTTCGCCCATGTGTCTGATTTATTCACGAAGCCTGGAAAGAGCTCTAGGGCCATTCTGCCTTTGCTCTCTCTCAGGCTGTCAAGGCTACTTCTACTTTTCCAGGGCTGCCCTCAACTGTTGGCATTTTTAAAGCAAGGAATGAACTATGAGAAGCTTTCTGAACTCTCTTCTTTGTTTTCTCATAAATAATGTGCTGTTGTATGCACACCTTGACCTACAATTTTCTGGCTCTCTGCCTCTTGTGGTGCCAGAGCTAACTCTTCTGAATGGTATTCTCTGCCCCCAAAATTGTAGCTGACAGTGCCGCTCCCTAGTCCATCTCTCGTCTGCCGTCTTGACAATACCCTGAACCCTTGTCTCTTCCTTATTAATGACAAGAATATCACAATCAGAAAGAGATGAAAAATTGCAAGTAGTTTTAGTTGGGACGGTGACTAACTATAAAATATCTATATGTTATATATATTATATGAATATTTTGTGTAAATATAATTATATAATTATGTTATATTAACATTATACAAATATGTAATATTTGTATACATATCACCTTTGCATAAATATATTTATAGTTTATATTATAACATATGCAGTATATTTATATATTATACATAACTATACATGTTATGTATAAATCTGTGTTAATATTATAATATATAATTAATTATATAATAAACTCATATAATATGTACATTTTATATATATACATATGCATATATATAACTGACCTCTTTATATATAAATAATAATTTAAAATTTTTCTAAAACAAACATTTGATTAATAATATTAGGAAAAAAAGCACAAACAAGCTAACTTATAAAGAAAATTATAGGATCTGTATGAAAAAACCTGGTGAACACTACTGATTGACAGGAAGATTTGAATAAGTAAAGAGGCACATTTATTTCTGGTTAGAAAAATTCAGCTGTAGAAAATACCAGTTTCCTCAAATTAACTTATAAGACCAGTGAATTACCAATTAAAATCTCAGCAGGATTATGGAGAATGGAGTAAAATTATTATAAAAATTAATTTGGATGAATAAAGATGTAATAAATAGAAAATTAGGGAAAAGGTCTAATGAGGAAAACCTTCAATCCAGTTGTTAAAATTTTAGAGAGTGATAAAAATTAAAACAATATGTTTTTACTGATAGAGAAAGCAGTCAAGATATTGAGGAATCAGTACAGAAGCAGTTATAGGTATGTGAAAAATTTTGTATATGATAAAAGAAGCTTTTATGTTAGTTGGAGGAAATTTTAGGTATATGATATTGGGAGATAGGGATACAGTGTTGTGCCCCTATCTTGTTTCTTGTCCCAGAGTAATTTTGAAATTGATCAAATAATTAAATGTTAAATACAGGACAATAATAATACCTGAATAAATAATAAATACATTAAAAATAATTTGGCCTTGAGAATGACTTGAGTATATCACAAAAGCCATAACCCATAAATGAAAAATATAAATTTGATGATATTAAAAAACATGTGAAAACCTTTATCTTTTAGAAATACATACCAAAGTATTTGTAGATAAAATAATAACATGTCTGGAATTTGCTACAAGCGAATACAGGGTTGAAGGAAGAGGGGTTGAAAACTGAAACAAGATTGTGAATTAACTGTTGAAGCTAGGTGATGGGCACATGGAGTTCATGTATACTTACCTCTTTTTTTCTCTCATCTCCCTTTTTTGTGTATATTTGAAAATTTTAATGATAAAAAAACTTTTATGTGGCTAAAAACAATCATAAAAGTTTGAAACTTCACACTGGGAAAATACATGCAGTACCTGTAGCTAGCACAAGGGGTAATAGTTCTAATATACAAAGAACTATTAACCAATGCATGACAAAAAAATTATACAATTGAAAAAGAAATGGCAAAGGACATGAACAATTCACAAACGAAGAAATATTAGTAGCCAACACATATATATGAAGGTTTTCAACCTCACTGATAGTCAAAGGAAAGTTAATGAAAACAAAACTCACTTCTCAAAATGGCAAAGATTAAACAGGTTCAGAGAAAAAGATAAAAAACTCAAAGATAATAAGAGTATGGGTGAATAATTTCCTGTGCGGTTGCCAGAACTGTGAATTGGCATAAACCTTTGAGTGTAGCTTGGCTTTCTGTTTCAAAATATAAAATGTAAATATAAATTGAGGTCCATGCTCTTATTTATTTGAAGGAAATATTGGCACAGGTACAAAAAAAATGTACATATTAGTATATTCTTGTTAGTATAGAAAAATAGGATATAATGCACATCAACAGAAAGTTGGCTGAGCATACTATAATATGGACATATAAGAGACTATTTTTACAACAATGAAAATGATGATATAAGTCCATATTTATTGCTAAGGGAAGAGATCCATGACATATGTTTTTAGGGAAAAAGCAGTATTTAAAAATATCTGTATTTTCCAAAAGATATAATACTGCCATTTGTGACAACATGGATGGGTCTTGGGATTACCATGCTAATAAGCAAATTAAGTCAGACAGAAAAAGTTGAGAACCGTATGATTTTACTCATATGTGGGCTATAAAATTGAGAGGAACAGACAAGCAAGACAAACAGAGACTCACGAACTAGACAACAGTGTAGTGGTTACCAGAGGGAAGAGGGGAGAGGGGAGGTAGATAAGGGTACGTGGGGTCAAATATATGGGAACATAAGGAAATTTAACTTTGAGTGATGACCACACTATGCAATATACAGATAACACATTATTCAATTGTATACTTGAAACCTAATATAATTATATTAACCAATGTCACCCCAATAAATTTAATTAAAAAGTTAAAGAATTTAATATAACAATGGTACATAATTAGAAGGTGTGGAGAAACTGGTTAGGAGGCTAATAGAATGTTTGAGCAAGAGGAAAAGAAAGATTAAACCGATAGCAAATAGAAATGAAAAGTAGAAGACTAATTTCAAAATTTCTTCACATGCAGAAAATCTAAATGTGAGCACAGGGAGAATCACTGCCAACTTACGAGGTTTCAAAGATACGGTTATGGGGTGAAATGATGGAGCCATTAGCAAATGAGGAAGACCGGAAAACAGTTTTGATTGAGTTTATGGAGATGAGTTCTTATTTATTTTGTAAAAAAAATATATATATATATATTTCCAATTTATAGAAAATACATGGAATTTCTGTGTACCTGCATAGAGGAATGTCTGGAAGAAGGTTCACCAACTTGTTAAGTATGACAGTACTTAATTATTGGTTAGATTTCTGCTGATTTTTATATTGTTTTTTTTTTTTTTTGTATTTTTGTATATTGTATAAATTGGTAATAATTAAGAAGTGTAATTTTGTCAAGAACCAATTTGTTAAAGATAATTCATTTTGTATACCTGCTTTCCATGCTAAATATTGAGGTGCTAAGGGGTCGTGAGTGTGTAATTCATTCATCTTTGTATTTATAATTCAGTAAGTGCTCAGTGAATATTATTGAAGTTAAATTGAATTTTATCTACCATATTTCTTTGACACACATTCAGGAAGGTGTTTTTATGTCGACGTGGCATATGGTCTGCCTATATTTACTTAGCATTTTTAGAGAAGCACAGTGTTAGAGTTGAAAGAAACGTCTTTCCTATGAGACCAAAATTCTTGCTTTGTAGAGGAGAAAAATGTATCTCAGAAAGGTAAAATGACTTAGGATCATATAGTTAGTGGTTTTCTGAATGTGAGCTCCATGAGAGCAAGCATTTGAATGCTTTATTTCTCTATCTGTAGCACCTAAGATCTGGCACAGAGTAGGTGCTCAATAAATATTTAATGAATGGATAAATGAATGCATCTTCTCACCACTGTGGGTCAGAAAGTTGGTCTACTTTTTTCTGTTTCTCTACAATTCTTCTTTATTTGAATTAGGTTCTCAAAATGGGTAGTTGAATAAAATTATTTTCTTTCTTTTTTGAAAGTAAAGATTCACTTTTGAGCGGCTTCTGATTGACTGTCATGCTGATCATCATTTTATTGGCAATGAAGTGAGAGCATTAAAAATAATTGTAAAGAAGCCTTATTTCCTTTATCATTGATAATTCACCATCACAGCTCAGAATGGCTCAGACCTGATGCATTATGGGTCAAACTCAGTGACACCAGTCAATGGAGAATGGAAAGGAGCCAGGGTTAGGCAGAGACACATTCTCCAGGGCTGGAGGTAAACCTAGGTACGTGACTGGCTTTAGGGAGGTCAGTGAGCAGTTTTGGAAGAATACCTCTGAGGTCCAGCATCTCAGGGATATTTCTGGAAGCAGTTAATATCGGAATATCTCATCTGGGTCATCCAAGGTCTGGGAATCCAGGCAGTGTCCACCATTTAGGAATGAGGCTGGGGAGCAGAAAAATAGCTCCTCAAATTTAGGGGAACTAGACTCAGATACAGTCCTGTGAAAATAACCTGAGCAAAATCATGTAGTGTCCCAGTGTCTCACTAGAGTGAGACCTGGTGTTGAACAACTCTAGCTCCACAGAATCAAATGATATAATCACCAAGAGATGATGGAAAATGAAAGTACAATCTTTAGTGTCGGGCTACTCTAGATTGATGGATACTGAAAGTTACAGTATGAAGTTACAGGGGTACCCTGAAGTGAGGGAATTGGAATTTAGTTATAATTTCATTAGAAACCCAAATTTATCAACCCAGATTGGAAGCATGGCCTCATTTTAAGTCCTATCAGACTGTAATAAAGTGGGAGGTGTGGTAGGAAAGATTAGCTAATATATTTACCTGCTTAGCTGTACTAGCTTAGGCACCAGGGTGGGAATAACTGCACAGGAAGAAAACATTTTGGAGAACTACTAGGAAAGATCGTGGCAGAGGCTGACAATATCTATTTTCCATTGTTTATAATGAGGTTGTTTCATGCTACTCATCTGTTGTTCTGTTTACTTTCAATATATCTAGTTTCTGTTTACTTCTAATCAGCAAATCCTCACATAATCCTTTGGGCAAGAAATATATTCATTGGAAGACAGTCAAAGGAAAATATTGTGACACATTTTAAAATATATAGGACAGATAATTTTCATGAAATCTAAACATTTCATGAAATAGCCCAAAAGTCTCAACCCTTCATCTCAGGTTTTTGCATCTATTCAAAGTAAGGTTAATATTTCTCAAGTTTATGTTCCTGAACAATATTCTTATCTGTTTATCATGGACAATGAAATGAAGTTGTTGAAAATGTCTCTGTGTGTGTGTGTAGACTGAAAGTGTTGCTTCATTTTATGACATTCTTAAAAGCAAGTTTTGATTTCGTGTTGTTTTTAGGACTCCTTCTTTGTGTTATGGGATCCCCTGGGTCTTTCTGACTTTTTCCTTGCTATGGAGTCAGCTAGTGCCTGGACAAAGGCCCCCAAATGCAGTTTTGTATGATTTAACAGAACTCTGGGTAATGACTTTTAATGAATACTGCCCACACTGTAGGCATTGAAATTTGGGGACTGTCAGCAAAGCAGATAAGTCAATTTTAAAGATTCTCTAGGGGAACTGCAAAGAGTTCCTCTCACTGCTGATGGCATATCCTGTTCACAGCTTCAGCTTCTGGAATTGCTTTGATTCCGCAGCAAGTTGGAGCTTTTAAACACTCCAATGGGCCTTTGTTGGCAACTGCTCTGCCTGCATGCACAGAAGGCTCCTTCTTCCACGGAGGGCCAGAGTGCCAAACCAGTTTACACTGATGTTACTTGTGGGAGGGAGAAGCAAGCAGGCATGGAGTGGAGTGGAGCGGCCTATAAAGGCGCCATTCATGCCTTTCCAGCTCAGTATCCTCTTCCCCAAGTGCATGCCACCTTCAGTGTGCCTCTTGTTTAATGGCTTTTGAGCTGCAATTCTTACAGACTGAAATACCTCTGGCACTCCTCTAAAATAAGTTTCTGAATATACAACAGAGGCTGTTACAAGGTGCCTTCCCCACTGTCCCTTAGGGAAAATGCTTTGTAGAGAAAGTAATGTCATCACATGCCCCTTCACACGCCCATCTTTCTCTTTGATCTTAGTGTTTACCTGCGGCTTATTGGTACCAAGGCAAACTGGGTATTGAGCATTTGACTTTGAAATAGGGCTGGTTCTCCAATAGGCATTCTTTGAAGTCAGATCCATTATGCATTGTTTATTGTCCTTTCAAACATACCCACATGTATTTCTAAGACCGATGCTCTTTTTTACTCATTCAAAAGGAGCACTGGAGTTTGTTGCCATATTGGCTATCCTTTGATATTTTTAAAATGAGAAAAATAATATCTCTGGAGTCCATTTTGTCCACTTAAAAATTATTTTAACAATATATGTGAAGGGCAATTTTACATTCTCTCTATCCCATTACTATCTTCCAAAACACAATTATATGTCAATTGAATGACTCAGAACTTCTTCTGCCCAAGTAATAAATCATAAGTGTAATGGGTAAAAAGAATTTGTCATTGTTCAGTGTGTATACAGAGTTATGTGGCATATAACCTCAAATTTCTTTCAGATCATATATAAATACATAATAAAATAATAATACTCATTAGTCAACACCAAATATAAGTTCCAGATGTCTGAACATCAAAGTATTTATAGGCCTATAGGAACCGCCTTGAGACAGGAACAGTCCTTCAGAAATGGTACTGGAAGAAAGCAGGCTACAAAAACCTCTCAACTTCTCTGAAACAAAAGCTATTCTTGTTTATACATAAATTGTGAATGACTTTTTAAGGGCTGACTCATTGGCCAGTGCATGTGCCTACAAATCCGGTTTCACAAGAGAATGGGAGCTGACTGGACTAACAGGAATTCGACAACAAATCATTTTTTCCCAGCTTGCCTCTAAAGCAAGTCAGTTTGTCCAGGATCTCAGCCACCACTCTTGTCAAGGCACAGAAGGGTTTGTTGCTCCAACTGGGAGGCTTGCCACAGCTCCGATGCCACTGAGATTGCCAGGCAGGAGCTGCCTCCTTCAAGCGAATCGTGGCCCAGCTCTCTTGTCTGCCAAGAGGCCTTTTGAGCCCTGCTGCTCTCAAGCTAGTCCTTGGAAGGAGGGACTCGACAGCCTCCTTAAATGGTGGGATTGGAGTGGCGGCAGGTGAATTTCTTGCCTGAAGCCGCTCACCCTGAACAACTGTAATTCCTGAGTCTTTTCTGTGGGTGTTGGCCTCATGCACAGAGATACTGCCCTGGTGGACAAGAGCACCAGCTTCTAATCTCAGCTGTGCTGTTTATTCACTGTCTGACCTTAAGCAAATGAGTTGACTTTCTTCAGGTTTTCTCATTCATCACATGAGATGTCATACAGAATAACCTTTCAGGTGCTGTCCAGTTTTGAGGAACTATGATTTGGTTTTCCTTTACACATAAAGCTAAATGAATATATTACTTAGTTCGTCAATGTGATGTATTAGATCCTGATGACCAAAACTGCTAATGAGTGGCTTCATTAATCATAACTCAGTATAAGATTTCACCGCTAACACAGACCTTCCAAGAATTGAAACTTCTCTCTTGCAAAGAGAAGAAGGGGCAGGATGTGATTATTTCCTGAGAGTTTAAGTGTGAGAAAGTAAAGCCCAGGCAACTTCTCAGCAACATGAAAAAAAAAAGCTGATTATCCTTTCCTTCTTCAGATCTTCTGATTATAAGAATTTCTTATAGGAAGGAGGGGAAAAAGAGAATGCACTTTTTAAATGCAGTGATTTGAACCCTCCAGTGACAGTGTATGAATGTCAAGAATTTTGAACATGAGTTATCCCTTCTAATTTTTCTACCCAAGATACTTTTTGTTGATTTCTCTAATCATGGGAAAATGTCCCTAAGAAGGAAGTTTTTGGTTCTCGAAGTGTTGAATAGGGAGATAAGTATTTGAATCTAAGCTCTGTTGGACCTCTTTGGGAAGCTCTTTTAAGTGGATGTAACCACACTTCTTTTTCGCTAAAGGAATTTGTTTTTATTGGCACACTTGTCCAAGGATCCTGAATTTCCTCTGATAAAATTTGATCATTATAAAGTGGTACGGTGTTCAGTTATCAATTTTAATTAATAAATAAGTGACTGAAAACTCTACTGTCAACATGGAATAAAGACAATATGGAAGAGAGATTATTTAAACCTTGAAGTTCCAATGTTGCACAATTAACAATAAATCCATTATTACTTGATGTATTTTCTCAAACAAAAAACACATGTGACTGGGAATTTAAAAACTGAACAGGGATTGGCAAATGTTTTCCAAATATAATACACCATCCTGACAGCTAATGCATCAGCAATGTTTACTTCAGCAAATGTTTCCAATTAGGAGGGAGAAAAAATGGGTGTCTAATACTAATCTTTTACATTTGAACATGTGTATAGTGCTTTACAGTTTACAAAGCAGTTTTAATGTATACATCCACTCAACTGATCCTTGAAACCACCCTGGGAGGTAGATGGGACACATATTATATTATCTTCCAACAATTTCTAGTTCTCCATTCTTACAATGCTGCTTCATGTCTTTGTGATTTCACGCGTGCTCTTCATGAGTCCTGGAATGTCCTCTTCCCCTTCCTCTGTTCCATTTTTCATCTAGTTAATTCCCAATCAGCTTTAAGAATCAACGTAACTGCCACCTCTTTTCAAATCCTCTGGAAACCTCCAGTCTGATTTAGATGTCTTCCTTCTGTGCTTTTTCTGTACCCTATGTAATGTAGCAGTGATCACATTTTACTATAATGATCTGTTTGCTTTTCTGTCTCCCTTACTAGACTCTGCACTAACTTTATTGTATGGATCTTGTCTTATTTGTTTGACACTGTCCCTGTCACATTGTAAGGACTCAATAAATCCCTGTTTAAAGAATTAGTACACTCCATTTATATGATGAGGAAACTGATGCTTACGAATTTAAGTGTCTTGTTCAAAGTCACGCAGCTAGTGAGGGGCAGAGGTTGAACTTTAACCTGTACTTCTGGTTTCCTCAATGTAGTAGTCTTTCTTCAATATCATGCTGTATTTGCTCTGCTCATTTCTATTGAAACATATTAAATGATCATGGATATGGCATAGTAGTATCTTAAGGGTATTTCTGCAGCATATGTAAGAAATGATTGGGAGGAAACATGCTTCTATTCTTAATTTTTTATTCATTATTTTTCAACTCACTATTTACTTTCAACAGGGATGTGAGGCAGCTTAAAATAAAGTTTATGGAAAATAAGGATAAAAGTCAAGGAGCCAGATAAAAGAGAAATTAAGGAGGGAAATTGTTGTATCAGATATAGTAAGCTAAGAAAATGACTATAATTTAACTTAAAATATACTTTGAGCTGCCTGGGATCCAGGTAGAAAAGGGAAAGATAATGTGTTATATTGCTCTTATTATGTTAAGAGAGGCACAAGCTCTTAGACAAAAGGTACAAAATTCCAGTTATAAGATAAATTAGTACTAAAAATGTAATTTACAGCATGATGGCTATAGTTACCAGTGCTGTATGATACATATGAGAGTTGTTAAAAAAGTAAATCCTAAGAGTTTTCAATATAGGAGAATTTTTTTTTCTTTATTGTACTTATACGAGATGATGAATATAAACTAAACTTATTATGGTAATCATTTAATTATATACGTAAGTTAAACTTTTATGCTGTACGCCTGAAACTCATACAATTAATTATATGTTAACTCATTTGTTAATTATATCACAATAAAACTGGGGGAAAAAAGAGAAAGGACATCATAGAGATATTCCTCCACCCTCCCCGCCCCAGCATTATACTCTAAGAGGAATTTATTACATAGATGTTCATATGAGTCCCTGAAAAACATAGCGGAAAATGCCTTTACCTGCAGCTTGCAAAAGGAGAATTCCTTCAACAGAATTTATTGACTATCTCCTATGTGTTAGACACTGAATTGGGACAAAGGTTCAAAGATAAATAAGATATGGCTCTGTTTTCAAGACTTCACAGTCAGCTAGCAGAGAAAAGTAATACATAACTAACTAGACCTAAAGAGACAGACATTTTTCGCAGTTATTTTTTATTGCAACCTAAAACTGGAGAAATTATATTAAATTAGAGTTCCCATGAAGACGCCTCTATGGTGAAGCTAAATAAATGTGGAATATGTACATAGATTGTATTTTGGGATTACTGTTTTCTGCTCAGGCTCTCTCTCTTTTTTTTTTTTTTTAATCACACAAATTTTGGTGCTCCAGCAGCACATATACTAAAACTCACAAATTTTGACAAGGACATAAATATTTAAGCATATTATCAATGTTTGATGGATGAAAGGATTAATGCCTTATTTATTTTTGTTTGTATTTTTCCTAATTCATTCATTTAAAGTCTGTGTGTATTATATAATTGCTGCTCAGTATAAGAATGTATGCACTTTAGAACGTTATTCATAAATGGAGACATCTTTTTCAACTCTAGCCCACTGGACAGTAAACCTAATAATAAGTTGTCTTGTCTCAGAAAGCATGGTTAGAGTGAAAAGTCCACATTTTGTTCCTGTAACTCGTAACACACTCAGAAAATCCTGAGACTGGCTTGGAACCAGCTGACGACCCCTCCAGCTCTGGGCGCATAATGGGGAGCCTATTTTTCTTTTATTACTGGCAACTGGAAAAGCCTAGCAACTATTTTCCATTGACATTCCCTCCAGGATGGAGAGCTTGTTTTTCCTAGATTTTCGTATATTTTTAGGCGGTCATCTTGGGCAGTCTGGCTTTGTATCAAAAGTGTTTTTAATTGAAGAGGTTCTCCCTTGGGCAATTGGGTAGAAAAATACATTCTCTGTATCTCCATGTCTATTTCGGGGGTCGCGGCTGGGTTCCAGTTACCCATCTTTTTGCAAAGTAGCTGCTCGCTTTCATCTTATCCTTGCAGTGTGCCTGGAAAAGGGAAAAAGGAAGGAAGGAAGGAACAGAATCTGTGATCAATCTTCTAAATGGCTGGCTTAGAAGTGGCAAAAGTATCAATCTTGGGCCACCTACTCTATTTTCTCAAATTTATGGAAAATTTAAAAATGTTCACGAAAAAGCAGACGTGTTGCTTACTGGGCAATAAAAAGATGGCATCTCTACCTTCAGCATTGCTATTGGATGGCACTTATGAGAGTTTGACTCCACCTCCACTCCGAGTTTTCCATTTGCATAGTTCTCATTTTCTTAGAGGAAGCATATACTTGTGCTTAGCTTTGAGTTGACAAAACATTATTTAAGTCCTGTGGCATATGCATGGCTTCTGTTTCTTTTGCTTCCTGTTAGGTATGATGAAGTAAATCACACTTAATTATCAAGGAGAGTCATGCTTGATATTTTATCATTTGAGAATACCATTTAGCAATCTGGAAAGTACAAGGCAAGAAGCCTGGCCTCTCACTTATTTCTAACATGAGAAAGATGGGAAGTGAACTAATAGGGATCCATAGGCTGTAAGTCACTGATATTATGGTAGGCATTTTGTATGAAATGCCTACCATTTAGTTCATTTAGTTCTCTCAAACAGTGTGTAAAGAATGAATGCTCATCCCCATTTTCTTGTGCCAGGTTTCGGAGGTTGGCTAACTTGTGAAGTTCACACAGTTGGTCATGGTAGAACTAGGGGTGATCTGAAGTTGATATGGCTCCAAAGTCTGCTGTTCCATTCTGTTGACCAGGCAGCCCCCATGGAGGCCTGGCATTCCCATCACATCACGATATATTTTTACGAGAGTAAGGGATAATGACATGTTCTCCTAACAGTTTTCTTTAAAGAATTCTTACCATGGGGTGAGATTATCAGCAGAGCAGAGTTTTAGGCTATAACCCAGCATGCATCTTCTGAGGAAAACACTGATTCATCCAATTATATTATTCAGAGGAGACTAAGAATATGAGACATCAATAGACAGTGGAATTCCTTTTCAATGAAGCCAGAGATGTCAGAGAAAAAGCAATTAAAGACATTTCATAATACTTCATGCACAACTTACTTATCTGATTCTCAAGTTCTCTTGTTCTAGTTAAGAGGAGAGGATAAGGAGTGTGATGCCCACCTAGTCTTGCTTAAAAAGGGGCACACACTAAAGATTTAATGTTTTAAATATTTTAAAACATTTAAAAGATTTCTGAAACTCTAGTCATAAGTAAAAATTCTTTGGAAGCTTCTAGGCTATCCTAAATTATTAGTCAGCATGTGTATGTTTGAGGGTTATACTCAGAATATTAAACATCTGTTTTGGTGTGGCCACTGACCATCTGAATGGACCCAGCTGCAGAATTGGGTCTGAGTTTGGGGGAGCCACCCCTGACAGGCTCTAACCCTTTAGGGGCTGGATTGTGGGAAGGTCTGGGAGGTTTGAGGGGAGAAACCAAAGTGTCTAGAAAAGCAGGGAGGAGCTCTATGTCTATTTTGAACTGACAGAAAATGTACAACATCTTAACAATAGTACTGGTATGCCAGTGTGTATGAGCTGCCTATCAGGTTTGTATGCATGGTAATCAATCTAAAATAGTAATTAAAGTCCTACATACACCGAGTGCTATGAGACTAAACAAAGGAAACCTTAAAGCCAATGTGAAACTCCTTTTATGGAATCCTTTCTAGAAGTCTTGACATCTAACACTGGAGAGATGATGTAATCAAATATTTAAGAAAACAGTTTCTGGAGTAAGGTTGCCTATTTCCTGTTGCTGCTGCAACAAGTTATCACAAAGTTAGTGGCTTAAAACAATGCACATTTCATTCTTTGGCAGTCCTGAGGGTGAGATGTCTAAAATCAAGGTGTCGTTGAGGCTGCATTCTTTCTGAAGGCTTCAGGGGAGAGTCCATTTTCTTGTCTTTTCAGCTTCTAGAGGCCATCTGCATTCCTTGGCTCATGGCCCATTCCTTCTGTCACTCCTAGACTTTGCTTTTGACATCACATTTCCTATTACTGACTCCTATTACTGCTTATAAGGACCCTTGTGATTATATCACACCTACTTGAATAATTCAGGATAATCATCTCATTTCACAATCCTTAATTTAATCCCATTAGCAAAGTCCCTTTTGCCATGTTAGGTAACATATTCATAGGTTCTGGGGATCAGGTCATGAATATCTCAAGGAGGGTTATTATTTTACTATAATGATTCCTGTCCTAGCCCTGCTACTTCTAGTTATGTGACTTAGTGACTAGCTATGAAGCCATTTACTTACTTACTCATTGTGCCTTGGTTTCCTTGTCTGGACAATGGGGATAATAGTAGTACTTTCCTTGTAGGAAAAAGATTGCATTAGTACAGGTAAAGGGCCTGGAACCATTCCTAGCCCCAAGCATATGTTCAGTGAGTGCTCCCTGCTGTGATCATGCATGCCAGCATCGTTCTGGTGAATCTGCTCCCCAACTGCAGAGCCCATGTCCTTGTTGGGCCAGCTTAAGGAGAAAGCACCTTTTGATTCTTCATGAATTGTTGCAGTAGAGCAACTTGCCTGGGTTCCTGTTCCTGCAGCCTCTCCTTTGCTGCAGTCAGTTGCTTCTTGAGTTCTTCCTGAAGCATCAAACCTAGGTGTATCTTTGGGACAAGGAGAAGAAGGGTAGACTAGCTTTAAGAAATTGTAGCTCAATATTCTGGAACTCACTGTGAATCCATTCTCCAAGGCTATCAATTCCTTGTTTCAGTGACCATCCTTATAAGAATCTTCCAAAATGGAGTTTCACCCTATTCTCATCCCTCTTTTTAGCTCAGGGTGGCTGTCCCCGGTCTGATGCAATCCCTGACATGTCATCAGCTAGTCTTTCTGCTTTGCTGGTCCCCACATTCTCTAAGGCTAGTAGCAGCCCACCCTCAACACGTGCCTTCCTCTTGAAGGGATTTCACAGCCCTGCCTTCATATCAAATGTGGGAAATAAGAGTCTTTTCCTTTTATAGAATAAATTGGATTTGGACTTGCAGGCGTCTGCTGTCTGAGGATTGTCATGAGAGAAGAAAGAGGCATGTGTATATGAGAGTGGAACAGATGGCTCCTTCCAACTTGAAGTATCTATGAATTCAGCAGAAACACTGTAAGGAAAATTATAAGATGCTTCTCCTGGCATGACCGAATTCAGAGAGACTGCATTTCTCCAAGATATTATAACAACTTATTCCATTTCTGTAGTGTTCGGGTTTGCCTTTTTTTACATCCCTATTTATGGAAATTTTGTACCTGTAAAACCATATACAGATGAAGAAAATATATTTTCTGAAACTAAAAATCAATCTGTTTAAACCACTGTTTTCTCCCCCTCTGCTTCCTTGACCCATTACCACCATTTTTTTTTTTTAAAGAATTTCAACTTATGGCATCCTTTTGGTAACTTCTATTGCTTCTAAACTGGGTTTATACTATTTTGAAAAACAAAACAGCATTTTACCCCAGATCTATTTTCCATGTCAACTGCCTTTGCCACCGAAGACTAAATTCGTCTCTATTATAAATAGAGCTCAGTTACAGAGAAGTTTAACTGGCTACCTTAAAAGAAGCATGGTTATTTTAATGAGTGGAATAGTCTGAAAGTTTTGTTTTCTTCATTTTCCAGCCTTCTTTTCAAAGTACAAAAAAAAATCCTTTTTAAAATAAAATGCAAACTATTTCTATAATATAAAGACTTTACAACTCTTTAATATTAACAGTCTGAAGAGGAAGGCACAGATACTGAGCGCGAAGTAGTAGGTTTTTAGTCTGATGAAATGAGAAGAACAGTCGATTAGAAGTCAGCAAACCTGGGTACTAGTTCTTAGTTACTAATTATTAAGGTAAGACTTACATTCTATGTGCCTCAGCTCTTCATGTATAAAATGTGGATAATAATTCCTCTACCTCATAAACTTTTAACAGGGCTCAGGGGAAATAATCTTTCAGAAACTACACTGGAGAGTATAAAGGGCCATTTTTAAATGTGAAAAGTCTGCACAAAAGTAGAAAAAGCAGAGATTTGCAATCAGCCTGTGCAGTGAATGCTGGTTCTGTCGAGTAACCAGCTGTGAGACTTGCTAGTTAGTTAGCCTCTCTGTGCTTTGAATTTCTCATCTGTAAGTATAAAATTCTACTGGGAGATTGTGAGGACGGAAAGAGTGCAAAACAAATGTTCAGGATTGGTAGCTCTTTTTTTCTTTTTTTTCACTGACCAAGGCATTCCTGTCAGTATATTCAAGCTATAAATATACTAGAGGTTTCCCTGGACTAGGAGCTCTTGGAACATTTGACTCAGTAGTCAGTCAGTCTCTCTCTCTCCTTCTCCTTCTTCTCTCTCTCTCTCTCTCTCTCTCTCTCTCTCTCTCTCTCCCCTGCCCCTCCTCTCTTTTTATGAAAAATTGATACTGTGGGTAGGCTTGTGGCTCTCCATGTCATTAAGTTCAGAAATAAATGTGCTCAACCACAAAGTCCACATCTCATCTCCAAAGTCAGTTCAGGTTTTCAGTATGCATGCGAATAGAGTGGGCTCTTGCCTGCAAGGAGCATTCCTGTCCCTTGGGACAGGGCCAGGGACCAGGTAAGGCTCAGGCCTGAGCAACTTTCAATGTATTGTGTCTGAGAATTTTCTTCACTATCCTTAGAAAGTTCTGATGTCTCTTGCAGTTCAGTCTGGCACAGCCTTAAATCAGTGAGTATAAACTCAAGCGAGGGCACGGAGGAAACCAAATGGGAGGTTGGGGGGAGGGGCGCTGCATGAGGACCCTGGAGAACAGGGAAGGACAGCTCTCAGTCCAGCTTACCATTGCTAGGTAGGAAAGCGGGCCCAATTTTGCTATATCCTGTTTGTTGTCCCCAAGAAAAGCCAACAATTTGCATTTTCATGTGATAGACTCCAATTTTTAAATGTTGGCAACTAATCCAAATCCTCTAACTCTGTAGAGATGAGAGTTGGCCCATGGACTGTCAATGTGTACCTTCTGATATCCAGCATCAGCTTCTGGGCCTCTAGTAATTCTATGGGTTGTTAGGGACACACTACCTTGATCTGCATGAATTTGGGTCACTTAAAATCATAATCTTTGAGTGAAAAGCTCCCCACAGAGGAGATGTTAGCTCTGAAATGATTCTATATCTTTCTTGTCCTTGACTATGAATGATTTTTTTAAAAAGTTTAAGAAAATGTAACCCTCCTTAATCATTATCTCTTGATAAAAATTACAGTTTTCACACCATGTTCATGTAAGAGGAGATCACTTTAGGATAGGATGAGAAACCCATCTCTGCATCCAGAATCTCAACACCAGTCAGTTTTTGGAGCAGGATGGAGAGGTCTTTCCCAGGTATAATTTCCATCAGCATCAAGTTCTAACTTAAAGACTCAACCATTTGCAGGTTGAAAACCTATTTGGAGTAGAGTCCTGGGGCATCTCTGGGCCTTCTGACTCCACTCCCTCCACCCCCTTTGATTGGGTAGAAGGGGAGGAGGCTCACCCCTCTAGGTAGTTTCGGGTTGGGGTGGGGAGAAATGCAGCTGATAGCCAGTTCCTTGCTTAGACTATCGGTGTTGGAAGGGAAAATGGACTCTTGGAAACAATCTAATTCAATGGCTTTCACACCATGTCCTGAGGTCTTCAGAGGGGCTTGGAGATCTTCCAGAGGCTGTACATTCTTCTCTTCTCTGTTAGAAATTCATAGGCCCCTTGCTTAGCCCCAGTTCTCACCTCCACAGCTAGTATTTTTCCTTCTTCCTTACCCTAACATTTTTCTTTCTATAATGCCAAACCAATGCCTTAGGATAGTCACAGTATCAAATGATTGATTGAATTGAAAGCATCTTCAAATTATCTAAGAGTTTTAAAATATATTTCAGGTAAGATCATAGGCAGATTTTTTTCCCCATGTCATTCTACATCTTCACTGATTTCTGTTTTTAACCATTTCTTAGTTTTGGCTTTTGAAACCTAAGTATTCTAAGTTATTTCACTAGATGGTTCTATATATAGTTCAGAGTTAGGGCAAGTATCAGCTCAAAAATCAGGGAATCCTCTGAGGAAAGCATTTTTTCTTATGACTGGAAGTTGTCATCATTTTGAAATTGCGTTGTTCCAACAGACTTTGTACTTTTCTTTGCCTTCGTCTCACTGAGACAGATTGTCATTTGCCACTTACTTTAAGCATTACTTTCCCCAGTGGTGGAAGGTACTTTATTTGTTTTTATTCTTTTACTATTTTTAAAAATAATTAAAAAAATTTTCAGTTACAATTGCCATACGATATTACATTAGTTTCGGACGTACAACATAGTAATTAGACGTTTATATAACTTATAATGCGATCATCCTGATAAATCTAGTAGGCATTTGACACCATACATAATTATTACAATATTATCAACTATATTCCTATACTATACTTTACATCCCCTGGACTATTTTGTAATAACTACACATTTGTCCTTTTTAATCTCTTCCCCCTTTTCATTTATCCCCTCAACCACCCTCCCATTTGGCAACCCTCATATTGTTCTCTGTATCTACTAGTTTATTTCTGTTTTGCATGTTTATTTTGTTCTTTAGATTCCACATGTAAGTGAAATCATATCTCTGTCTGACTCCACTCAGCACAATACCCTCTAGGTCCATCCACGTTGTTGTAGATGGCAAGATATTATTCTTTTTTTCTGGCTGAGTAATATTCCATTGTGTATAGGTAGATGGAAGATACTTTAGGTTTTCTGTGGCCATAAAGATCTTGCCATATCTTTTACACCTTTGAGCTCTGCCATGGGTCACACTTCATTTGGAATATGTCTCTGTCCCATACCCTACAACCATTCTTCATCTTTATTCTTTGGGTGCCAACATTCTTTGTCCTTATAGTCTTGTTTTTAAGCTGCAGAATATGTTGCTGAATTATTTTCAAGATAGTTCATAAAAATTTGAGTTCTACAAACCTTCTTCAGTACTTATAATTTTTGGAAAATGTATAAACCCTTCTACATATTTTATTTCATTCATATGTACACGAAGTTAGTATTTTAACCCAACTTTTATAGTGATTTTCTCTATTCTTCATTCTCAAGAACTTCTCTAAAGAGGATAAGAACTTCTCTAAAGAGGATAAAAACTTTATCAACCTGCCTTTTGCCACCTATGAAATCATTAGTCATTTTCACTGTTAACCATGAGGTTATGTAGAGGCTATTGATTGATTGTGTTATTAATTAAAAAATTTTAAATTCTACATTAAGCACAGAAATGAAGAAAAGATTGTTAATTATTATTGAAAGTGTCTTCGCAACAACTCTGTTGCCTCCATGAAGGAACCATATTGTCCCTACAATTGTATCCTCCAGCACAGATATATAGAAGCTGATCAATATATATAGAAGCTGATTGTTAGGTTACACACTTTTGGATATACCTCAATTATTCTTTGTAATACTAGAAGAAAGCAATATGATTTCCATTGTGTTCTATAGCACGAGGAAATGGATTGTCAGACACTTGTCCCAGGCTCCACAGGCAAATGTCAGCAGAAGAGTTAGAATTTTCTTTTAGGTTTGATGCCAAAATCCACCATCTTACTAATTTTATGAAGATTAAATATTAGGTCAGTTGGAATTGTTTTGGGTCTTGAAACCTGGGAGAGAATTACAAATGGTTATTAGCTTCTTTTTGGGGGGATGGGAGGAGAGGGACCAAATGTTATAGCAAATAGGAACAGTATAGCACTCAGTTTTGATAGCCCTGTCCGTATCTAGAGGGGCAAAGCATTTTACATCACCTCTCGAAAATCTTCTCCACTGACCAAAAAAATTCTTAAAAATGGAAACAATGAGGAGTATTTGGCAAATCAGACAACCCAATTGAATTAATAATTCAACCTTTTTACATATATTATAGGTTCAGATTATTTATTCTAGAGTCAGTTTTGTTAGTGTGTGTTTTTCTGAGAATTTGCCCATTTCATCTAGATTATCTAATTTGTTGTCACACAGTGGGCTATAGTATTTTCTTATAATTCTTTTATTTCTTTAAGGTCAGTAGCAATGTCTTCTATTTCATTCCTGATGTTAGTAATTTGAGTTACCTTTCTTTTTTTCTTGGTCTATTTAACTAAAGGTCTGTCAATTTTGTTGATCTTTTCAAGGTACCAATTCTTGGTTTCATTAATTTTGGCTTTAATATTTATTATTTTATTCCTACTGCTTGCTTTAGGTTTAGTTTGCTTGTCTTTTTCTAGTTTCCTAAGATAGGAAGTTAGGTTATTGGTTTGAGAACAACCTCTTCTCCTCTCTTCTCCTCCATCCCATCCTCTTCCTGTTTTCTCTTTTTTTTCTTCTTCTTCTTCTTCTTCACAGGTGATTCTTCTATAACTTCCCCTCTAAGCATAACTTTCATTACATTTTTGTTATGCTGTGTTTTGGTCTTCCTTCATCTAAAAGTGTTTTCTGACTTATCTTTTAATTTCTTCTTTGGCCCATTGGTTAAAGATGATGTACAAATGACAAATAAGCATGTGAGAGGATGCTTGATATCATATGTCTTTAGAGAATTACAAATTAAAACAATGAGCTACCACTACACATCTATTAGAATGCCTAAAATACAAAACACTGACAACACCAAATGCTGGCGAGGATGTGGAGCAACAGGAACTCTCATTCATTGCTGACTGGAATGCAAAATGGTGAAGACACTTTGGAAGACACTTTGGTAATTATTTATAAATGTAAGTATATTCTTACCATGTAATCCAGCAGTCATGCTCCTAGTTATTTACCCAAAAGAATTGAAAATTTATGCCCACACAAAAACCTGCACATGAATTTTTATGGCAGCTTTATCAATTATTTCCAAAAATTGGAAGAAATCAGGACATCCTTTAAACAAACTATGATATATCCAGACAATGGAATATTATTCAGCAATAAAAAGAAATGAATTATCAAGCCATGAAAAGATGTGGAGAACCTAAAATGCATATTGCTAAGTGAAAAATGTCAGTCTGAAAAGACTACATACAATGTATTTCCATTTATATGACATTCTGGAAAAGGCAAAGCTATGAAGACAGTAAAAAGAACAGTGATTGCCCAGGGAGGGGAGGTGATGAATAATTAGAGCACAAGGGATTTTTAGGGCAGTGAAACTATTCTGTATGGCACTGTAATGGTGGTGCATGCCATTCTGCATTTGCCAAACCCATAGGACTTCGTAACACACAGAGTAAACCTAAATACAAATTACAGAATGTAGCTAATGCATTGGTTCATCATGATAACAAAAGTACAACATACATGCAAGATGTTAATAATAGGGGAAACTGGGGGGAGAGGAGGATAATGTGGGAACTTCGTACTTTCTGTTGAGTTTTTCTGTAAACTTAAAACTGCACTAACAAGTAAAGTGTATTAATTTTTAAAAAGAATGTAAGCTTATGTCTCACATACATAAATGAACCATATTTTGATTTTTCCAATGAAAAACATTTTCGGTAACTTTTTAGACAGGAATATTTTAGTAAGGGGAAGAAAAAGTTCAGATGAGCCTGTATTTCTTAAAGTATATGAAGAAACACATAGATTATTCTTTATAGTTATGATTCGGTCTGGAAAAAAAGGCTAAACTTTGCAATTTTAATTGTTTTATGAGTGGACACAAATAACATGCTTCCGAAGGGATGTTTTAAAGTCATAGTAATAGTACCCTTGTCTATGAATGCCTAAACGGTTACCTAATCTCAACACCTCCGAGCATCTTCCCCGTTGCTGCCAGGGAGAGCAAAGGCAAAAAACAAAACAGCAGAAAAACCGTACTCACAGTCATTTAGTAATTTCCCCTCCCCCACTGGATAAAATAAACACATTATTCTAGCACATGAAGCTGTGCATGATCTTGTTCTTATCTAATACTTAGTCTCATTTCTTGCATAAGAATGAATGGATCAACGAATATATTTAATGAGTGCTTGTTTAGTAAAGATCATTCTGCAACATTCAAGGGACCCAGCATCAGGAACTCAGCTGTGTTTTCTACCACAATTTTTTTTTATAGCTAAGTGTCCAGAGCTTTACAATTCAGCAACAGGATGCACTTTATGCTCTCTGTATCTACTGTGCTCTTTCCTATTTCCATGCCTCTGTGATCACTAGTCCTGCTGGCTGAAACCCCTTGTCCTCCTGCAAAATCTCTGCTAATCCACCGATGTTCAGCTCATTTATCTCCTCTGTGACACTCCCCTCCACTGTACATCATACCTCCCTCCATTGTAGCCATTTCCTCGTTGTATTATAGATTTTTGTTTTTACCTGTATCGCTACTAGACTATGAGCCCTTTGAGGACTCTATTATTTCATCTCTAAATCCCTAGCACCTGGTTCACATTCACAGCCTTGCAAGAAAACATGGGTGATGAATGGATTTCTCTGTTTATTCAGCAAATATTTACTGATTGCTTTCTCTAAGTCAGGCTGTGTGTTGGGTGCTGAGGACCCTGTATGACCTCATGGTAGGGGAGAAAGAAATAACGAAGTGACTTGAGAAGGTCATAAATGCTATGAAGAAAATGAGCAAGGAGAGGTGATAGGGAATGAATGAATGGATGAAGAGGGCAGGGCTCACTTTAGGCAGGGTGGCTGGGGAGGTGGCATTCAATATAATCCAGGAAGAAAGAGAAGGGGACTGTTGGGAGGGATCTGGGAAGGATGGAATGGCAGGACCGAGGGATGTTAACTTGGAAAAAGCTTGATATATTTAAGGAAGAGAAAAGCTGGAATAAAGTGATAGAGGCGGAAAGGTGCAGATGAGGTTGTACTGGGGCCAGTTAGGGTAGAGTCTGATGTCTCAAGGAGCACTCTGGGTTTTCTTGTCAGTGCAATTTGGAGGGCTTTAACAAGATGAGTGACGTGATCTGATATACTTTGAAAATGTCATTCTAGCTTCAATGTGAGGATGAATTTAAAGGGGGCAAGAGGAGATCAGTTAGAAGGCTATCGCAATTGTCCAGCTGAGAGATGATGGGGGCTTGGCCTGGGGAGGGGTGGCGGTGGAAGCAGGAATTGTCTGCAGCACCTAGATTTCAATGAGGATTCTACTCTAGTACTAAAAAAGGCGAACTGATGCTAGCCTAGCTTCTGAAGTTAGAGTGACGGGTTGACTTTAGGGGAATATACCCTAGATGGTGGGTGGATACATGGAAGGAAGAAAACAAGGTAGGCAGGTGGATTGGTAGGCAGGTGTATTCCATGCCTTAAACCTATATTTATTTATTTATTTATTTATTTTTCAAGTAGGATTGTAAAATGGCATGGTGAAACGTTGAGATTTGTGTATTTGTGAGGTTTAATCTTCTGGGAGTTTATATACAACTATATTGCACCTGTGTTACGCATAAATATTATTAAGAAGACATATGCTTATGTGCATATATTTGTGTGGCTTGTTTTAGGTTTCATTTTTTAATTTAATCTTATCTAATTAAAGTCTGAAGACACTACCTTGCTGCTTATTTTCCACCAGGATGCCTTGCATGGAGTATGTCCTCCATAAATGCTTGTTGGGTTTGGATCAGCTGCCCTGCTTGGACATACGTACTGATTAATTCCATTTTTTCTCCCTATTTTTCTCTCTCTCTTTCATTTTTCTCTGACTCTTTCTTTCTTCCTGGGATTGGCAGTATACCATCTAACTGATATCCCAGTGTTTTCTTAGCTGTCGGTGGGTCAAGTAGACCTTTAAGTTTTGGACAAGAAATATTTTTACAAGAACCTATAAATATGTAAAATCCTCAGAGTTACATACTCAGCTCTTCTCTACTGTGTTCAGAGATGTCATCATGCTGGCAACTGTTGGGTTGAAGAGACACACAAATGAATTACACTTTTTTTTTTCAATGCTCTTGAAATAAAAAAACAAAAAACAAAAAACAAAAAAAACATCGACCCAGCTGCCCAGTGGAAAAGATGCCACTTTCATGTAGTTTCAAAGTTATTAAATGAGTTTCCAAGCTAATACACACATTTAAAATATACACATGTAGTTTCTAATTTGAAATGGAATCCTGTCGATGTGAGGGTCAATTTGATGCTGAAAAAGATGTCTCTGAGCATCAGTTTGTAAATTTTAAAGTCCAGGCTTCAAATCCAAGAAATGAAGATGAAACCCCTTGCTCTGTCTGTCATCACATGTAGAAGGCTCTCCAGCTGACAGGCTCCAGAGACATCATTTCTCCTTTGAACACAGACACTGGTCCCCTGGTCTTTCCTAAAAAAACTAAATTGTAAAGAATTTGAGGGAAAGGCGAGGTTCCCTTTTCACTCATTCCCCCTTTAAATCATAGCACTGTTGGTTGGGCCTGATCAGTGCCAAGCCATGGGCCAGGGGCCAGGAGGAGGAGTGCCCCAGAGAACACCTGTCTCAGCACCTGTCTGAATCGGGGAAAGGGGATGTGAGCTCAGCGAGCAAAGGCAATTTGGGGTTCCCCTTCCTGCTCTTTCCTGGCATGCCAATTACACAGGTAAGCGAAAACACTCTTTTTTATATGAGGAATTTTCGAGGTATCATAAATGGGTTCTGTAAAGCCTGCCTGCTTAGGATAATAAAGAAAGGTGGAGGAAATGGGACACAGTTTACCTAAACATGGGAAAATAGTCCTCGTCCCCTTGTTTCTTTTGGCAACACTCACTTTACAGTTGTTTTCCGTATCTTCGTGATGGAAACATTTTACAAATCATTAAAAATTGCCTGGAAAATGCCCTACAAAATAACCAGACAAAAGTAAAACAAACAAACACAAACAAACAAACAAAAAAAACGAAGTTTAGAAGGGCATTAAAGATTATGTTTCTATCCAAAACAATACTTAAGTTACCCTGACGCTTCATCCTGAGGGATCTGGGCCATACCTCACATTCCCCCAAGGTGTGTAGCCTGGGATGTGCACTTAAACTTGATGGGATCCTGCAAGAGGGGTTGTCGAAAGGCGTCCTCTTGGTCCAGCCAGAGGCGGGTCGTAGGACGGCCTCCCCTCCTCTCCTGTGTTTGCTTCTCCACTGCAAGTCCAGGTGCCCCCATCAAGGGCGTTTGGCAGCACAGTGAAGGGAGACATGCCAGCAAAGCTCTCACAGTGTTTACGGTGCCAGCTGCTTCCTTGGCATCCAGAGAAGTTTCATCATCTTTTGTTTGGGATTTTCTCAGAGCTCGTGCTAATTTCTTTAAGATCGTAAAAGGATGAGGTATTTCCACATCTGCAACCACCAGTGCTTGCTCAGTGGAAAATGATGAGAAACAGTTTGGTTGTCTCTATAGGAAGCCAAAGGCACAAGTCTATAGAACTTTCCAATGTGTTCTCACACGCAGTTTTTCACTGCAGTCTCTTGGCAAGACTAGGAAGTAAATACCACTTGTACCAGCAGTTTTTAAGGCCTAATAAGTTGACTAGCCCAGAGCTACTCAACCAGTAAGTAGCAAAGTTAGAACTCAAACCCAGGACTTTTTCTTTTTAATTAATAAACTTTAGTTCTTGGAGCAGTTTTAGGTTCATAGCAAAATTGAACAGAGTACAGAATTTCCCATATATCTTCTGTTCTCATACAAGGCTGTCTTCCCCACTATCAGCATCCTTGCTTACACCCAAGTGATACATTTGTTACAATTGGTGAACCTACTTTGATATTTCTTCATCACCCAAAGTCCATAGTTCATAATAGGTTTCTTGATGGTGTA
>CM053509.1:144180872-144266845 GCA_028627145.1 Eidolon dupreanum | reverse complement strand
CAATACTTGCAATATGGGAATTTTTGTTAGGATGTAAATTCCAATTTGACTAGTAAATGCTAGGACCTGCAAAGGAAATAAAACAGGATAATGTAAAGAATAGGTATTTATTTTCAAAGTATTGATGTATTTTGGGAACGTTTATGATGATGGGTCAACCTATCAGTATTTATTTATGATCAAACAACCAAATGAAACTGCCCAGGATAATGCAAAATAATTGTGTATAAAATAAAGACTCTTAGAGGCCCAGGAGACATAATTCTGCAGGTCCATTCCCAAATCTGTTCTCAGTAATTTAAGAAGGAAATTATAATGCAGGCCATGCTTGTCAAATATTTCCTGAGTTCACATTGGGTGTGTGACATCATTATGAGGCCCTGGGGAGTGGTGCCTAAGGGTTAAACCAGGAGACAAACTCTCAGCCTCCTCAGAATTTAATCTGAGAGGACACATTTAAACAGGTGTGCATGGTAGGGGGCTTAAGAATGGAGTCAACCAAGATCCAGTTTGAAAATGTCAATACCTTCCCCCCCCCACCCCTCTCTCTCTCTCTCTCTCTCTTTTTTGGTCATATGTCATTTTGACCTGGCAGAGGAAAGATGCCTCTAAGAAGGCCAGGAACAGAAGTGACTCAGGTTCCTAGGTGGGTTTAAAGATTTCTCTTTGGATTCAGCTCACCAACAAAATGATAATGTAATCACCAGAAAATGTTGCCGGCCCCCCTGACACGTGCGCTTTGTCAGCCTGTGATTCTCAGAACAGGTACCATCCTCACCCCTCCCCCTGACTCCAGGTTTACTTTAAGATCAAGCTTATTTATTTTTCCAGTCGTGCTTTCAGGCCTTTCAGGCAGGTAGAGTCCCTTAATCTTGCTTCAACTACACTCTCCCTGTTCCAAGTATACTTAGAAACATGCTCCAATTCACATAGTTTAGTAGGCTATATTCTTTAGGGGAAAAAAAAATTTTTTTTTTTTTTTTGGTTTAAGCATTTCAAGTTGTGGCCTGTGGCATTTATCTGGGAGACAATGCTTGATACAATGAACAGTTTTAAAACTACCATTTAAAAATAAGTTTCATTTCAAGCTCTCTTCCTCCCTGCTCCCCCTCCCCCTTTTTTTAAGCTTAGGAGCATTTCTGAAGAAATCAACATGCATATTAACTTTACAACATCTGGGTTAATTCAATAATCGTGATTTGCCTTTTAAATTTTAATTTAGATGCACACGAACAAAAATGTTTTCCAGCCATGCCTTCAAGTGCTGACTTCACTATACATTGTCACAGGCCTTGCACACATAAAGTAACTAGAGGGTGAGGCACAAAGCACGTTCATTCTATATGTAAATTGCCCCACACCAAAAACCCAAACCTGCATCCCAGAATGCACTTGGATACACAGAAGCTTCAAAGAGAAATCTTTCCCCGGAGGGAACTGGTAAAATTGGAGTTGGGTGAACCTCAAAGGAGTCTTGATTCGCAAACGTTGCTTATGTTTGGATTTGGAATTGAATTTGGCTCCAGTGGTTGGCATCTCTGTACTGTGCAGTGAACTGCTCCAGCCACAGAGGGAAGGGGGAGGAAGAAGAGGAGAGGAAGATTGGATGGCAGAGTAGAATTTCCCAAAACACACAATAGTGCAATGTTGATGCAATTAAGAAAATTAGAAAATGGAGTTTAAATTGGAAAAGTCCGTCTTTATCTTTTGCTTCCTTTGTGATATCCTTTCAGCTCCATATCCTCTGTCTCCTTTGATCTCAATTGCCTTCCACTTTTCCTTCCCTTTCTTTTTCTTATAAGATTGCTATTCAAGCCCTTCCTCCCTTTCTTCCAGAGTTTGCCTCAAGGGCTTGAGTTGTGAATTTCGGGGGGTTGAAAAGGGCCTGGCAGGTTACAAAACAGTATGTTCAGTATGAGCTAAATTTTGTAAAGGAAAACTATGCTTTTATTTATATGCAAGTATATGTGTGCACAGACAAGAGATTAGAAGGGTACTTATAAAATTTTAGCAGTGTTTTTTTTTTCCTGAACTATGTGTGGTTTTCACTACCCACCTTCTTCTCTCTCTTTATGCTCTTCTTTCTCCCTTCTCCTCCCCCTCCTCTCCCTCCTCCTCTTTCTCTTCTCCAACCCCCCTTCTTGTTTTCATATTCTTTATAATGTATATTCTAACTTTTCCCAAAGACCACTTATACTATAATGAATGCAGTATATAAAAGGGCTGATAATCTGACATGATCTTATTACTGATTTTTAGGAACCTTATGTTCTTTCCCGTGTCCTTTTGTTTTGTTAAATTACCATTATTCAGTGTTAATGTAATTCTTATCTTTTGCCTACAAAAGATGTTTTTCTACTTCATTTAAATATTATTGGAATTTTAATTGTTTGACTATATGTGTGATTAAATAGGTATAACTTTATATCAGACAGTGAATGGGTTTCTAATATGCTTTGTGTAAATAAAGGTTGAACAAATTATATTTAGAAAGCTTGAGAGAAATATTCTCTTCTTGCAAAACAAAAACAATTCTTTGGAAGGGAAATAATGCACAAAATTTTCCTTCTTGAACATTTCACAGATCAGTTTTTCATTATAAAATAGGTAGTAATAAAGCTCAAGGAAATAAAAAATAGAACAGAAATACATAGGAATCACCTATAATTTTAGTCAAAGAAATGAATTATTAGCTATCTGTACACACGTGTGTACATATATACGTTTAAATAGAAAGGGATGAATAAAGTAGATCTTAAATAAATACTTCAGAAAAGACTCAAAGCAATCTATGTTAAAATATAATTAATAAGATCTTGGCTGTTTTTTAGCTACATTTCTATTGAAAAATAGAGTGAATCATCTTTAAAGGGATATAGAAACATAGTGTTGTTCTAAATCATGGTAATACATTTTAGATCTTCAGTAAATCACTGTTCTTGGGGTCTTAGCCGGGAGATTTCCTTTCAGAAGAAAACACTCTTATCCAGAAATACTTTTGTAATTTCAAAGATTTTACTCTCTTTGTTGAAGTGCAAGAGAGATATGCTTTCACCCAATTATTATGATATATGTGTATCTTTATAGATTCTGAGAATACCATTTGTTAATGCATTTTCTCAACTCATCAAAGAAACACTCATTAAACTCTTATTATGGGGCAGGCATTGTGCTAGAGGCCAGGAATGAAAGTCGCAGTCTTCTGTTGAAGTGGATTAAAGTTTATGGATGGGAAAGCGTTTTGGCCACTTTATTTAATTTTCAGCGTAGGGATCCCACAAGAACATCTGCGAGGGCTGCTCTGCTTAGGCTGGGCTAAGTGGCACAGGAGAACGGGATGTTTGGCTACTTCGCTTGGTATCTGAGCTCTCAGGAAACGACTCAGATCTAGAGAAGAGCCACAGGTAGTAGGGTCAGTGGAATGTTACTGCTCTAATCCGATGTTGCTGCATAGGAAGGGGAAGCCTTACTAGGGTGACTGAGGCCATGAAGAAACACTGACTCAAACATGTTCAGTTTTCTTAAATGCATAATCTTGAGTGAAACGCCTTTGTTTTGGACCATGACATAAAGCAAAGCTTCTTTCATTCTCTTCAAGAATCTAAAAGGAAAAGCAGTCTTGATTGGTAAAAGTCTGCATTATGAAATATGTCTAACAAGATGGGAGTTTGTCTAAAAAGATGGGAATAAATGACCCATTTTTTGTAACAAGCCAAAGGGTTTGCAAGAAGAGATGCTGTAAATTCTTCATTATGGAGGCCTACTTTATTATGTGTTCTAGTATCATGGTTGTGAGTGTGAGCTCCCTGACCAGACAGTGTGGACTCATTCACAGCTCAGCCTCTTACTTGGTCTGAGACTTTAAGCTAATGACTTATCTTCTCCATGCCTCAATTTACTAAAACAGAGAAAGTAATAGTACTTATCTCACCCAGTTGCTTCGAGAATTTAGTTATTTAATACATAGATGCTCTTAGACTAGGTCATGGCCATAGTTAATTCATTCTATTGTGTAATTAGCTATTATTACTAATTCATAGAGGCAGCTCAATACATGAGGACAGATATTGGAATGGTGGCATTATATAATGGTTAAGACTGTAGGTTTCAGAGCCAGACTACCTGGACTTAAATTCCCATCCATGTCTTATTTGCTGAGCAACGTTGGTCAACTTATTTAACCATTCTGTACAGCAGTTTCCTAATATGTAGAAGTGTGCTCATGGTAGGACCTGCCTCACAAGGTTATTATAAAGATTTAAAGGCTATTGTAAAGAATGAACACATATAAGACACATAGAACCATGGGCATAAGCATTTGGTAAATATTGATATTATTATTACTGACTGATCCAGTTGCCGCACTCACTTTTCTGAGCCTGCTTTTTTTATAATGGGAATGATAACTCAGCAGCTCCAGCATCCTTCTAAATTACTTTACATCTCAGAGGACCAGTTATTAAGTATTGTCTCTCAACTCCAGACCTACCCACTGTAACCCACTTTGTGGAGCTGGGGCAGAGAGCTTGGAAAACTCTTTTCTGCTTCGCACGCTGGCTCCATGACAGATTCTGGGGGCGCTAGTGGGAAGAGACTCCTTTCCCGTCTGACTCCCTATTCCTGTGGCATCCCAGCCTGGCTTCATCCCAGCAGTGCCTGTTCTTCCTCTGGCGTCCCCTGAATCTGGGTTGCAATTTTTCAGCAGTCTAAGGTCCAGCTTCATCATGTCCACCTCAGACGTGGTCACCAGCCTGCCAGTGCAGAGCTCGTCTTCTGAGCGCAGAGACACCAGCACTGGCCACAGTGACCCTTCCTCAGGAGAGTCATCTCCTTGGGGCTTCTACATTTTACTACTTCCAAACTGTTCCTTTGTTCCCTCAGCCTGAGGACTGATGGTGGCTTCTCAACACTGCTACCTCTGTGACACCTTCGAGTTCTGTTCTTACTCTTTGCTGCCTACTTAACTTTATGCCTATTTCAACAGTCCTTTATTTTTAATTTTCTCTCTTCAAACAGCTGATATGGTTTCTGTCTCCTGATTGGATCCTGAAGGATAATTTAGGCAATCTTAGACTTACACAGGAAGCGAAACACCTGGAGATTATGGTCGTTGAAACAAAACCTTAGGAAAAACTGATCTATTCCATCTACACTGAGAGAAGATATAATTTTTTCTTCATCAGCTGCTATTGTTTTAGCTTACTACAAATAACTAATAATAGGCCAAAGATCTAATAATTTACATTTATAGGGGAAAATGGAGACTTGAGAAACTTCCCTCTACTAATTTTTTTTCTCAAGTTCATAGTTGTGAGAATTTAATTTTGGCTGTAAATCACTCTGATTCAACTCAAAGGAAATCAGTATACACTGGTAGCAAAGTTAAAACTCTTTACCCCATTCAGTTTATGCTTCTTTCTGAAGGGATTTTAAGCTGCCCCCCAACACACACACACACACACACACACACACACACGCACACGCACACGCACACGCGCGCACACATAAACACACACTCAAATTGGGAAGGTAAACTGCAACCCAACTGCAATTAGTACAAATTCTGCCTTCCGTTCATGAAGTTTAAATTTAAAGGGGCCTGCTGTGTTCTGGAATATCTTTGAAAAACAAGGAGGCTACTTGGTGAGAGGCAACAGTGTTCTGAGACCAATGTGGAACTGAATTCAAACCTTGTTTTCTGGCTCAGTCTTTTTAATTGTGGCTAATTGCAACTTCCTGTTTTTTTCCGGGGCAGGGACAAGGCTAATGAAAAGGCCCCATAAGGATACTTGGACATCAAATAACTCTTACAAAAGAGCATTTTGATGATTTGAGTATAAATAAATTAGAAACATACTACAGTATTTGATGTCTTTTACAGTCTCCACGAGGTTAAAAATGGAGAGCCAGCAAGGAGCTAGAGAAAATGAGAAACTTAGTGACATGAACTATCTGAAGTAGTCCTGGACCATTTAATGGATCTCCCAATACAGGCTGATTTGCATATTCTTAATTGATAATGAAAGTATCACAGGTTAATCTTGATTATCAAATAATGCAGATAACAATCGCAGTTTAAATCTATTGCAACAAATGAGGATACATGTCTTTTTATAAGTAAATGGTCCTGTGCTAATTAACAAATTTTAAGTTATAGGTAATATTTCCTACAATTCCTAAAGGAAGTATTTTGTGGGAAAAGTGAAAGTATTGTTCCATAACATGGGGAGGGGGTGGAGGGGAAAGAAGTGGGTATGAAAAAGGAAGTGATTATATTTGCTGGATCCTAAAAGGTTTTGGATAGTGGGAGCATTTGTTTCAGTTGATCTGTTTCGAAGTTAAAACAAAATAAATTGTGAGGAACATTTCCTGTTGCATTTGTTAACTTTGACGTCAGTACTTCTCATTCTATTAACACTTCTTCACTGATTTCAGAGAGATCAATAAAAGCAAGTTTCTTTCTTTCCTTCTCCAGAAATCCTGTTAATAAAAACCCTTGGCACAAAACTGAAGGTGGGAAATTAAGGAAGTGCATTTCACAATAATTACCTGAAATAGATTTGCAACACTGACACTGGGCCGAGCTCTTCCCCTTTCTGGACCTTTGTGTCCTGTAGGATGACAGCCTGGGAGCCACAACTTTGAGGCCCTTGACCTCTGGCATCTTGGGAGGCAAACATTTCGCACTGAGTTTAACACTCTTTACTTTCTCCCTAATTTCCTTTCTTCCTTATACATGGAATTTATTGATATAATCATAGGCATGTTTACCAAATTGAAAGTATTAATAGTTTGCCTTATATTTATTTTTGATTCACTTTTTATAGCTGCTTTGTTTTATAACCAGATTTACAACCTTTTAACTGAGCTCTATGTTGACCACATTTCAGTAGTTAGCAGTTCTTTTATACCCTTATTTCTTCATTCTTGAGTTCTTATATTTCTGTTGGTGGGTAGATAGCTTCAAAAATATTTTTTAAAACTATATTTTCTGAGAACTTACAAATCTGAGAATATCTTTCTCTTGCATTCACAAATGAATGACATTTTGACTCAGTGTAAAAATTCTTGGTCTCTGCGTGTTTGCCCTCTCAGTACCCTGTAGACATTGCTCTACTGTTTTCTATAATTCTCTTCCATTTGATTCTCTCCTCTCTGTGTGGCTTCTCCCTCCTGACCTCCCAATCCCTACCCTATTTCAATACAGCCAAGTCTTTTTTCTTTAGCCTGCAGGTACCAAATAGCTTTCTAAAATTTTTCTTCTGGTTCCTGTCATAAATCATTTAAGGAAATAACCTATTCTCTGAGTTACACGGTAAACACTATCTCTGGGTCTTTCAGAATTTTTCAGCAGCACTAGGCTGATTTTTCCCTTCTTGAATTCTCCTCAGAAAGGAAGCTCTACGTGGATTTGGTTTTAGCTAGAATCGTTCTGTCAGGTTGTGGTAGAATGCTCTTCCTCACCTCCTGGCCATTTGGTGTTGGAACTGATGGAAGACATGACATTCTACAGTCCAGCTTGCCCTGTTCTCTGGCTCCTCCTCTTCCTGATCCTGCCTGCAGTTCCCGCTGACTTCAGACGGGCGCTTCACCTCCCAGAGGTGCCATGCCACTATTAGCCCCTCTCCCATGTCCTGACATGCGATTACTTAGACTTCTAGTCCTCAGATAGGTGCAGACCAGCATTTTGGTTACTTGAAAAAGCAACACTCATGCTGCAGAGTGGGATTTCTGAATTTTCTGGTTGTTCCTGTCAGGCTTAATTTTTAGTGTTGATGGAGGGTTTCCTCTTTTTCGTCTGACTTCATGTGCATTTTAATGACAGCAGCTCTGGCTGGGGCTGTTAGCCAGATGCCATTGTCAAGCAGAAATAAAATTATTGGGCCAAGGAATTTATATGCTTAAAATTCTCCTTACATATTCCTGAATAGCATTCCAGAAACTTTGTACTGATCTGCAATTCTGTCAGTCAGAAATTGTTTTTCCCAAGGTGTCTCTGGGATCTGTATTATCGATGTCTCAAAAAAATGACTCTTTTAGCCAAGCATATTTATTTTCATCTACTTGTACTGATGCTCAGTCATATTTTATATTTGTGTCTTTAAGGTATCTAACTGGCTTGTTTTTTTTTTTTGTTTTTTTTTTTTTTTTGTTTTTTGTTTTGTCTTTCTTAAATATAGCATCGGTGTGGTTTAGGTAGTGTTTGTTATTGGGAGTTCAAGCCTTGGTTTCTCCAGTTACTTGTGTGATCAGGACAAGATGCTCAAGTTCTCCGGGCCTCACCTTCAAAGTGTTGACTGACATTTCTACATGCTCACGAATCAAGGGCTGCATAGGTTTGCTGTAAAGGTAAATTCCATAGGAATGTTGGCAGAGTGGTAGAATTAGTGGGTTTTCCCGTCAAAAAGGTATCAATCACTGCAGCCACTTATTTGCTACCAGGCCTGGGCCAGATTTCTAACCTCCCTGAAATTTGGTCTCCTTATTTATAAAAATAGTGAGTAAAACATATACATGATGATAAAAACATGGTGATAAAATGGTTTTAAAAACATACATATACCCCTCAAAATTTCTGTGAGAATTGTTAATTAAACAAGGAGGCCATTAGATGGGGGTGGCTCTAATGTCTGGGTGGCCTCTCTAAGCAAACCAGAACCTAAGCCTGTAAATGCCCAAGGTTGCAAAATCAAAACATCCAGGACAATCAATCGCAAAGAGACTTTAAGCTATGGGAAATCAGATGATTTCCTTCTTTGCTTCTGCACTTCCTCTGTACGTGTAAGCCTTTTCCCTGGCTCCTGTCAGAGGAGCACTCCTATCACTTCTAGTTTGGGGATGCCCAGTTAAAATCATAAAATTATTGCTCAAATAAACCTAAAAATTTTAACATACCTCAGTTTGTTTTTTAACAGGTGTAAACAAGGAAATGCATGTAAAAATCTCTGTAAACGACAGAGAGTTTTGTTAGTCATAGCCATTAAATTCCATGGCAAGATACAATACATGTCACCCACATACACAGATATCTGCAGGGGCAGAAATGTAAGTAAAATGAGGTATAGCAATTTCATTTATCTATTTCTTTTCTCTCCTAGACCATGGCTCCAAAGCTATTCTGAAATACTGATTTAATTCCTTTTCTTCTTTCTTCATCTTCTTTTTCCTGTTGTTCTGTTTCATTTCATAAAAAGCCAGCTGACAGTTTGCAACTGTTTATTTGCAAAGGAATTTCCTTTGTTTTCCTCATCTCATTCTCACAAACAGTAAAACAAAACAAAACAAAACATCTCACAAAGAAAACCTAAAACTTTCCACCCTTTTTCTTCTACTCAAGATTCCAAATACTTCTTTAAAAAATTATCTCACAAAAATATGTTGGGTTCTCTCTCTCTCTCTCTTTTCTCTCTCTTTTTTAATCATTTTGTCATGTGGTCACAGCGAGATTATTTCTTACTCACTAATTTCACCAGAATTTACTTCTCAGGTCCTTAATAGTCTGCTGTATTGAATGGAAATGAAATATGGGATTTGGGGAGGATTAAAAAGGTATAATGTGAAACATGTCTTAGCAGAGTCCCTGGCACATGGAGGGAGCTCAGCCTGATGTGCTGCCCTGTTTTCTTTGTGTTGTGGAACGGGGCACAGGTGATCTCCTGCTTTGGGCCTTCCAGCAGTGACTGACTCCTTGCTTGTTCTAGTAGAGCTGGGAGGTTAGCTAAGGCCTTTGTCATGGCTGCGGAGACGTTGCGGCCCAACTTCTTCCTTTGCTCAGTGCTGCTTCCTTCACTTCCTCATAGGCGCTAAGCCTTCTAGCAATCTCCAGTAACCTCCCTGCATGCAAATCTCTGTCTCTGAGCTGACTTCCCCGAGAACCCAACCTGCAACACAAGGACCCTCTGCATAAAAGCCTAAATGGACTATCTATCGATGATAGGGTAGAGCTCAAACTCTTTAGCATGTCTTTCAAAGCCCTTCCCAGTCTAATCTCAAACTAGTCTCTTGCATCCTGACTGAGAATTTCCTGCCTCTGTGCTTCAGCCACAGGTCACCTCTCCCCCCCGCCCTCCGCCCCCACTGTCCACAATAAATGATGCTCTGTCATGTCTCCATGCTTTATTACAAAGGTTTCTTCTGCTGCTGTTCATCTTTTATCCAACTGATAAATTCTGAATTGAAATGTTGCTTTTGAAGTTTCTTCTATTGTTTTCCTAGAGTATCTTATGTTTGTTTTGGCCACCACATTTAATGTTAGGTAATAGACTTGGAGACCATGACTTTAACCCACTAGTGACCCGCCCACTCTGCTATACAAGCCCAATATGCTGTCCATCCTCATTTTCTTGCCTTAGTCCTAGGCAGTCCTACTAGCTCTGATCATGAAACTGTCCCAGGTTTTTGTTCAATCTTGGTTTCTTCTTGATCTTGAGGATTCCTTTATCTCAGCTTTGGTACCGGACATTCATTCATTCACAAATGCTTGTCTCCTTTCAAATGTTTTTGGCTTCTTTCTACCTTCTAGGTATCTATAACTGTTCATTTGAAGCATTCTCATTCTGTCTCTATATAGACAATTGCAATAAACCCATTACCATTCTGTTTGTCACATCGGGGACAGGGAACATTTTTAATGTCTGGATTCCTGTGTGAGTGGAAGGACTCTGATGTTATCTCTGTATCTCCATTTCCTAGTTCAGGGCCTGCACTGAGTAGGTGCCTGTGTGACATGTTTATGAGGTGGAAGATCATCAGGTTACGGAGGCTCTTGATCATGTGTGCAGAAGTGGAAACCTAACACAAAGACATTTATGGTGTTCTCACAATCGTTTGGAATCCAATATTCTCTCTTAAGATGTAGGCTAGTGCTCCATTATTACAATATGAGGGATATTTAGGGTAATTGAAGTAAATGTTTCTGTGAGAAGAACATCCTGTATTTCAGACAATGGACTGAACGCTATGATGATTTAAAAATAAAACCTATAGGGATCATATGCCCAATATGCTCACAATCTTATGGGGCTCACATGAAATACCTACAAAACATATTAGAAAGCAAAATGTTTTGAGAGAAAGCTACAGCTCACAGAACCTGGGAGCTAGGAGAAAGGAAAGAGGATAGGGATTTGGGAGGAAGTGGGATCAGAACTGAATTTTACTTCATTGCTACTCTCACTACACTGTATTTCTCCAAGGCAAAAAAAAAAAAAAAAAAAAAAAAAAGTCTCATTTATATTTGTATCTACAGAACCTCCTTGCACACCTCCAGCTAATTCCCTAATAAAGATCCTGGCACATAGTCAGATTATCATAAATATGACTATCCATTATCATGGGTACAAGATCATTGAAAGGTTAGAGAATCAAGCTCAGAAGATGGACAGGAATCTGGCAATGGGGAACAGCCACAGGAATAGTCTCTCTTGGCCTCCACTATTGGGACCACCTTGACCTGGATGCTTTTGTTCTGTGCCTTTGAGCTAGCAATGCTTTTGCTTCCTTTTTGAATGATTTCCCAAATGACGCTGTATCTTTGCATCACTCCCATGAGATTCAGTCTTCCAGAGAGGCATGTTCTATCCTCTAATTGGCTAGGCCAAAATTAGGTCACATGCTGGTGTCCCATGGGGATGGCGGATTGGAAGAGACGTTGGTTCCATAGTGGAATCAAGTTTGTACCTCTCCTGGGTAACTTGTGGTGGTTCTCTCTCCTACTCCCTGCCCCTATATAGGAAAGGCACATTGATAATACTTAGCCAAAGGTGACAAATGTTCATCCAGGGATGGTTTAGGCTTTTGGACAACTTGTGTAAAATTTCTAATTCTCCCAGTTGACAAATGGACTGCACCCACAGAAAAGTCTCAGAAGTGGATAGTCTCACATCTTCACTAGGGCTCTTGAGAGTTGGCAGCATTTTAGTACTCTTAAAAGAATGATCCATGATACTTGTCTGGTTCTTATGCAGATATGAAAACTGAATCCAGCTTTCTCCCATTTGCCTGCACATCTGTGATGTGTATCGTACCAGCACAGAGATACCTTTTGTAGCATGAGAAAATTTCCCCAAGGGAGAAACACACACATGGGAAACAAGTGAAATAGCCGACACTGAGTCGTCAAGACAGTTGAAATTTGGCTTTGTGACCACCCTACACCTTTTGAGTCATTGGAAGAGTCAGCTTCTAGTGGTAGCAGACATGGCAGCTGGTTATATCAGCCATATAATGTACCTTTTGTATGGGATTAAATATTTTTTCAAGTTAATGCTTATGCCATATTTTCTTTGGAGTTCAAACTCAGTCTGGTGGATTTTTGTGTCTCAAATAAAACATAAACCATTTTTAAAGATCAGGAAGTAGGTATGTCTCTGGGAATTGATCAGTTTGTGCAACGATTCATTAATGAGAATATTGCCATTTTCAAATTTTACTAATTTTGAATCCTCTGAAGCAAGGATTGTATTTTTACTAATTTCTTATACTGGTTCACATAGTGAGGTATGTAAAAAACAAAAAAGACGCTAGACTGGCAATGCAGATATGGTTATGATAAGCACACCAATGCCACAGTTCTCATTTCAGTTACCAAGATATTTTAATTGTTAACAATTGATAAAGTGCAGACTTGGCTGCTAGATCTTCAGTCCACAACCCTTAGGTAAATAACAAGTGCTTGTCATGATCCGTGTCCAGTGATGTCTCTTCTTTTAAAGTCTGCCGATGTTTGGATGCCATGAATCTGTAAGTTAGTTTGGGCAGTTGTATTGTTTTCTTGGCTCCCAGTGATAAAACCGTCCACAAAGTACCATAAAAATTCTCATGAAGATACAGGAAAACACACAAATACCCAATTGCTTTAGAAGTTAAGGGTATTAAACTTATATGAGTGGCTTTGAGAAATGGTCTGGGCTGATTCATGTTTAGAAATGATAGAAAAACTCCACCAGTCAGAAAGGAATTGTAAAAGAAAGTTTCTTTCCACTTCAGCCTTATACCTCAGACATGGAGACAGCCTCAGACTGGAAAATCTTATGGTCACCCTAGGTTTGGAGGAGGCTGACTTTTGGGGCAGCCACAATAACATCCCAGGCCCTACCTTGCTGGCCACTGAGAGAATCATTGTAGCTGGTCACCCTTCCTTAATCTATGGGACAACCACAACCCTGAGATAAATTGTATTAATACTTTTAAATTTACAGAGTAGAACCAGAACCAGAAACTCTGTAAATTTAGTAAACTGTGGTGTACCTTTTGTCTTTCATTTCTTTGTTCATTTTAATCTTTAAACATCTAAAAGACACTTAATACTAATATATTATGGAGGTTAAAGCATTATTATTTTATTTTGTCTCAGTGTTTTTATGAAAAATGTTATATAAGAAGTTGAAACAATAGTATAATAAGCAGGCATATATTCTATCTAGATTCAACAGTTATTATGTTGCCCTGTTTACTTTCTATGTCTCTCTCTTTTGCTCCACAAATTTTCCATACCATTCGAAAGTACATTGTAGACATCATGACATTTCATCTCTAAATACTTCAACATACATCATCTAAAGGTAAGGATAATCTCATGTGTATTCATAGTATTATTATGAGCCATAAGAAAATTAGCAATAATTTAATAATATCCTCTAATGTTCACAACAGAATTAAATTTTTAAAATTTTCTCAAAAACCTTTTTTGCTGCTTTAAAGATGTCTTTGGAAACATGGTCAATCTAGATCATACAGTGCCATTGATTATTATTTCTCTTGGACCCTTTTAGTCTGGAATAATCATGCCCCACGCCCTTCTTTCCTCCAAAAACTTTTTCTTTTGCCCTGATATTTTGTATAATGGTGAGTCCAGGCTAGCCGTTTTGTAGAGTGTTCCTCATTCTGAGTTTCTCTGATTATTTTCACCTGGTATCATTTAACTCATTCCTCTATCCCTCTATTTCCTGTAAATTGGAAACTATGTCTAAAGGCTTAATTAGATTTAGGTATGATATTTTTTGGCAAAAACACATGATAAGTGGTGTATATTTCATATTGCATCACGTTGGGGAAACAAAATATCAGCTTGTCTCATTATTAGTGGTGCTAATTTGGATTAATTGTTAGGTTAGTCACTGCCAGATCAGACCAACACTAAAGTTGAAAATATGATACAAAGAATTTTCATATACCCTTCACTTAGATTCCCCAAATGTTGCTATTTTAAATTATTTGCTTAATCGTTTCTCCCTCCCTTCCTTTCTCTCTCTCTGTCTCTCTCTCTCCCCCCTACCAAACCATTTGAGATAAATTACAGACACTACCCCCTTATTGCTATATACTTCAACATGTATTTCCTAAGTATAAGGTCATTCTTTTATATAACCGCATCACAATGGTTGCAATTAAAAAATGAACATTAATACAGTATTACTATCTCATCTAAAAACCTTATAATTTTACCAGTTCTACTACTATCGGTCAGAGCAAAAGAGTATATTTTTCTATTCTAGAATCTAATCTTGAACCACTCACTGAGTTTTATTGTCATATCTCTTTAGTCTCCTTTGATCTGAAACAGTTCTGTAGTATTTCCTTATTTTAGCATGGCCTTGATATATGTGAAGAGTATTAGTCAGTTGTTTTGTCGAGTGCCCCTCAATTTGGGTTTCTATAATATTTCTTCATTCTTCGATTCAGGTTATACATTTTTAACAGGAATACCGCAGAAGATATTTTTGTGCCCTGATTGCTTCATATTAGGGGGCATGTAATATCTACTTTTCCTGTTAGTGGAGATGTTATTTTTGGTCCCTTGGTTAAGACGGGATTCTATCAGCTTTCTTCAGTCTAAAAATTTTGTGACCAGAGTAATGTAATGCACTGGATGGCTAAAGTCTACGTTAATTTTCTTTCCTGAAAACAGGTGTTGATTAAATTCTTATGATTATTTTTAATTAATGTCTAATGTAGGAAAATACTTGAGACTATACAGATGTCCTGTTTCATTTTAAACTGTCACCTACAAGTTTTAGTGTGTATTAATAATTTTTGCTATAATTATTACTATGGTGGCTGCTAAATACTGGCTTTCTTGTTTTTTCCTTTTAAAGTTTCCTTATACACACACACACACACACACACACACACACATATAAACTTTTCTGTTTTTATTGTAATGAGAAAATATCCAAAATGTTTTTATAAGAAGTACACTGCTGGAGTAATGTCAAAATTTGTACTTTATTGACTTATTGTAATATAGTCTCCCTGTACTGTAATTTTGGGGCAAGAATTTAAGGGCATGAATTTTTGTTTTATTCAATGATGGATATCCAAGGGATCTGAACATAAAGTAGATGCTCAATAAATATTTTTAAATGTATTTTGCAGTTAAGGAACTGGAGGCTTAAGGAAATAAAGTAACTCCAAAAAATGACAGAGCCAGGATTCCAACCAGGTTGGCACACTTTCATTCACCCCTTTACTACAACTAATGGGTGATGTTTATTTAACATAAATTTCCCGAGTTTGAAGGAGCCATTACATTGTGTTTTGTTTTAAATGACATTCTGATTCTTATAGGCTATACCAGGAATAAAAAGTAATGAGTCACAGAATCAGTGGTAGAACTGTATGACCAGCTCTTTTCAATCATGTCAATAAAACATGAAAACAAGACTGTCATACGTAATCCAGTGGTGGATTATTCCCATTGTGTTTCTTGATGTTGGCAAAAGCTCTGAGAGACAGGAGGCTTCTGCATGGTAGGAGGCTCCTGAAATCTGACATTTCAGAGCAGATGACGTGCTTCCTGAGCACTAGATGTGACTTAGTGTAGAAACAAACTCATGAGCACAACACATTCCTGATTTATTCCTCAGTATAGTTGATGCATTGTTGTGATCTGAGGCAAAAGAAACAAGATCTGAAGAAATCAGGGAATCCATAGGGCATATCTAGAGCATTTACCAATGGTGTACTCTGAGTCGAAATGATTTCAGCTTAAATGATATGACCTCAGAAGGAAGTCTTTGCTTGAATCCACTTAAATGTGTATTGGGAAGGGTACAACTCACCAGTGTGTCTTGCCTGTGTGATCACATTCTGGGGCAGGAAACTCAGTAGTTGACTAAAGAATGGGTCTCAGGTGGACGTGACAGCCTGTCTTCCCTCTAGGACATCTTAGGTCTCTACTTCCTATTGGTCTTAATGGGACTGAAAATTAAATTTGGGACATAAGAAAAATCTTTAAATTCAGAATCTTTAGGCCAAAATAAAGTACTCTCCTAGAGTGTCAAAAGTTCATTAAATGTATACGTTTTTTCCTACCTCCAACTATAGAGCAATGATTGGCTCAATTATAATCTATCTTTACTGCTATTAAAAAATTAATCAAGTTATAGAAAATCTAATAACGAATAATTTAATTTTCATATCACTGAAAGTGACTTTTTTATAATTAAATCATAGGCAGATCCAACTTTTGCCTGATCTAAACTTGTTAGTTAAGTTATATGCTCTGGAAATACATGAGCTTCAAAGTGAAACTTATAGTTAGCCTCCCTTAAGCATTTGCTTGCTCAGCAAGGTATTTGAGATAGAACTTTGAGCTGTTTGAAACTGAGGCACATCAAAGATAGGATTTGTATTAGTTAGGACTTCTTAGTTGCAAATGGCAGAAAAATCACGTTAAATGGGCCCAAGCATAAAAGGAAATCTCTTTACTCACACAGTTGAGAAGACTAAGGGTAAATGTGGCTTCAGACAAGACTGGAATATAGGGCTCAGTGATATTAGAAACCAGTGTCTCCCCGTCCCTCCTCTCTGCTTTTTCCGTCAGTTTTATTCTCAGTCTCTCACTTATAGTGACAGAATGGCTGTCAGTAGCTCCCAGTTGCACCCACAAAAGTCTGAATCTTGAGAAAATGAATTCTTCTTTTCTATCAACAGTTTGAAGAAAAAGTCCTGGGCCTGGTTTTCATTGGCTCATATTTTGTCACATTTTCATCCAGTTCCTGTAGACAGAGAAATAGAATGCACTGATTGGCTAAGGTCTAGGTTACATTTTCTTTTCCTGATAATGGATGTTGATTCAGCTCTTTCCAAACCACATTGTTTGGAAAGAGGAGTTGATTCTTCCAAATAAAACCAGGTCAACAAAAGAAGGGGAAATAGATGAAGAATGGACAATGGACATTAAACGTCTATATCAGGTTGAACCCATATTATAACATAAATGGTTCATTTGGTATAAAACTTCACAGTTTATGAAACACATTCATAGACATCTCATTTAACCTTCTAGGCAAGTCCACAAGGGAAGAAGAAGGAATTGTCAGTCCCATTTTACAGATGAAAGATTTGTTTGGAGGCACATCAGGGTCCCTACCTGCCTGCAGCAGCCCAGTTAAGCCATGTTAAGATCTGCTCTGACCCAGTCCTTCCATGTCTGCCAAAAGACAGTGTTGTGTAGAGCAAGGCTTCTGCTTTGGTTCTATTTTGGTAACGGGGCATTTGCAATCTTTGGTCTCCTTACTAAGCCTGCATTTCTGGTTTCAGTTTTTGTAACAACCGTAGTACTTCACAGAGGAATTGTTACTGGAATATGTGAAAGGAGGAAACTCTCATTTTGTGTTATATTGTTCCTGCATGGATTAAAAGCAACAAAACCATCTTTACTAAATTAAGTAAATATAATAAATACCATAGAGCCAGCCATTGAGGGCTGAAGCGGAAAGAAACTTAAGAAATCACTTAGTCCTTCCACTCTCATTTCACAGACGAGGAGACTGAGGACCACACAGTGGGCATAAGTGGCCCAGTACCACAGACCTAGGTAGAAGAAGGCCTGGGATTAAAATTAGACTTTCCTGACTCCTAGCCATTGTTTTTGCCCCTATTCCACACTGCTTTTCTTACTAGCTATGTCTCATGTGGAAAAATTATGTTTCATTTATAAGACTAAATTGTTTTATTTTATTTGCAATTATTTCCAATGAAAGTAAAAACAAAAGAGTGCAAAATATTTTGGCTCCTGAATTTAGCCCCATCCTACTACTCTCTTAGAGTATGCCTCAGCAACCTTCAACAGACCAAATTTTCTAGTCAATTGCTCCCTTACTTTAGGGTAGGATAGTCAAATTTAGCAGATAAAAATACAGAATTCCGAGGTCAATTTGAATTTCAGATAAACAATGTAAATTTTTTAGTATAAGTATGTTCCCTGCAATCTTTGGGACATACTCATACTAAAGCATTTTTTTTCTCTCTCTGAAATTCAAATTGAACTGGGTGCCCTGTATTTTATCTGGAAAGCTACTTTGGGGATACACTAGCAGAACTTGCCTTTGTTGGGAGAGGGAAACAATAAATGGTGATTGATGATTGTGTTTAGTCCCAGGGAAAGAAAAGATTGACTGGTTCAGGAAGACTCTCCTCTGGTCTCTCTCAAGCTTAAAGCGTTGAGGAAGAAGATTCCAAATTGCTAGAGGACCAGAAGTGGAGTTAAGGCATGATGGTCCAAAAAGAGGTGCAGGTTGTAATCTGAGTCAGGTTAGGCTGACTCAAGAAATGAGCATCCATGTTGCAGGCAGAGAGATAGGGACAGCTGGCTCTCACTAATCTGCTGTGATTGTATTTTAGGGTACCTAGTGTCTACAGAAGGTTGGTAAATATGCCAGTCTATCTGCCTACCTGTAAGCTCACCTTCACTTACAGAAATTGAATGCCAAGCTGCTTACATAATTCCATAGTTTATTTCTTTAACAGTTCTTTCTGATTAAGACAGTCTTTTCGAAATAGAGACTAAGGACAAAGAAGGAAGAGATTAGGTGAATAAATTGACATCTAAAGAATACGTTCTGTGTGACACATGGGCATGCCACCTGCTTAAAAGTTAAACCTATTCTTTCCTTCTTTTCCTCCTTCCTGCCCTCTTTTCTTCTCTCGCTTCTTTCCTTCCTTTCTCTATTTACCTTTTCTTCCTCCCCCATAGGCATTGAAACATATTTTTTGTGTATCCTTTTATTTGTATGCGTTCTTGCAACATGTTCATTATATTTTTGTAGGGATGCTTTCTAAATTTACATAAATACCTTTGTTATGCACCCTATTCTTTTTTAATTGGTTTGGTAACATGTATTTTAAGATCCATTTTATGTTGCTATGCCTGTGTTGGTGAGGAGATTGGTCGGTTACTTCTACTTGCTTTATTTGTTTATTTTTATCCATAATATATTCCTTGAAGGCCCAACATGCCTTATTAATGTTAGAATCTCCAAATCTCCTCAACTGTCTAATCTGCTATTAAACCTAGATCTCTTTCACCTAGCCTCATGGGGATGTAAAGCACCACAAAGAGAATATAGCCAATAATCTGGTAATAACTATGTAGGGTTCCAGGTGGGTACTAGACTTACCTGGGGGATTCCTCAGTACCCTGCTTTATGGAAGTCTGTCTATAGAGTGATTGTAAAGTTGAGGCCAATTGAATCCACAGGAGTTCACAAGGTCAGACCAGTTTTTTTTTTCTTTTCGGGTATAAAATCAACATTTTATTTTATTTTAATTAATTAATTTATTTATTATGACATTGGTTAACGAAATCCAATAAGTTTCAACTGTACATTTTAGCAGTAAGGCATATATATATTTACACTGTGTGTTCACCTCCCATATTTAGATTTCTTTCTGTCACCACATATTTGACCCCTTTTCCCCTATCTACTTTCCCTTTCCCTCTGTCCATGAGTCTCTGTTTGTTTGTCCTGTTCATTTGTTGCTTTTAGGTTTATATTCTACATAAAAGTGATATGTGATTTTCAACATTTTCGGTCTGGCTTATTTTGCTTAGCATGATTATCTCTCGGTCTATCCAAGTTGTTGCAAATGGCAGTATTTCATCTCTTCTTATGGCTGAGTAATAGTCCATTGTATATATGTACCACAACTTCTTTAGCCAATCATCTATCATAGGACACTTCAGTTGCTTCCATGTCCTGGACACAGTGAATAATGCTGCTATGAACGTTGGTATGCAAATATCTTTTCGGATATGAGTTTTCAAGTCTTTGGGATAAATACCCAGTAGAGGGATTGCTGGATCATATGGTAGATCAATTCTTAGTTTTTTGAGGAACCTCCATACTGTTTTCCATAGTGGCTGTACCAATTTGCAGTCCCACCAGCAATGAATGAGGGTTCCTTTTTCTCTGCATCCTCTCCAACATTTGTTATTACTTGTGCTGTTGATAATAGCTATTCTAACAGGTATGAGATGGTATCTCATTGTGGTTTTGATTTGCATTTCCCTAATAGATAGGGATGTTGATCATCTTTTCATATATTTCTTGGCCATTTGTATGTCCTCTAGGGAGAAGTCAGACTAGTTTTTATATACTTTCTCAGCTTGGGATTTCTATAAAATATGGGTCATGTAGATGCTGCATAGTATGCCCAGACTTCTTAGATTGGCCTGGGACAGAAGTATTGTTTTAGATACAGGATTTCCAGTGCTAAAGCCAGGAAAGTATTGGCAAATGGGGATGAATTGGTCACCCTAATGCCACACCCGTGCGTGGTGTGGACCTGGAGGTACAAAAATATCTTTTAGTACCTTCCTCGCCCCTTTTCTGCTCCCCCTTTTCTTTTAACTCCTGGGCATATAGCAAATTCCCTTGGTATATCTGAGAGGTATTACTTAAAATTTTTCTAATTCTCTTTTCATGAAAAGGGCAGTCTGTTGAAGGTCCAAAGTTAATGCAGGTGCCTGTCCGTCTGGCCCAATATGGAAGTTAAATTCCCATCTCTTGGCCCTGTGGCCTGTCTCATAGGATTTCAAGATGCCCACTGAATCTTACTGGTCAGTCTTTGAGCTTTCCTTTTGTTTCTTGGATTTTCTCTTGGATTTTTTTCTCTTTCTTTTGAACTTGGCTGTGTATATCTTTTTAGTTGTTATATTTAATATAGCATATTTATGCATTTTTAGTGAGAGATCATTCCTCACTAATTGAATGCTATCTTGCCAGAGTGGTAAACATCTCTGAAATAATTGCATTTTCTATAACAGGAATGTAAATAAAAAAATAATATTGTGAAGGGAGTTATGATAATGAAACTCTCATCTGCTGATGGTGGGACTGTAAATAGGTGCAACCTTCAGAGTAGATAACTTGATAAGAATTATCTTAAAACTGTTTATATGCCTTTTGCTTGGAATCGATCCTGAGGAAATAATCCAAAATGCCAGAAAAGGTTTAAGCACATATATATTTTTCATAATGTTATTTATGATAACAACAATTGGAAACAACCTCAACATCCAAAAATAGAATAGTATATTATAGAACTTCCATATCTTGGAAACTAATATTAAATTTTATTTACAAAAAGTTTTGACTGGTATAGAAATTGTGGTCCATATTTCTGCTGAGTGTTATATGTGCCACAAATGGTGCTGAATACTTTGTTAATATCATCTCCATAATATATAAACTAGATGCCACCATCTCCATTTTACAGTTGAGAAAACAGACTCATTTTTAGAGAGAATCCCAGTCTGCTTGACCTCAAAGCATATTGTCAAAATCACCAAGCCAGGACTTGACAGTTGTATTTAAATTTTAGAGTAGAAATCAAAAGTAAGTAAACTGAAATGTTAATGGTAATTGCCTCTGGGTTGTGAAATTGTGGAAATTCTGCTTTCTTCTTTACCCTTTTCCATAGTTTCTATGTTTTCTTCATTAACATGTTCTTAGTATCAAAAACTGTTTTAAAATTTTTTAAAGTATGTTGATTTCATTGTTTTTCTTTCTTGAGAAGTTCCAACTAATTACATTGGTTTTCCTTTTATATTTATTTGACACTAATTTTTAAAAAGATAGACAATATTTAAAAATAACTCCCACCTAAATCACCTTTATAACTTTGAATTTACCCTTTCTTAGTGTGCAGTGCTACTAGTTTTGACAACTACATGCAGTATGTAAATACCACGGTAGTTAAGATTTAGTAAAGCTCCATCACCACCCCCTCCAAATTCTCTCTTGTCCTTTTGTAGTCAGTGTCTCCTCTGACCTCCAGCCCCTGGTTAACACTGATTTGTTTTGTGCTCCTACAATTTTTCCTTTTCCAGAGTGTCATGTAAATGGAATCATAGAGTATGAGAGTATATTGCCTTTTGAGTCGGGTTTCTTTTGCTTAGAATAACGCATTTGTGATTCTTTCATGTCGTTGCATGTATCAGTCATTTTTTTTCTGAGAAGTATTCCGTTTATGGATGTGCCACAGTTTATTTGTCTAGTCATTGGCTTGAGGGCATTAAAGTTGTTTACAGCTTTTGAAAGATTATAAATAAATCTGCTATAAACATTCATGCTCAGGTTTTTGTATGAACATAGTTTTGTTTTGGATAAGTACCGAGGAGTGTGGATTACTGGGTTGTATTGCAATGATAAGAAGCAGTCATATGGTTTTCCAGAGTGGTGGTACCAAATTTGCTTTCCTACTAGCAAAGCATGAGGGTTCTAATTTGTATTTTGTATCAGCACTTCCTGCAGTTGGTGTTGACAAGGATTTTTTTTCTTTTTTCTATCTTTCTGTGGTTTTTTGTTTTTTTGTTTTTGTTTTGTTTTGTTTTTGTTTTTTTTTTTGGCATTCTAATAGCTATGTAGTAATGTCTCACTGTAATTATACTTATCATTTTTTAAAATGCTATTGAGTGTCTTTTCATGTTTTTGCCATTTGTATTTCTTCTTTGGTAAAATGTTTTTACAGTTTGCCAATTTAAAAAAATTGGATCACTTATTTCTTACTGTTGAATTTTGAAAGTTTTTTATATATTCTAGATACAAGTCCTTTATCAGGTATGTGTCTTGTAAATATTTTCTCTCAGTCTGTGCTTGTCTTTTTATTTTCCTAATGGTATCTTTTGAAGAACAGAAGTTTTTAATTCTGATGGAATCCAATTTTTCGATGTTTCCTTTTGTGGATTATGTTTTGTTATCATGTATAATTTATCTTTGCCTAACGAAAGATCACAAAGATTTTGTCTTATGTTTCTTCCAGAATTTTTATAGTTTCAGATTTTGCTTTAGTTCTATGATTCATTTTAACTTTTATATGTTTTATAGCATGTGTTCTGGTTCGCTTTTTGCATATGAATGTCTAATTAGTTCTTTTTACAGTACTGTTTGTTGAAAAGTTGCTTTTCACCCTTGCTAAAAATCAAATGTGTGAGTCCGTTTCTGTCTCTCTTTTTTCCCATTGATTTGTGTATCTGTTTTTTTTGACATCACCACTCTGTCATGATTATTATAGCTTTAAGTAAGTCTTCAAATCAGATCATGTGAGTCCTCCAATATTGTTTTCTTTTCCAATTTGTTTTGGTTATTCTTGTTTCTTTCCATTTCCATATAAATTTTAGAATTGACAAGCAATTCTAAAATTGTGACTGCTTTGAATCTATAGATCAATTTGAGTAAACTTGTCATGCTAACTGTAGAGTTGTGTAGTACATGAGTATAGTATTTCCATTCACTTAGCACTTTCTTTGATTTTTTTTATTGTTTTCAATATATAGATCTCACATACATATTGTTAGATTTATTCCTAAATATTTTATGTTTTCAAGTACTATTTAAAATGCTATCTTTTTTTCAGTTTCAGTGTATAATTGTTTACTGCTAGTATATAGAAATACAATCAATTTTCATTGTATTAACCTTGTGTGCTGCAGTCTTACTAAACTCACTTATTAATTTTAGTAGTTTTTGAAAAGTTTCTTTGAGACTTTTTATAGAGACAATCTTGTTGTTGGTGAAGAGAGACAGTTTTCTTTCTTTATTATCTTTATTCCTTTTCTCTTTTTCTTTCTTTACTGCACTGCTGGGACTGCTAATACAATTCTGCATAAGAGTGAGAACAGTAGACTCTAAAGTGAGTTTTATGTAATTATTGCATTTTAAAACAATTGGAATTAAAGGAAAAGTCATATGTGTGCCATATGTGTGTGTTAGGGTGACCAAATGATTCTGGTTTGCTCAACTTTCCTAGTTTTACCAATGCAAGTCTTGTGTCCTGAAGCCATCTCTGTTCCAGGGAGACCTGGACGATTAATTATCCTAGTGTGTGTGCTGAGTGTGTTTGTGGCAGTGCATGTGTGTGTGTGGGGTGGGTGGAGGTTAGAAGGTGGAGAACATGGGGTAAAATGACTTCATTCTCTTTCTCGACCAACCTTTAAATTCCAAGGTCAAGTAGAGTTATTAACACTTTCTTTTTATATAAGAAATATGAATATAAGAGGAGGAGGAAGCTGGAGAAAGAAGAGAAGGCTTTAGCTATCATCAGTTGGTTTGGACACTAACAAATAATTTTAATTAAATAGAAAAAAATATTATCTATGAGGTCATGTTCTAAAATGGGCACTGTTTAATTGAGAGCCAGATTAGTGCAGAAGATTTAGGAAAAAATTCTCTCTGGCTGCACCTTATATTTCATAAATATACAAGATCTGCTTTTGCAATTTAGTGAAAATGCTTTTTTATCTTTATGATTTCTGAGCAAGTAGTCACAAGAGGAAACTTCATGTATGGCTCATGCCAAAAAAAAAAAAATCTTGTAAATGTTTCCAATTTAGAATTTCGTACAAATCTGTCATATGTCCCAGAGAGTAAAATTCATGATTATTCATCCTAATATATACTTTAGTATCTACTCACATGCAAAAAATTAACAATAAATAAAAAGTAGTTTTGGCATAATTTTCCATAGTAATCCTTAGGACGCTCATGAAAACCATACTCAGAGTATCATCTGAGTCATTTAAGTTTTGAATTTGATTTATGGAGTGGAGTTAAAATAAATCTGAAATGAAGAAGCCCTTAGTTATATTGACTACAAATATTATCATAATAATTCATCTTTTTTTTTTTTTGTCTTAGCGTGAATCATGGTCAGTCACGCAAGCATCCAAGGAGAATAGACACAAATGGGGCTGAGCAAAAGTAGTTTAATCCACCTAGGTTTTCTGTGTCCGAAAAGCAGACTCTGATCCATTTTCTATTTTTTCCAAAAGACCATTAACTCTCTTCCTCCTCACATTAGTTAGCCAGTTATTTGCTGCCTCTTCCTTCCCATGCCAGGGACCCAATCTCCACTATCAATTTTATACTGTTCTCACTCTCATTTTAATGGCGTGCCCATTCTAAATGTGGCAGTGATGCTGTGGTTGTTAGTTTTTTCAATGATACAGATGCATCTCACATATAGTTTGTACTTGATTGGTGTGGAGACATGAAATTGGGAGTTGTTCAGGGATTCCTGGTCTTTTGAAATATTGAACTTTGTATTTTGGCTTCTGGACTTTGGCTTTGACACTCGGGAGTGTGTGCTCTGAACCAGAGATGGTTTTTCAAACTATATCACATTGCCTCATAATTTGCAGGAATTTAAAGAACTCTGTTTTCTTTCCCTCACATCCTTCCCTCCCCACTTCCTTTGCGTCTGTTTTTCCTTCCTTCCTATCTTCCTTCCTCCTTTCCTCTCTCACTCCCTTTCTTCCTCCTGTCCTTCCTTCGTATTTTGTCTAATGTATACAGAAAAAAGCCTAATAGCCTAACTACCTGCTTTTTAATGCAGAGTTTAAAGAACAGTAAACTGTATTAATTTTATTTTTCAAAGTGTAACGTCTTTCTTCCGTATCCACTCTTCTTATATTCTCAGCGTTGGGTTAATGACCCAGAGAGAAACCAGAACTGCCTGTGATGCTCTCCCCTCATTTCCTCCTCAGTCGCCATGTGACCATATTCTCTCCATCCTGACTTACTTCATTTCTGCAGTCTGGCCTCTCCTCTCTGTCTGTGTACCTTCACCCTAGTTCAGAGTTTGCTTCCTCTCCTAGACCAGAGCAGTAACCACTTAATTCTTTTCCCTGTGTATTAATTTCCTAGGGCCACCATAAAAATCATTGCAGATTTGGTGGCTTAAAACAACAGAATTATTTTCTCTCACAGTTCAGGAGGCCAGAAATCTGAAATCAAGGTGTTGGCAGTGTTGGTACCTTCTGGAGACTCGGAGGGAAAAACCATCCTAGCTTCTGGTGTCGTCAGCAATCCTTGGCATTCCTTGATTTGTAGATACATCACTCCAGTCTCTGCCTCCATCTCCACATCACCTTCTTTTCCATGGACCTTGCCGTCTCTTATGAGGAGCTTCTCAATGGATTTAGGGACCACCTTAATCCTATATGATTTCATCAGTCCTTACCTTAATTATATCTGCCTGAACCTTATTTCCAAATAAGTTCACATTCTGAGGTTCCAGGTGGAAAGGACATTAATATTTGGTGTGCCCTAGTCAACCCATTACACTCTGCATCTCATATCTCTTCACTCCATGATTTTTACTTCACACAGCACGAGAGAGTTTTCTTAAACACCTATTTCATCATGCTGTTTTCCCACTTAAAACTCTTCCGTGACTCTTAATTGCCTACCAGCCAAAGAGCAAGCCTTTAACTTGGAAAGTAAGGATTTTATGGTCTGGATGCAAACTTCCTTTAAAGTTTTGTTTCTTTCCACACCCTCCCAACTTCAAGCAGCAGACACTCTTGCCACACAGGAACATTGCCTTTATGTGCCTTGGCTCCTGGTAATCCGTCTGCTGGACGCTCTCTCACATCCCCCTTCACCTTGCACAGACCTGCCCCACTCACCCTCCAGGCCCAGCTCAAAAGTCACCTTCTGGATGAAGTACTCCAAGCTTTCCTTCCTACTCTACTCCCTTTCCCAGCATTATATGCATTTCCAGTATAGTATATGTCACAGTAGATGTTATATATGCTGTGAGATTACTGGTTTATTATATAATGAGGTCTTAAAGGAGAAGGTTGTTTTCTTATTCTTCTCTGCAGCTACACGGAAAAAAAAATGATGACTGGCATGTAGGAATTGCTGTAGCATAGTGATTCAGTGCTTAGGCTCTAGATTGAGATTGTCGGCGTCTGAGTTTCTGCCCCACTGCTCTCTGACTCTGACAAGTTGTTTATTCAAGTTTCAATTTTCTTCTTTATAAGAATGGGTGAAATAATAATGCTCACCTAACAGTGTTATTATACAGATATGAATGAGTTATTCTCTGCAAGGTACTTAGGGTAATCTTCCACAAAGAAATATTCAACAAATGTTATCTCTCATTAAATTGTAAGAGTTTCTCAGTTTGTTTTCACTGAGGGAAGATAAGGTGAGTGGAGGAATGGATGCAGGATGGGAGATGAATAAATGAATGAATACACAAAGATTGGTTTCCTTTTTTCTTATTTTCTTATATCTGTTAGTAGTTACAGCTTTCTCCAATTTTGCCAGACTTCAGATCTCAGGCATCTTCTCCTTGCCACTCATATCAACTGTCTCTGAATGAATGAATTCATCCAAATGCACATTCATTTATTCATTCTTTTTTCAAGGTCTTAGTGGCTGACTAAAAATTCTTGGAAACATCTTAGCCTCTCTATTGGAAACTAAAGGGTCAATATGTGTTTATTTATTCATTAATTTATAAATATTTGTTAAACACACTATATGTCTGTCACTGTTCTAGGACCAAGAGACTACCCAATTGAATAATAACAACAGTATGATCTTTGTCACTCAGAACTTTTAGTCTAGTAGACAAGGGTATGCTTGATCAAAATAGAAGGCACAAAAATGACATAAGTACAAATAAAATGCTGTCAGAATCTGGAGTAGAAGTCATATGTAGAGATTATCTTCATGTGGGAAGATCTGGAAAGGTTAATTGGGGAAGATGGCATGAGGTTTATTTCTTCCTCTCATGAAGTTTAAAATGGGTGTTTTTGGTCAGTGAGTGGCTCTCTGTTGGCAGACATTCAGAGACCTGGGTGGGTCCCTTACATCTTTTGACTTGATCACCTTCATCACACGACTTCCAAGATTGCCATGCTTGCCTGCTCCAGGCTGGCTGAAGGGGAAGAGCTTAGACGATTACAGATCTGGATGTGGCACCCATCACTTCTACTCACATTGCAGTGTCTAGAACCTAATCTCATGCCCATGCCCAGCTACAAGGAAGGCTGAGAATGGTAATCTCACTGTGTGCCCAGAACAGAGAGGAAATGGGTATGGTGAACAGCTAGCCAGTCTATGTCTGAATGCATGATGAATTTAGAATGGCCTGTGTGTGCTATGAGACAATATACATAATAGTTTAAAATAATAGCTAGCACCTTGCCAATTAGGAGCTGTTGTCATCAGGAAAATGCCGCTGCAGAAACTCCCATGAGGAACAGAAAAAAACGAGGTTTACTCAGAGGCAAGCACCAACGTGAAAGGGATAATTAACTTTGTATGCTGGTTCTGGGCAAATGTATTTTGAGAAAGGAGCAGGAACAGGTTCCCTTTTTGTTTTCATGAAGCTCTTGTACAAGAGGAGTTTCCCTCTCATTTCCCTGCACTTCTTTCATCCTGCTTATGGTTAGGAGAAACTAGTTGTCCCTCAGCCTCCTTGGCCAGAGCGACAGACACCTCTGGAGTGTCTTCTCTCCCAAAAAACAAGAAATGGAAGAGGAGAAGGTGCCCAACCTGGCTGACTATAGTGAGGCCCTGCTGACGACTGGGCTGTAATCAACTTTTTTAAAGGACTAGAAACCTTTTAAAAGCATCCATCCATATGTTTGCCATTGCTGTATTATGAACAGAAATAAAATCTGCGTATCCTTCCTCCAGATATCTGTGGAAGGCATGACTGTGTTGTGAAGTGGTCAGTGAGAAAGCCTGGCAGGAGCCACAGCAGGACAGGGTGCCAGAAGAATTAAAGTATTCCCCTTTCTACTCCAGCTGCTCTTCTAGACATCTGGTCACCCAGGCCAGGAAGCTGGTAGTCTTCTCTTTGTTTTACATTCACATCTAATTATTCACCAAGTTTCATCTATTCTTCCATTAGTGACTGTCAAATCTACTCTTTCTTTCTCCATCCTCTCTGCCATAGTTCAGTCTCAAATCATCTTATTTCTTCTCTATATCACCAGTGTCCCAATTGTCCTTGCTCTGTTCTTCACTTCTTTTCATATACCTTTCCCCCAACCATCATATGCTGGCAGGGGGATTCTAAAGTAGAAATCTCATTGAGACATTAGTTTATTATTATTAGTTTTCAACCAGAACCCTTCATTAATCTCATGGCCTTCAGTATAAAGTACAAACTCCTTGTTTGTTTGTTTGTTTGTTTGTTTTTAAATTTTTTTTGTGAATTATTTGATATTTTAAGTTATTTTTTTAATTGAAGAAATGACTTAATTCCTCCCCTCCCCTTTGGTAACTTCCAGTCCATTTATTGTCCATGTCCATGAGTCTCTGTACAAACTCCTCGTTTGGATATACCTGAGAAGGTCAAGGAACAAGATTGGAAACAATTTGATTCCTGTCTATAGCTGCATCACTTACCACTTATCTCTCCTCCATAGAATCCTTTGCTCCAGCTATACTGCACATCTTACAATTCTAGGGAATATCGAATGATCTCTTGTTTTACATTCACTGCTCCCTTGACCCTCCTTCCTTGCTCTGCCTTCCTCTGCTATGTCCTTTCCTCTTCAAGCATAACATAAGATGGCAAGTGACTTCTAGCCTCAGGATGAGGTTCTTCTAGGCTCCAGTAGACCCCGTACTTTCCTTAATAAGAACATAAGACAATCATCTGTCTGTTTCTTTCCTAGTGATTCTCAACTTTGGCTCCATTTTGGGCTTTGCTCCAGTGATTACAATTTAACAGTTAGTAGTGGGATCTATTTTGGTACTCTCTTGAAGGCCTAGATAATTTAAATGTGCATTTGGGGTTGAGAAACACTACCCCAGACTGTTAAGTTCCTCTGATCTTGAAACCCTTCTTAACTAACAGTGAGTCTCCTCAGGGCCTGGTTCGGAGTGGGCTCTCCAGGTTCTCAGTCAATATTTATTGAGTAAATGAGTATAAATCATGAAAGAGGAAATTTGCTGGGGCATATTTAGAGTTTCAGGAAGGGAAGGAGTTATATTCCAGTCTCTGGTTGAGACCAAGCATCTTTCCTTGAATACTCAACCCTGTGTAGCTTGGCTAAGCATAAGATGCTGGAAAGGTGCCAATCCCCTACCTGGTAGATGTTTAATCTTGGGATGTTTCATCTCCATTTGCACATTTCAACCTCACTGATCCATCAGTCACAAACGTTCTATGCATGAGTGAATATGTGGAAAGAGTGGGAGTTTCCTAGTTCTGTAGCTTCTGGTGTAATACAATAATTAATAGAATAGACAGAGTTTATTTAAGTGGGAGGGCAGGGGATTGTGGCTGTTAAAATTATTTTTATGGCTCTTCTTTAATCTCTTCAGAGCTGCATTTAGTAGAAGACATTCCTGTTATTCAAAGAGAAGCTATTAAAGCAGCTTATATCCCCCCACCCTATGTACACTACAAATAAGAAAAAATTAAACTGATCATACTAGCTGTACTCACAGTGAAGAGTTTAATTCTCAACTCATACTTGTCTCCATTATGTCTTTAAAGCACATACCCTATCAGCTCATTTTTGGCACTTTGTATATAGCAAATACTGAAACTCTTTCTGAATTCAGAGAGAGAAAATAATAGATAATATTTCAATGGCTACCAGGCTTCAGTGTTTTATTTTCCCATTTTCTCTCCTCTACCCACTACCAGTACGATGAACATATCCTATTTTGCCATTTAGAATTGTGTTATTTTTAATGCTTTAATGGCTAGAGTAAAAGCCTTAACTGAGTCTGAAAAGGACTGGAAATGAAATGCAGACCATCTGATGGAGACAACCTCATTTATAGTTCCTGCCTTTCTGTTGATTTTGTAGCCTTCAGTGGATTCTGGGTCCTAAGGCTAAGATTAATGGTACTGTAAAACCAGGAAATTCATCAAGAAACAGCAAAGGAAAGATATTTACACTCTTTTTGACACTAAGTAGGTCTTTCCTCGTAAATGCTGCACAAATAGAAATAGGGAAGTGATGTGCCAGGTGGGTCCCTGAGCCCTTCTGATTCTGTGCTTTCATTCCTAACACAACTAGATGAGTTTGGCCTTGTTCCTGAATCTCCTGTGTCACTGGTCTGCTTACGTCGCATCTCAGTCCCTCCACTTAATTCTCCATACTGCTTCCAGAGTTGTCCTCAAAATATGCAATTTTGCCTTGTATCCCTAAGTTTAAAAACCTTTAGTTTTCACAGACTGCCCACAGAATAACTACTCGATCTCTTCCTCTGACATTCAAGACCCCCAAATACCAGGCCCCGCTATTCCTCTCCTGGGAAATAAACATGCTAGCTTGATGTTATAGTTGAATTTGAGGCCTGAGAAGTGAGGTGGCTTCTTCAGCACCATACAGACAGCAACAGAGTTGAGATTCAGCCATCTGACCCTGGACAAGTGCTCTTTCCACTACACTGCATCCTCTTCATACTTAACCTCTGATGTTTCATCTGCAGAATGGGGTTAGTGATAATATATTCTCTGAAGTTAGTGAGTGGCTGTTAATCTTCCACAATGGTCTGTACTGCTTCATCTCCTGTTATTCATGCCCTGTGTAGTCCCCTCCTAAGCCCAATAGGGCTGGCCAGGGTAAACCAACAGAATCTTTTGGAAATGATAATTCGTCACTTTCAAGGCTAGGAAGACTTGCTCTGGGGAAGTCAGCTTCCATCTGTTGAGGCCACTCAAGCAGCTCTATGGAGAGGCCACATGACACGGAACTGAGGCCTCCTGCTAACATCCAGAAAGCAACTAAGGCGTCTAGCCAACAGCCATGTGAGTGAGTCATCTTGGACGTGGATCCTCCAGCTCCAGGCAAGCTTCAGATGACTGCAGTGTGGATGAAATTTTGACCGCAGCCTTCTGAGCTAGAACTACCTAGCTAAGCTGCTCCTAAATCCCTGACCCATAGAAACTGTGAGATAATAAATATTTGTTGTATTAGGCCACTAAGTGTTGGGGATAATTGGTTATGCAGCAATAGATAACTAATACAGGGGTTAGAAAAAATAACCTTTTGAGGTTATTTCCACCCTTAGGCCTAGAAGTTTATGATAAAATGATGATTCGGCCTTCTTAGACAGATAGAAGACTTTCTTACAACTAGGATAGCTCAGCGGCTAATCAGATAGGTTTTTTATTCCAGTGATTGTAATTTTATCAAATTCTCCCCATTTAAATAAAGAGGCACTCATAGACAGTCTTTCCAGATCCCTCCTTTTACTCATGCTCCACCTAGTGGGCACGGACAGCGGTGGGTTTTATCCCCTAAAGTTCGCCCTGTCCCCTCCCCTCCCTCTCACAGTCACAGCACAGTTCAGGCTCTTGTCACAGCAAATACTGACTAAACTATTCCAGTGACTTTCAAAGTCTTTCCTTGTTCAGCTTTCATGCTGCTGCCATGGTCATTCTGAAACCCAGATCTGGTGATTTAACTACCCTGTTTGAAAAGACTCTCTTCCCATCATCCTTAAGCTCCCCGGCCAGCGGCACAGAGCCCACCACTGTGTGGCTCCTGCTGGCCTCTCCAGCTCTTCCATCTCGAGTTCTAGGTTCTACCTTTTCTGTATCACTTACATTACTAGTTTGTGCACAGCTCTCTATAAGGAAACACCTCATGCTGTTTTGTCTACATGGACCCTCCTTCTCTGATGCCTAAATGCTCTTCTCTCTTACCTGCCTAGTAGGTAGGTAGGTAGCCCTTCTCATCTTCAAGGTTTAGCTTTTGGAGAAATCGTTGGTGTCCCACAAACTTATTTACTTTTTCTCCTGCGCCTCTAAGCACCTTGCATCCTTTTCTGTTCAAATACTTGAAGCTAACACACTAGGTGGTAATGCTTTGTCCATAGATCTGCCTTTTCACATGAGACTGGGAATAACCTAAAGCACAGTCATTGTGTTTTCTTATTTATATCAGTATCCCCACAACTTCATTTTGGGTCTGGTATGGAGTAGATGCTCAGTAAATTTTGTTTCCCCCCATTAATATATTGATTCCTTATTTGTTTAGTATAAATCTGGGCTTTTGAGTCTTCTCTTAAAAGTTGGACTACCTCCTCTGTTTCCTGAAGCCTTTTGAACATTTTACATTTTAGTATTAATCTGTGAAAGCTATAAATGCCCCAAGTCCTGAGCTCAGGACAAGGCCGGGCAGGTTTTAGAAACTGCTCAGGGTCTGGTTTGATGGGAGGGCTGGACTATGCTCTGAACTGGCCAGGTGGGGTTTGGCAGAGCTGGGGATGGTTCTTAAAGACACTCACAGTGGCTAGCAGAATGAGATATGGAAAGAAAGAGGTAAAAAATGGAAAGAGGATCTAGGAGCAAATTGCGCTTAAAGACACGGGAGTCCAGATAGATAAGTGGTCAGAGTAATGATGGATGATAATATGGGAGCAAGTGATGTCTGGAAATGCAGCTGGATGGGGAGATCTATCTGAAGGGAACAAATGTGGCTAAATCACCTAACTTCTCCATACCTCACTTCCTTTATCTGCGAAGAGGGAAAAATAATAGCTTTTATCTGATAGGATTGTTGTGAGGATTAAATGTATAAATTCATATAAAAGTCTTAGAATCAGGCCTGCTACAGAGTAAGCACTCATTTCATATTAGTTTTTCATATTTGTATTACTATGATATTGGAATTAACGCAAAGTTCTAGGGATGCTAATTCCTGGAGTTCTAACTCAAGAGGTCTGATGGACTAGAATAAGGTAGAAGCCATTCCCAGGACCCAGCTGAGGCACATGGAGCATGACAGAGGCCTGGTACTAGACTTGGGTTACAAAGATAGGGTTGGGTCTGAGGAATATGGCAGAAGGGCTATTCGCATAAACAAAGCCAAGCAAAACAAAAAAAGAGAATGCAAACAACCTTTTATTAAAGGCTGCTTGCGCATCAGGCTCTACAAAGTTCCCTTAAGAGGATATTGGTAAAAGCATATAAAATTACCATTTGTATGGCTCAATAATGGTGGAATATTAGCGGTTTCATATAGTTGAACCTCATGCATCATATAGTTTAACCTCATAACCTCATGCATACTCCAACAGTATGAGCCATAGAGTATGACCTGTGGAGTCCTCCATTTACTAACTGTGTGACTTTGGGCCACTTACTTACCTTTAATGCCTCAGTTTCCCCACTTGTCAAAATTGGGAAAATAATATATTACCACTTCACTGGATTATTCTGAGGATTAAAGGAGATCTGTTAAGATTTAACCTGTTTAGAAATGTGAACTGTTTAGAATAACTTGTTTATACAATAAAGGGACACAAGGAAACTTTTAGAGTTGATGAGTATGTTTGGTACTTGGATTGTGGTAATGGTAACATGAGTGTATACTTATTCCAAACTCACCCAATTGTATACGTTAATATTATGCAATTTTTTTGTATATAAAGTATACCTTAATAAAGCTGGAAAAAAGAGAAATAATGTGTTTAGAAGTGTGCCTGGCACATAGTAAGCACTCAGTAATATTAACTATTGTTATTCCACAGCCCAGAAAACAGTGCCCAGTATGTGGTAGGTATTTAGCAAATGTGCATCAGATGAATGAGTGAATGAATTCACATAGAGAGCTGTGCACAAAGCCTGGCTGGTTTTCTACTCCGAATAAATGTTAGCTACTATAATTACGTCTTCCCATTAAATCTTGCAGTGATCCTATGAGATAGCTATTGTTGTCTTTGTTTTATTAGGTGAGATAAACTAAGTTATAAAAAGGTGAAGTAACTTTTACAGGACATACGGTAAGAACAGGTGAAGCCAACATTTTAAACCATGTTTATCTCAGCCCAATATTACAATGGATTCAATGTCAAGGCCTGGAGAGGACAGAGGATATTTGATGTTTTCTGTTTTTGAGCTGAGGCTGTTTAAATCCTTGCTTCAAATCAGGATGAGTCTGGATTGTGAGTGTGGCCGAGCCTTCCAATGTGGGTCACATGGCCCGATTGTGTATATAGGAGGTTAGGCTAAGACTACTGGTTCTAAAGCCTTAGATTATAGTTGACTGTGCCATTTATTTTCTAAATTTAACTCTGAAGAAGCATTTTCTCAAAAAGATCATTGTAATGAAAATAAAGAGAGATCATTATGCAACAGTTTCTTCTGGGAGTCCTAAACTATAGCTGAGAGCAACTGGATGGTGAGAGTGTGCCTACCACTGGCCAGTGTCTTGGTGTAGGGTCTGGTTTGGTGGGCCGGGCCTGAGGCTCAAGCCAGCCTCTAACCAGCTCTGCCTTCCTGGGGACTCAGGAGATGAGCCGATGTCTCAGGTGTGATAGCTTCAGCCTAATTTCACCTCACAGTGCCCCAAGCCTGCTCCACACATTCTTTGTGTTCTGCTTGGTAGCACCCCTGGATATCCTTTCTCCCCACCGAGATGAGCAGTTCCCTCTACAGTGAGCCTCCCCCTATGAGGACTCTGCAGGGCCTACTCAGGGTACCTAGGGTACAGCTCATCCCTGCACCTGCTCAGAACCCTCAAACCCATCAGCAGTTACTCTTTATTCAATGAAAAGGATTACTCTTTTTAATCTAAACTCTGAACCTGGAGCAATGTTCAATAGTAGCTTCTTCTCATTGAGTGTGTGCTGTGTGCCAGCTATAACACATTTAGGAACGATAAAACTGAGACTCAGACCAGTTTGTCTCAAACTTTACTTTGCATATGACTCACCTTGAGATCTTGTTAAAATGCAGACTCTGGCTGAGTAGGTCCGGGATGGAGCCTGAGATTCAGTGTTGCTAACAAGCCCCCAGGTGCTGCCGGTGCTACTAAACCATGGACCACACTGAGTGGTGAAGTCTGTGTTCCTGAATCAGAAGCTGCATTTTAACAAGGTCACCAAATAAGTCATGTTGAGAAGTTTTTTCCACCACCACCAAATACGTGGTGTCTTTTCCAACACCAATTTTGCAATTTTCCAGACACCAACTATTCAATTCAATTTTGTCACTATCTACCTGGAGTCAGTGTCAGATCCCACACGTTAAAGGGCTCATTCTCACAAGACTGCCTCCACTTCAGATACCAACTGAAAATGGGATGTCCAGGCTACCCACATTTATGCTTGGCCAGCTACAAATCTGGGGGTCCCCACAACTTTCACTTAGGCTCGACAATTTGCTAGAATGACTCGTAGAACTCAGGAAAGCTCTTATTTGCTATTACTAGGTTATTAAAAAGGGTAAAACTCAGAAACAGCCAAATTGAAAAGAGGTATACAGCAAGGCATGTGGGAAGAGGTGCAAAGATTCCACGCCCTCGCCAGGCACACCTCCCTCCCAGCACCTCTGTGTGTTCACCAACCCAAAAGATCTCTGAACTTGTCTCTTAGGGGCTTTATGGAAGTTTCATATTGTGGGCATAATTGATTAAATCATTGGCCATTGGTGATTGAACTCAGTCTCCAGTCCCCTTTTCCTTTCCGGGAGGTGGGAGTAGGGGTTGCAAGTTTCGACCCTCTAATCATGGCTTGGTCTTTCCAGTGACCATCCTCCATTCTGAAGATATCTAGGGGTCTCCAGAGTATCATCTCATTAGCATAAACTCAGGTATGGTTTAAAGGGTCTTGCTATGAATAACATAAGAGACTCCTATCACTCAGGAAATACCTAGTATTTTAGGAGCTATATGCCAGGGACAAAGACCAAGTATATGTTATTTCCCATGACACCATGCTTGTAAAGGTAAATTTCAGAGTGAGAATTCATAGTAGTTATCATTTCTACATGTTCCTTTTCTATCTAGAAAACATTTTATTTTAATTTCTTTGCTCCTCACCAAACCCAATTCAATATGTGCAAAGTAGCCTTAGCCCCATGGGTGTGTCAGTCACATCCATAGTTCAGATAACTTGCTAGGTTGCCAAAGTTGTGAATTTTTAGAAGTGCACCCAAACAACTGAGGTTCATTCACACCCCATTCATTATAAGAAATGGCATTTCTTTAGAAAGAAGGGAGGGCAGAGATAAAGTAATGAAGTGTGAAGCTGACTGGGATTTGCTTAGCCAAATCTTCAAATGCTGGTCCTATCCTTCATTTGCCTGGGCTGAATCTGGGTGTGGAGGGGAAGTGGGACAGCCAAGAGGACTTTGGGGCTCAGAGAAGTCATGTCTCACACCGAGGAGAGGAGAACTGGCAAAGCTTTTCACCAAGGCTCATCCTGAGCTGCTAATAAATGGTTTGGGTCAAAAGCCAAAAAATGTTCTTACCTTTATCTAATAGATCTCATTTATTTTAAGGAAAGGCATTTATTTTAAGGAAAAACTGTACTTACATGTTACTTAGTATAGCTTTTTTGAAATAATGTGGAACTGGAAACAAATCAAGTGTCCAGATTACTAGAGTATTGACTAAGTAAGTTTTAGTATCTGATGAACAATGCAGCAAGAAAATTCGCAGATTTTTCTACCAAAAAAAAAAAAAAAAAAGAAAAATATGTATCAACATGGAAAATATTTGCAATTGAAAGTGAAGTGAAATAGCAGATTATAAAAATTTATGTGTTCTATGATTGCAGTTATATAAACTAAAGATAGGAATGGGGATACACTAAAAATAGTTTTTTTGATGGAGTGTTGGGATTAGAGATGAGTTCTCTCCTTTAAAATTTCCTTGAACATTGTTATTGCTTTTATGGTGAAAATGTAAATAGTCTCGAGAATCTAAGTTTGCTGTATCAATACAAATTGCTGTGTCCTGATGGTTCATAAAGAGGAGGACAGAAGCTACAAACAAACGTTATTAACCTAATAATATCTGTATGAATAAAATTAACTTGGGGGCTTCTCCCCCTTCTAAATGTGTCCTGTGAAATGACTAAATAAATTATTGTCACATTGAAAACTACCTCTAGGAAGATCTGACTCAAAATCTAGGCCAGGTGGTCATCATGGCCTTCTCTTGGAAAGGTCCTCTTGTGGCAGCTTGTAGTACCAATCAATTGTGGTCCAGACTCACTGAGCTGTGGATGAAGAAGACAGATAATTTCAATTCTGAGTCCAGGTCAGTAGTCTTTTTGCTGATTATGATGGGACGTCTTGCAGGGTAACTCTGTGTAAAAAACTGATCCAAATTTGAGCAAGGACTTACGTATTTAATGATAGAAAAAGAGTTATACCAGCAACACCTGGGATGCTGGCCAGTTACCAAATAATTTAGAGTATCTTACATACCAAAAAATGTTTCCGTATCACAATTAAAAATAATAATAAAAAAATTTTCCATGTTTATTATCATTGTACATCCTGTAACCTTATTGGTGCCAAAACAGGAACGATCACGATGAAATAAAATATTTGTTACTCATGTAGTTTCTTTCATTTACTCAGTTGATGTTAGAAGGTGGATCAGCTCAGTACTTCTCAGGTTGCACTTTACCACCCACCTGGCCACGAATATTAAGTGACATTTTTATTAAAGACACTGACAGGTTCTGCGGACTATGCCTGCTCCCCAGAGGCTCCCATCACATCCAGGAGCCTGGCCAATGCATTGCAATCAAGCAAAAATTCAAGGCCTGAGTTCTGCTTGCCAGGGGCTTTCCAATATATCTCGATAACTTTTTGCCCAGCAATGATCTCCTATTGGTCCAAGTCCACTATGTGACTCTATTCCCAGAAGCCTCACCTTCATGCAACCACTTTCATGAACCAACTTTCAGAAAAAGACTATATGATGTCAAACCGACAAAGGCATTTGCAGTCCCTTTTCTCTCAGCAGTGAGTAACAGTGATTCTAAAAATATAGAGAACAAATGTGATTAAAATATAGATCCCTGGAGTTATACTACTGATGGAAGGAAGGCTTTTAAAAGAAGACCGTAGTGTGTAGCTAGAGAAACTCACAACACTAAATTGGCTATTTCCTTTTAGTTGCTGGAGAAGCTAAGGCATCTTGAAACTATTTTTAAAGGATAATTTGACCTCAAAATCAAAATTTAGCACTTGAAACCTCTAAACAAACAGCTGAGATGAAATTATAGCAGCATGTTTACTAGTGAAGGATTTTGGATCAACTGTGAAGTGGACGCATCATGATAAATGGGAGTGGAGTTCTTCCAGCTCCATTTAGAGGTGTTACCAGATGGACAGGACAGACTGTCTTTATACCTACTACCCCTCATTCTTGTATTTCTTTCTTTTCCCATCTTTGATGATCTTCCTGACACACTCATTTGACTTGTAACTCTTAGCTTTACTCTAGTTAAAGAAAAATTGAATTCTTAAGTTTTCTTTACCAAAGTCACACAGCTATGAGTGGCCGTGTCAGCTCTGACTCCAAAGCTATGATTTTAAGCTCTGCCTTACTGCCTCTTTTTTCAACTGTAAAGAACCTTCCCTGTGTAATTCTCATTTCTGTGCCCTAGGGAATTGGGAACGTATTCCAAGCTCTCGTGGGAAGGAGTGATCAGGGCCCACTGTCAGCATAATTCATTTTTCTCTCTCCTACCCCTAATAAAAATGAAAATAGGAATAAAAAACATGGATGCTTTCACTAAATGTGATATTAAAACTAAACAAATGGCTCTCAAACAGTTTCTTAGCATTGTCACCTAAAGGTTCCCTCCCTGGGAGAAAGTTCTGGGGTAGGTGGTGTCACAGTTCACAACTCCTAGCACTTCTGCTTTACCTCCTCCAAAAAGGCAGATGCCAACTCCTTCTGCCCAGACTTCTCCCTGACAGTAGCAGAACTTTTGGTATCACCCTATTGAGGAAGTTTGAGATGGTGCTTAAAACTGACATCTTTAATATCCTCCAGACTTGGCTTTGAATCTCTGCTCCCCCAGGTGGGTTATGTTGGGTATAACTTCTCTGAGACTCAGTTTCCTTAACTGGGAAGTGAGGGCAACACCCCTCATGGAGCTCTGGCTTGAGCTTAAATGAGATAATAAACCATAGCTGATACAGAGAAGTTATGCACTTAGCTAACTTCACTTAGGCCTCAAAGCCAGTAAGTGGCAGACCCAAGATTTGAACCCAAGCAGTCTGACTCTGGAGGCTCCCTTGAAACTACCTCGCTGTGCAGTGTGATAAGAGCCAAAATGGGCCAGTGCATAGTCAAGAACACAGGAAGGACCTCTGGCCCAGGACAAGAGGGAAGGGGTCAGGGGAAGCTTCTCAGGCATGATAACATCCAAGCTAGAAGCTGTGGGAGTTAACCAAAGAATGGGAAGTAGATTGGTGGTGGGAAGATGGGATATAGGGTGGTGAGTGTACAGTGGGAGAGGATGTTCTGGGCAGAAGAAACAGAATGTACAAAGGCTAGAAAGCAACAGAGAGCATGGCACATTGAGTCGCTCATCATAGGTGGCTACTCAGTGTGATAGAAACATTGCTATGTAAGCGCCTTCTGTGCCAGGGTTATTGGATTGAGCAACTCTTAGTTTGTGTGTAGGGCATCCTGGGCTCTGTGGCACATGGCCTGTGTGGCTGCCTGTGGTTGCCTTGCGTGCTCTTTGCGATTCCAGTGCATTACAAGGTTCCCGAGGGCAAGACCCAGCCTTTGGGCTTTGTTCTTTCTCCAGAACAGAGCACATGCCCAGATCTCCAAACATACTGGGCAAGATCTACTAGTATAAATTTATCTGTTAATGGCTTAGTAAAGCTACCCGGTTATTAACAGAAAATATCAGAAAACCTTCTGCTAGTACCCAAGGACGTGGAGTGCTGTCCAGGATTTGTTTTTATCCTTGGGGAACACCCATGCCACACGGTTTGTGTGGACAGTCAGTACTGGCATGGACTCATGGAGCAGACATCTGACGGGCACTGCCCAGAATCGGATGGCGCATTCGGAGAAGAGCCCTTGCTCTCCATTGGGATGGGCGGGCGTTGCTCTTCTGGGCCAGTGTAAATAACGATTGTGTAAATAAAGCTCTGTCATGAAGCTGATTGTTAAACCACCGGGGAAATGGTTATTGTCTTTCCTCATTAGAACCAGGACCCTGAGCGTGGCCTGAAGTCATCATTTCCTGTTCATGTCCAGAAATGTAACCTTTAGCTTTTTGTTTTTAAAAGGGAAAAACATATGGGCTAATGATTTTGCTGCATTCAATAGGTATCAGTTTTCTCATTGCAATTTTTAGAATAATAGAAAGGTTTTTTTTGTTTTTGTTTTTTGTTTTTTTTTTTTTTTTGCACTATGAAAGATTATAACAAAATGGGTCAATGGCAGCAGTCCCAGAAGGGGTAGTGCCAGCCCCAAATCAAGGCATAAACACCAAGCTGAGAGGCCTTCTGAGGTGACCCTGCTCATTGCTTTTATTTACTGAGATTTTGGTTTTGTAGTAAATATGCATGAGGGATGTTATGACTCTATATTTTTGGAGCTGTTCTTAAAATGCCTTTCTTTGCTTTTGAATGAAGAATGGTTATAATTTTGTGGTATTCATGCAATCATTTGCATGGCTTTTTTTTTTTTTAACTTTTTATTTTGAATAATTTTAAACTTACAAAAAGAAAACAAAGAACATTCTTAGAGCCTATACTCAGGTCCATCTACTGCTAACATTTTACCTTTTTTTTTTTTTTATCTATCTGTCTATATAAATTTTTTCCTGACCAAATTTAGAGTATAAGTTATATGACATGTTCATTTATCCTTAAATACTACACTGTCCATTTCCCAGGAATAAGGATATTCTCTTCTATGAGCACAGCGCAGTACAGTTATCAACCAAAAGGAGTTAAACACCGAAACAGTTTTATCCAATTTATAGTCTATATTTCAACGATCAATTAACCCAATAATGTCTTTATACCATTTTCTCCTCTAGTACAGTCCCATGTACTCACACATTTAATTGTCATATCACTTTAGTCTCCTTTTATCAGAAACAGTTCTTCAGTTTTGTTTGTTTGTTTGTTTTTTTATGACACTGCTGTTTTGGAGAATATAATTTCTTCCTCCCTTTTCAATGAAAATGTTCATCATTTAGGGTACATCTGATGTCCCACCCTACCCCTCATTAGATTCATGTTATTCATTCTTTACAGGATGCATAACTTTTAAAAGAGATTTGATCACATATATGGTAATCTAATAATGGGTCACCTAGTCCCACATGTTGTATCTTTGCGAGCTGTGTCCCATGAGCTTGGAGTACGAGTTATAGGCTCAGTCTTATTATTAACTCACTGTGCCATTCTGTTCTAGTTAGCCATTTGGGCCTTTGTTTTCTCATTTATAAAAAGAAAGGATTGAGTTAGATGACTTTTAATAGCCCTCTCAATTAGACACATGATTTTTTATGAATCTATGATAATACATAGTTGTGTTGAAAGGCAGTTAATGCCCTTACTGAAAGTGAAAATAATAATAGCAACTCTTAGTTGCCCGGATCCTTGTAGAGCTTGGTCTGGATTTGCAAGCAAAGCTGAAACTTTAAACTAGAAAGGTCCATTGTATCTTGATTAGTGAGAGAGAAGATTATGTCTTGGCCTGGGCACAAAATGCAGTTTATCTCAGGCAGATAAACTGACACATTAACACCAAAGTTCCAAGATGCTCGCATATTTCAAAACATATACCTAGGATCTAAAACCTTCTTTCTGGCCGATAACAGGATTCCTGTAATAACATGCATTTAGGGTATTTTCCAGATACCCAAAGGCACACACAACTTTAAAGAACACATGTGCTTTTCATTGTAGGAACCCACTTTTGTGCTTAATTAAATTCCATTTGGCAGAAGTGGCGATTTAAACTCGATATACTATTATCACATTGCATTACCAGTATGCCTTTCAGGCTCCTACCCTGGATACCCCTGAGATAAAGCACTCTGCAGCAGAAAGAAGGAGTCTGTGAAGCTGCCAAGGGTGAGCTGAGAATTCCCCAGGGCAGCCCCCAAAAACCTAAAAAGAGGAACATGAGAGCTCACAGGAGGCATAGGCTCATGGTGCCGTGGTAGGCTGCTCCAGATCCCTTTACCCCACTGGGCAGCTCTTTATTCGATGCAAGTAAAGTGAGAGATTCCTTCTGGTGTTTGTGTGTGGGCATTCAGTTCAGCTCTCAGATATTTGTACTGGAAGCAGTGTTCATGTGGGAATGTAGAAGTGTGTGGCAATTTACAAAACATTTGTGTTTATATCCCATAGGAAGCAGCCCAGAAGAAGGAAGGCAGCAGGGAGCAATTTAGGAGGTAGAGAACCTGTGTTCAAAATCTGACTTTAACACGTCCTAATAATATGACCTTAAAGAAGTTACTTAGCCTCTTTGAGTCCTTAGTCTGCAAAATGGGCTTTAGTCTTCTGTTATTATGAGGATTAAAGAAGATATAGATCTGTAAGCTATCTTCCTGTCACAGAAGTGGCACTCAGCATATAATTCTTTTTTCCCTTTCTGTTGAAGTAGGTAGGATAAGTGTTGTCCTGGAGGCTCATAGACTCTTAAGGTCACTTAACTGGTGAAGTCCCAGGATGGATTTGAACTTGCGATGTTTCACTAGCCCATTAATGTTTATGAACCTTAGTTGATTATATCACTAAGACAATTTTAGCAAGGCTTGTGGGAATTCATTTTTTAATTAACTTATTTTTTAAATTTTTTGATAGTTTTAGATTTACAGAAAGTCTCAAATATGGTACAGAGTTCCTATATATTCCTCATCTTGTTTCCCCTCTTGTTAATATCTTACATCATTGTGGTACACTTGTCATAACTAAGAAACCAACATTGACACTTCACCTATTAACCATTAATTACTATAACACTATTAACAGAACTCTATACTTTATTTGGATATCACTAGCTTTCCCTAATATCCTTGTTTTTGTTTTGTTTTGTTTTGTTTTGTTTTCCTCCAGGACATTACATTTCATTGTCATGTGTCCTTAACCTCCTCTGGTCTGTGACAGTTTCTCAGATTTCCTTGTTTTGATGACCTTGACAGTTTTGAGGAATATCTCATTTGGCTTTGTGTGATGTTTTTCCCATGGTTAGACTGGAGTAATGGGTTTTTGAGAGGAAATATTCATCTCTATCACCCTTGACTGGGACTAGTCTTGTGATTTTTATATTACCAAGCACAAAACTCAATTCCAAGGTAAAACTTGACCTGGGCTGCTCCAAAGATTCCCTCACATGCTATTTAATTTACTTAAGATAATGAGGGAGAGAAAAGGCACAACAGTAATCCTTACAAAGTAACAGCCTATCTTGTTGAGAAATAAGTTAGCAAATGTTGGAGGAGGGACAGTGTGGTATGAAGTGGAAAATATCAGTCTGGTTGGTTGGGGCCAGATTTTCAAGCACTTGTCTAACTACCTCATTGATGAATTGATACTTTATTCTGTAGGTAATATTCAAGAGTTTTAAGCAGGGAAGTGACTTGATGAGATTTATATTTTAGAACGATCACTCTAAGATGATGCTTTGGAGAGGGGAGGGAAGCAGGAACACCAGTGAGAAGACTCTTGCAGCAGTCCTTCCAGGATATGATGTGAGTGTAAATTCACCGTTAACCAATGTCTCTTGCATCTACTTACTGCTTGGTAAAACACCTACCTCATGTTCTGCATCATATATACAATCAAATTATACAGTTCTGAATGACCAGTAATCTCACTCTATTAGACCAATACAGAAGCAGATGAGTGAAGTCAATAGAGAAGTGTTTACTTGAGATACAAAAAGAGGAGTGCCAAGGAAATGAGGTAGATAGTATGTGATGCCAGCCTCAGGAATCCAGACTGCAGTCCTTCAGAGCAGCAAGAACTGGTGCCTGTCAGAAGCACAAGTTCATATTTACATTTGCCCTTCTTTTGCATCCTGATCCCCATTCCTCCTGTTGATTCTGCCATCTGCAACATGCATGGATGCAAAGAGCTCACCTGAGGAATTATAATGTAGTCATGCTTTTAGCAATCGACATTAACCTTATTTGACAAACCGTCAGAATACAGGGACAAAGAGAAATCTTTATATTACAGGTTTAAATGTTAAATCCTGTCATAAACTGCTGTTATATTTTGTAAAAGGAAAAATATATTTGGTGAACAATGGAGTCAAGTTAAAACAAGAATAAGAGCGTGTTCTGTTCTTTGGTAAATGTTCCTCTTCCAAGTACAGAAGTTCTACAGTTTTCACGGCCATATACAAGGTTAGGTAGGGGCTTAAAGGGCCAAGTGCTACGTGCAAGGCCACCCTGAGTAGACAAACAAAACCGATGGGGGTCAGAAGCTGGTGCGGTGGGCGATTGTGGAATGTGATTTCAAGAACACTTATAATTAGCTCTCTTTGGAGTTAAACAACTATATGATTGGTGATTTCCAGTTCTTTCTACGTGTAGCAGTGAAAGGAACAACAAGAGGCACCAAAGCAGAGCAAAGATCCCCAGCTAAAGAGGGAGATCTAATTCCTGCGAGACCTTGGTACAGTCTCCCCAGCTATCCAGGAGCTGTTTTCTCCATCACTAAAATGAAAGGGTTGGGTTAGATCATCTCTAAGTTCTCTTTCACTCTCACAAATGTTTCACTCCATGATGCCTAATCAGTGAAGAGTTACCAGGAGCCTGTGTATAGTAGTGAGGAATCGTGTCCTATGTAAAAAAAGGGATAATTTGACCTACCTCACAAAAATGGCTTAAGGATTACATTTAAAATGAGATTATGAGTGAAAGTCATTACCACAGAGCATGTCAAATTGGAGGTTCTCAGCAAATCCAAGTGTCCTTTATCAGGTCTCCCAGTTATGAAACATGTTTGCTGAGTACTTACTGTGTGTCAGGAACTGTTCTATGGTTTGGGTCCATGCATAAAATAGATGAATTTTCTGCTTCCCTGGAGCTTTCAATAAAGAGACTAATGAATACACACTAACACAGCATTTCTTCCCCTTTTTCCTCTCTTGCTCCTTACTCCTTCCTCTCACCCATTTGCTCTCAGCTCCTGCAGATCCTGGCTGGCTGGCATCTAACCCTATGAGTGACATAGATTGAAGGCCAGAGGTACTGTGTGTGAGCCTGAATATTTTCACTCAATGGCCAGAGTTTGGGAAAAGATATGGATACACGAGCATGAATTGTGATAAGAATAGGAACGGAGTTAACCAGAGTTGGTAGGTACCAGGATGTACCTCAGCATTCCCTGTATCTAAGAATGTTGACAACACTACACTAGTTACTTCTTAGATGAAACTCCTGGAAAGCATTGCACATGGAATAGTGTATGAACAAAATCAAAAAAAATTTTGACTACATCAACCTACATTTACTTAACACCATCTGGGCAGGCTGGGCAAGGCTTTGGCCTCCCAGAGGTGAATAATATTTAATTTCTGCCCTCTAAGACTTCACATTTTCTTGAAAGTTGCAGACATGACCTTCAATATACTGTGCTAAGTGCTTTTATAAATCTAAGAAGCTGCACAATGTAAGGCAAAATGTTTTGACCTCATCATTTTGACACTGCCATTTTAATCCTATTGAGGTAAAATGAAATTCAACAACTATGAAAGTATTAATTTTTATTAAATATATTGGGGTGACAATGGTTAATAAAATTATATTGGTTTCAAGTGTTTAATTCAATAATACTTCATGTATATATTATATGTTCACTACTCAAAGTCAAATCTTCCATCACCCTGTATTTGACCCCCTTTACCCTTATCTACCTCCTGCCCCCTTTCTCTCTAGTAACCACTAAACTGTTGTCTGTGTCTATTAGTTTTTGTTTGTTTCTTTGTCTTGTTTGTTTCCCTAAGCGAAATAAGTTAGACAGAAAAAGTTGAAAACAGTATGACTTCACTCATATGTGGAATATAAAACAGTAAGCAATAAAAGTATTTATTTTTAGGTAATGAAATCACAGCTAAATATTGTAGGTAGAGATACTCAACCTATTGATATCAATAAATATATATATTTAAACTTACTGATTAAAACTTGACAAAATATTAGAGTACCGTAATGAGGTTTTTATCTGCAGGATTTATCCAGAGTTTTTTTAAAAAAGGACTTTGTAAAATAACTTCAACAACAACAAATCAGAATGGCAGAAGATATAATTTGCAAAATTTAATACAGGAGAAAAAAACCAATAAAATATGTCTTCATCGCAATGCATATGGAAAAGATCCTGTGAACATAATTTAAATATTAAAGTAGAAAAGTGCATGTAGTTTCACACTTCTAAAAAGAATATTGATCAAAGAATTCAAGTGGTATAGTGATCTGCCTGTAGAAAACAAATTTTGAGGAAAATTCATCAGTATCAAAGTTCATTAACGGTGAACTTTGTGGGTCACAGAGCAGAGTGTAAAAGGCGTTAAGGAGTCTGGAGGAACAACAGAAAATACCTAGCCCATGCAGTGTCTCTCTAATAAGTCAATAAAAGGTCTTTGTGCACATAATTTTATCCAATTTATTTTTGTCAACCCCAGAGCAATGAATAACACATTGCATACTGTGGTTACTTGGTAAAGGTTTGCTCAGTGAACGAAGAATGAATAAACAAATGAAAATAAAAAGAGTAATATACCACCGAACCTCAAAGCATTACTAATCCACCTTGGATGATAATACCTCTTATCACTTTGTGCTGTAATCTGTTTTTATGGTTACCACTTCCATCAGAGGGTGATTTTCTGAAGCTGCAGGGACCATTTTTTTTTCATGCATATGTTTATATCCAGCGCCTGTAACTTAGCAAGCATTCAGAGAATGTTTGCTAAGTAAATGAATGACCAAATTTTATATTAAGGGTCAGGTTACTTGGTCTAAGAAAGCTGAGATGTTTTCCTCATATTTCATTTTCATCACAATAGAAGTTCTGATGCGCCAGGGGTATGTGGTTTTGGGCCTTCTTACCCTGTAGAATCAGAGTCTGATTAGGAAATGTACTTTGTAAGGGTAACACCTACACCATTTAGAGGAAAATATGAAATAAGATGATTTCTACTGAAGGCTCTACCTAAAGTTAGTTTCTACTCTATTATTCCCCTAGAGACCCCTGGCTCCATTTATCCTGTTCTTCTTAGCACAACTTTTGGCCCCATCCTTGACAGAAGCTTGGAGACAGATAGGAACATTATTTCATGAAGTAATTTAGATATGAATTTTACAAAAATCTCATCTTGGCACAAACCCTGCAGGAGCTTGGGTTTAACCTGTTATTATGACATTGCAAGGAATAATAAATAGGCTGCAGACTGGAAAACTGAACAGGCTTGGGAAGAAAGAACTTAAATTGCAGCTTATATACAAGCCACTCACCGTAAAATAAAAGGGCACTCAAAGGAGTGAAGTATGTTTGTTAGTTAGTTTGATAGTACATGCAGGGTTCTCATTTCCGCCTATAATTACAGGAAAAACACTCGAGGAATTCCCTCTTTGCTCTCATTTCCAGAAAGAATAGGTATTGGAAATTTCATAACTACAGAGTCTGTAGCCAAGGACATTTGAAAATGCTTGAAATTACACTAAGATTTTAAGGGTCTGGCCAGTCATGGTTTATTATTACAAGGCCCCCTCAGAACTCCCACCTTTGGTAGCTCTCAGAGAGCCACAGAAGTTGAGATCTGACCCCTGGAAAAGCTAGTGCTTCAAGAGATAGGAGATACAGAATACAGCTTTTTGTCATACAGATGGAATGTTGTATGAATTTGGATGAGTTACTCAACCTCTCAGTTTCCTCATCTGTAAAATGGCGATTGAATGAGGAAAAGCTTGTAAAACATCCAGCACTCTACCAAGCACACAGCCAGTGCCCCAATGCTGTAGTTAAAACTGAGGATCTGAAGTGGGAAGTGACTCCAGATCTCCAGCACACTTGTGCCTATTTTTCCATCCAACATCCTTTTTTATGTTTCTTTGTTTTTTAAATAATTTATTGAGGTGAAGTTCACATAACAGAGAATTAACCATTTTAAATCGAACAATTTAGTGCCATTTAGTACATTCACGGTGTTGTGCAACCACCACCTCTATCTAGTTTCAAAATATTTCCATTGCTTCAAAGTCAATCCCTCCCCATTCCCTTCTTTCCTCAGCCCCTGGCAACCATCAATCTGTTTTGTCTCTATGGAATTATCTATTCCGGGAATTACTTATAAATGGAGTCATATGTTAGGTGAGCTTTTGTGTCTGGCTTCTTTTACTTACCATAATATTTTGGAGATATCATTATTAAAAATCTGGAAATCTTTTTTTTTCTTTTTTTTTTTACTTTTTAAGGTAAAATTTGCATACAATAAAATGCACAGCTTTTAAGTATAGAGCTTAAAGAGTTTTCACAAATGTAACGAATTGTGCAATTACTACTCAATTGAAATAGAGAATATTTCCATCTACTCCAGAAAGTTCTCTTTTTAAAATGAATTCTAAGTAGTTTATATTTTTGATGTTATTATAAATGGTATTCTTTCTGTAAAACTTTTCTATAAAATTTTTCTAATTGCTTGTCATTGGTATATATAGAACTGTAATTGATTTTTATATATCAACCATATGTCCCGTGACCTCAATAAATTCACTTCATTCAAAACAGAGTTTTTTTTGTTTTTGTTTTTGTTTTTGTTTTTTTGGTAGATTTAAATCTTTTTTTTTCTTTTTTGGTAGATTGAAATTTTTTTCCTACATAAACAATCATGCCATCTGTGAATAAAAAAACAATTTGACTTCTTTTTCCCAATCTGCAGGACTTTTACTTCTTTTTCTTACCTTATCTTTCTGGCTAGGACCTTTAGTGCATGAGACTAGAAGCATCAGAGTAGACATCCTACCCAAATGAATCTGGTAATGAAGCCCTAGGTGACAGCCACCTTAATGGGATAAGAGAGGCAGAAAGAAGCAGAGAAGGAGACAGAGATGGAGGGGCTACCGAATCAGAAATGCACCACGATGACGATCATCAACACAGAGAGAAGACACGTCCTTGCAGTGAAATATCCTCAAGCCCCTACTCTTGTCTTTTTGGGTCCAGCCCAGACCATAGCATGGCTTAGAGTGATAGATTCCTACAAGTTTTTCTGAGCAATTGTTAGGTACTTAGTCTTTGCTTCCTAAACACGTTGTTTCAAATTATAAAATTCATGGACGCAATTTAGGAACATTTGCTGCCCAGGAATTTTTATTTCTATCGTGCGATATGTGCTGCAGTTGAGTTTTGTAAACTGACTTATCAATGTGGTAGAATCAAATCCACTCAAAGACTGGCAATTTTTAATGAGCTGGAGATCATTTAATTTTTTCATTCTTAGAACTTGATTTTTCTTAGGCCTTAAGACATCCTCAAAAAGTTGAGTTTACTAGACTTTTCATGTACATTATTATTCTTATTCTTCACAGAGACCCAAGTAAGCAAATCCAAGAGCATCCATTTTTCTAGTTGAAGAAAATGAGGCTAAGAAAGTTGGATGATTTGCCCAAGATCACATAGAAAACAAATGGCAGAGCTGGGATTGGAACCCAAAGTCACCCTCCAAAGCATAGATTCTTTCTTCAACCTGCTGCCTCCTCACAGAGATGATGCAAAGACCTAGGCTCTGAACCCAATATGATGAAATGCCGGGAATTGGTGATTGGCTAGGCTCCCAAACAAAATATAGGGGATTGTTATCCTAATGAAGGATGTATTCATGCCACACACACAAACCATATTTATCGATTAATATAAATGGGTCAGGCTTAGTCAAATGTTTACCTCAGCAAAAGAGAAGCTGAAAGTGTTTATGAATTTTGCAGCTCAGGATATTCTCACACTTTTCACAAAAGAAGAAAATTAGGAAGGAATCAAGTTAGAAGAGAAGTAAGACTTTAAGTAATTGATGATATGAAAAGAAAGTGACCTTGGGAAAAGGAATAGCTGATGAGGTGACAGGGGTCTGATTAAGTCTTCACATACCAAAGTTCTGAGACATTAACATGAAGTCATATGCAGTTTCTCAAATATGACCAGCTTTTCTGACTTTACAACTTTTCCTCATGTTTTTCTCTCTTTGTAGATTTCTCCCTGACCAGTGATGAACTCCTACTCATTCATCAAGACTCAGGTAAGATCATGCACTCAGTCAAGGGGGCCCCAGAGAGAGTCCTCTGTTCTTTCTTCTTATGAGCCTTTCCTCTACCTTGTTCCTATTTCTAAGAAATGAGGTATAATAATATTAGCCAACTATATTTAAACTATTTGTATATATGTAACCATTTAACTCAACTCTAGGGCTCTTGAGGCAGGAGATTGTGTCTTAGTTCTCTCTTCACTACAGGTCTTATATAAATGCTGGCACACAATAGACTGTCAAATCTTCTGCAGCAAACAGTGAAAAAACTCACAACGCTGAGAAATTCTTCTGTTAAACATACCTTGTATAACTAGAAAACAAAACTCATACACATTAGCATATTGTCTCTAGGTAGATGCACTACTAAATAGAAGTAAATGTCAACATTTAGTGACATTTTGCTTCCTATGGTCATGCCGTGGAAAGAGAACTTTGCCGCTGCTTATAGAATTTATTTACATGTAACATTACATGTTACTTTTGAAATACACACCATGAAATAGAAAAGGAAAGCCCAGGAAAATGGATGAAAATGTGAATATGTTGGTAAAAATTTTTTTTAATTTCTAAAATTATGTTTGAATATATTTTTATGCACATTAGTAATCGTAGATCACAAACTAAATTATACCTTCACCTAGATAACAATTTAATAGATCCAGATATAAATTTTGACTATGCTACCTGTTTCTGGCTTTCTGAGCGTTGTTATGTCTCCCATGGCAGTGCAAATCTGCCCAAATAAAATTTGTTTTTGAGTCTCAAGTTTGACAATGCTCTAAAGATATTTTAGAAAACATAAACTATTTGTCATTAAAATGATTTTGATGTAAATATGCTATTTACCCTTAAGTCAATCCATAATTTAATGAAATCCCAACTAAAATTCCAATGGAATTATTTTTGAAATTTGATGAGATGTTATCAAGTTCTTCTAGAAAAGTATAAGGGTAGAATGAGTCAAGAACACTTTGGGTCTATGGCTATGCCACCCTGAATAAGCCCGATCTCGTCTGATCTCGGGAGCTAAGCAGGGTCGGGCCTGGTTAGTACTTGTATGGGAGACCACCTAGGAAGACCAGGTGCTGTAGGTGTTAAAAAAAAAAAAAAAGAATTGTAAGCTGACAAGGTCCTTGCAATCTGTGAGGTCAACCAAGGTTTAGCCTCGCCTAAAAAATAAAAAGAGAACACTTTGGAAAAAAGGAATAATTAGGGTGTACCATCACCATAATATAGGAAACCACATTACAAAGCTAATTTAAAAGTTTTAGTACAGGGTAGGGCCTAGCAGACAGATAATACACCAAATTTTAGTAAATGATAAAAATAGGATTCCAGATTATGAATGAGAGCAGAAGATATTCAGTGAACGAGTCGGCACACTTGGCTAGTCATTTGGAAAATGATAGCTAGTGCTATGTGTCAGGCATGGCTCTACATACTTTATACCAATTTACATTTTTAATTTTCACAGGAATTTCATAAGTAGATACTATTATCATCACCATTTTATAGATGAGGAAATTGAGCCATAGGCTAAGAAATTGGTTCAAAATCATACAGTTAGTCAGGGACAGAGCTGTATTTGAACCTAGGCAGTCTAGAGTCTGGGTTCATCCTGTTAACCACTATGCAATACTGCCTCCCAGCCTTATGCCTGGCACCAAAATACATTTCAAATGGATTAAAAGTTTAAAAGTAAATTTAAAACTAGAAGAATGTACAAGTAAATCTTTCTAGAAAAAAAAGATAGATCTGACTATATAAAAATTAAAAGTATCCTAAAAAAACTAAACCAAACTAACAAAAATAAAAATATTGAAATTTACCCAAACCAACCAAACAGCAACAAAAAGCACAATAAATTAACACCATTAGATGACAAATTGGAATATATACGAGTGATGTTTATGGTCAAGTATTATTAATAGATCAGTGAATAAAGAAAGAGTTCAGTAGTGAGCTAAACCTGGTACATGCACTGCACTGTAGAAGTACACCATTTGTAAGAATGACGGCATTGACTTTTATATTGTCATGGAAATATGCCTGTGACATGTTAATGAATAGAAAATTATAAACTTATACTATGACCCTATTTTGTGGGGAAGAAAGTATGTGGGTGTTGTGAGTTTTTGTGTTTGTTAATGTGTGTATATATAAGAGAAAGCCTGGAAAGGTAAAATCAAAAATACCTCCAGGTAGTGTGGTTATTGATGAGTTTTACCTTTTTTTTTTTGCACTTTTACCGATTGGTAGAATTCTTTAAAATATGCACATATTTCTTCAATTATGAAGTGGTCCAAGCCTTTAATTATCTTTTTCAATAAAATTAGTAAAAGAGGAATATTTCAAGTGCATAATAAATTTATATATTTCTAGATAACAATATTTTCTATGATATTTTGGTGGAAAGCTTGTAGTTTGGGTAGAATATTTACAGTAAAATGCCAGTGAGACCGTTTAAGTTATTAATTTCTACATTTAAATTGGATTATGTTCTGAGAACAGTGACCTATATAATTCCTACTTTGGGGAATTTATTTTGCTTTATTTTTACAGTCAAATATATGATCTATATTTGTGAGTGTTCCATAAGATCTTGGAAAGAGGTATATTATCTGTTTTTCCCTGAAATCATTATGTGTACATTAAATTAATATAACTTTATTATTCATACCTTCTATATCCTTGGTTGTTTTTTATCTACTTGAATGACCAAAGTTGGAGTGGTTTTTTAAAGTCTCTAATAGTTATATTTCTCTACAACTTGCATAGTATTTCTAAAATATGTGCATTTTTAGTCTTGAAATCTCTGTGGACTGTATTTTTTGTTGATATGCAAGGACATTCCCTGTCCTGTTTAATGTTACTTGCTGCATATTCTTTTTGCCTGAAAATAATATTATGACACCTACTTCCTTATTATTTGAGCTTGTTAAAACAAAAGTGTGCTTTTCTCTGCCTTTGTGTTTTTTTAATCTTTTAAGATAATTTAATACTTTGATTTCAGAAGTGTCTCTTAGAGTTCAGTTTTAATTTCTGGCCATTTGTATTTCTTGTCACAATTGATATGTTTGGTCTCATTTCTATGATATCCTTTCTATTATGCTCCCATACTGATTTACTGCGATAGAGCTTCATTCTTCAAAGTGGGATGTGTGTACTCCACTTGGTGTACAAGATCATTCACTGGAGACTCAGAAGAAAACATATTTTTTTATTTAAATATTAAGAAAAATATTAAGCTTTACTAATATTTAATATAAGTTGATGCTGGTATGTTGCTGTAATATAAGTTGATGCTGGTATGTTGCTGAGGTCCACATGTAAGGCAGACCCACTCAGTTCATTTATAGTAAGCAAGGTAGCAGAGAGTGAATTGCAGGTGTCCCTGTGGATGATACTTTGACATTTTGCTCACTTTCCTTGACTTACTGGAGTTTAAGTGTGCTCAGTTAAGTAATTTTAGGTTTACTTCATTTACTTTTATTTAAGATAATTCACAAAATTGACAAGGACCTTAAAATGATTCCTGAAAGAAAAAGAAAAACAGGTTTAAGTAATATCCCTGATACAAATACAACAGGACAATGATAACCACCCTCTCTTCCCCCTTCCCATCCCCTCTGCCGCCCCACCTCACACCCAGTGGTTTAGCTAATACTTTCCTTTTTTTTTTTTTTTTGGCAAGAATTCACCATCAGCCACATTATGAGGTAATAGAGAGTGTTTTCAAAACGGATGTTTGGAAATGTTTCCCAGTATTTCCATTGCTATCTGATACATTGCTGAAAATGATATAAATGTTACACCTATAAAAAATAATCTCTCATATCAACACAGTTAAAAAAACTTGAAGTAGAATTTTTGTCCTGTTTAAAAGTTGTAGAGATTTTTAAAATCATTTGTTGAAACATAAAAATGTAACATGCACTGATTCCTTTTTAAGAACAATTGAGGGATATCATGGAAAGTGGAAATTTACTACCAAATTTAACAATAACAAGTACATAATTTGTGGAAGGAACAGGCCATAGGCATTGTGAATATTAAGTGTAGTCAGTGTTGTACTTCTTTGCCTTGAGTTCGTCTATCCCTGAAGGATCTTATTTAGCTACTATAGTCATGAAAACCAAGTTTCACATAAAAATTGACCTAGGATCACACCTTGGAATTGCTATGTTGTGGAACCAAGATTTTCAAAATCATTAAGAGCAAATTTAATCATTCTGTTGCCACTAAACGTTATTATTTTAGTAAAAGAAATTAGTTGTTTGTGTTAATACATGTAATAAATTTATTTTAAATTAGTATTAATTTAGGTTTATTTCATCCTTTCGATGGCTCTATTACCATATATTCTATTCTGTATACGTATAAACATGTGCCTACAATAGTACATGTATTTATATATAAGTAACTATTAAGAAATCAGTAGAGTGGGGGTACATTGCTCAAAATCTCACTGATTAAAAGATTTTTATTTGGCCTATACTTTTTCCCTTTAATTAAAAAATATTTGAATATTTTTTCTAATTACTGATCATGAGAATTAAAATATACTTATTTCCATTGCACAAGAAATTTAACATACTTATTATGTTTATTTTTTCTCACATGTCCTAATTTTTATTTGTAATGATTTGTAGCTTTGATCCTAATTATTATTTTCATCATGTAGCTTCTCTTTTAAGAATTATTATGAACATCTGTATTAAGTTTTAAAACCATATTTATAATTATTCTTTTTGTAGTTTCATTTGCATCACTGAGGCTTGTCTACTACAACTTCCACATTCTTAAACTTTTAAATTTTGGTTTATGTCTTGATTAAATCTTCAAGTAATTTTAATCTGTATCTGCTTTTCTGGAACCATAGATGAATGATATAATTTCCATGTCTTACATTCCTCAGTATAAAATTTTCAGCCTCATGTACATGAAGCAATTGTTTACTTGTAGAGTTTCTTATCACAGTCTTTTCCCCTCAAAATGCTCTTATCACTCTTTTGTTTTCCAGAAGTTTGCGACACAGAGATGTCTATTTATCTCTATAGTATTTTTTAATGTTATTTTCCCCATTCGATGGCTCTTCTACTGGTTTCTCCTGGGCTCACTCCCATGGCTACTGTCATCCCCTGCTTCCCTAGGGCTAGAAGGTCCAAGGTGGCCTCAGATGGCTTCACGTACAGTCTGTCTGTTACAGGGTCTTTCTCCATCCAGTCTCTCTGATGACCCAGGCCCCCTTATGGTGATCAGGGTATTCAAATAGGTGTTGTGAGCAAGCAAACCAGCTACCTAGGTAACACCCTTTAATGCATTTGTGTTTTTCCACAATGCCAAGTTTACTGAGTGGAGCTGTCTCAGATAAACCAGTCAGGCACCCATGCAGATTAACACACCACACACGAGAGGGGATGTACAGAGACTTAGGCAGTGGAATGAGGGGATGAAAGTTCTTAGTGTCTCCAAAGCGAGCTCTGCTGACTGGGGGTGTGGAAAGCTGAGCATCGGTTTCAAGCCAGGACTAGAAAGGGAGAAGGTTAGAGTCTTCGTAAATCAGCGCACCTGCCCACGATGCTATCGGGTCAGGCTTGAGCATCATCTGTCTAAGGTGTTCAGCTTACATGGTCCTTAAAAGGTGACATCCTTATGCTTATCTGCCCCCACAGTTGGGGCTTATCATAGGTAATGTTTCTGTAGTTTTAGGCTTTCTGGTCACACCCTGAGGGTGTTTACACTGTGTGACAGTTGACATGGCTGTCATGGCTCCCATGGAATCCATTTTGTAAAGTCTAAAAATCTTCAATTCTCTATGCTTATACAAAATAGGTGAGGACAAGATCTCAAGGCCTAGGCTCTAGAATTTATACGATGTTACTTCTGCCACATTCTCTTGGTCACAAGACGAGCCAGATTCTGTTGACCTCTGGTAAAAGGTGTGATATTGTGATTAATAAGAAGAAATACATACAGACGTTTTTGACTAAACCATGGTTTGACAAATGATTTTTCAACATTACAATGGTGCTAAAGCAGTTTGCATTCAGTAGAAACCGTACTTTGAATTTTGAATTTTGATCTTTTCTCAGGCTGATGATGTGTGGTATGCTACTCTTTCATGATCCTGCGTAGCAACTAGCTACAGCTCCCCATCAGGCACCCACTCACAAGGGTAGACAGTCGCTACTCAACAGTGTACTGTGTTGCCAGCGTTTTCTGGATAGTGTTTCGAGCACTTCAGAGTAGACTAAACTAAGCTATGGTGTTCAGTAGGCTATGTGTATTAAATGCATCTTTAGCTTCACAATATTTTCAACTAAGATGGTTTTATTGGGACTTAAGTCCATGGTAAGTCTGTAAGCCTCTGTATTTGATCTTCTTCTGTGTTCCTGGCACAGAACTCCTAAAACCCTTGGAATTTCTAGTGATAGTGTCTTTTTGTATGTTAATGAGATGACTGGTGGCTGGAGGCTCCTGGATAGCCAGGAGAACCAACCTGTGGTTAGAGGGTTGGAGCTTTTCAGCTCCATTTCTTGACCTCAGTCACCAATGGCCAGTGATTTAATCAATCGTGCCTACATAATGAAGCCTCTATAAAAATCCTGACTGTGTTTGGAGAACTTCCATGTGGCTGAACACCTGGAGGTGCTGGGAGGGTGGCCTGCCCAGAGAAAACATGGAAGCTCAGTGCCTCTTCCCCCATATCATGCCCCATGCATCTCTTCCACCTGGCTGTTCCTGAGTTGTATCCTTTTTATAATAAATTGGTTATCTAGTTAGTAAAGCGTTTTCTTGAGTTTCATAAGCCATACCAGTAAACTACCAAATCTAAGGAGGTAGTTGTGGGAACCCCCTGATTTATAGCTGGTCAATCAGAAACATTTCATGCCTGACAGATGACAACCTTGACTCATAATTGTGGGATGGAGCCCTTAATTTGTGGGATCTGATGATAACTCCAGGTAGATAGTGCCAGAATTTAGTTGAATTGTAGGACATCTGGTTGCTGTCCAGAGAATTGGAGAATTGCTTAGTGTAGGAACAAAAACTCCACACATTTGGTGTCAGAAGCAAAGTATTGGCATTGAGTGTCGTAGAGTATGGAAAAGACAGTTTCCCTTTAGTTGGTGAAGAGAGTGTAGAGAGGAAATAGAGTTTTTCCTTTCTGAAGGCACAGCAAAGTCACATTGCAAAGGGGTGTGGATACTGGGAGGAAAGGAATTTGCAGCCATTAAATAATCTACCAAACCAACAAACCCTAATATGAACATACCAAATAGAAATTCATTTTTTACCTCTCTACTTGATGATTCAGGGTCCCTGAGTCCTCTGTCTCTAGGCAGCCGAAGCAGAATGATGTAATAGAGAAGGCACACTTCTTAAACCCTAGCCCAGGAGAGATGCTTCACTTCTGCTCATATTCCTTTGGCAGGAACTACTCATATGGCTGTACCCTGATGTGAAGGGACAAAAATAATGGAAGGGGGGACCATAACTTTTTGTTGGACCATTAGCCATCTATGCCACATTCAACCACTGTGTGTGTTTTTTTAATTCCACTGCTGACTGTGTTATCAGAGGCTTGTTTAGAAATCCTCTAGAAACTTTCTGAGACACAAATTAGAGTATCTGCATTCTTATTTCTTAGTGTAAGTATTTCAAAAGAAGTATTTTATCTCTTCAAGGCAATTTTCTTGTTTGGACCTGCAACATTTTTTCAGGACCTAGGACCCCCAAGATAGCCCTGTTTGGGGTGGCCTCCTGCTCTTGAAGTGTCTTCTCAATTCTGTTGCGAGACTTTCTTCTTGAGATAGTTCCTGGCAATCTAAGAGAAAGCTTAGCAGCAGAACTAGCATTTTGACTGTAGAGTTTCCATAGCCCAAGGTCTCTTCTCACCCTCTGCAAATTACTTGGTCCTACAGGAATTGTCTGGGTTTCCCTACTTCCTTCCTATTCCTTCTTTGTCACAGGGCAATCATGAATGGAGCCTAAATGGTACCTTTAGTTAATTACTATCAGCCTATATGAAATATACATTCCCTAACGTGTCGGGCATATGTATGGCATGCTTCCTATTTTCCAACACTGATGCTGGTTTTTCCCTAATTTTATATCCATTGGTCATCCCATTCGGCTGAGGGTGGAGGTCTGAGTGTTCTATGCCTGCACTTACATCACCCTCAGATGCAGAAGAATTACAGTCTTACATTGAAATGCTTGTGGAAGTTATATGGCCTGTGATATCAGTTTCTTTAAAACACCTTGTAAACTTTCACTTTTGCAGAGCTATCATAAATCTGTTTAATTCAACAGTTTACACTAAGTCCTCCAGTATTCCCCTTCGAAGTAAAGCATTTTTCTGCTTGATTGAAACTGCACTGTTGGACGTTGTTAAGAATACCATTTGTTGCAGCCAAATTTCTCCATATCTGATAATCAAACCTCATGATGGCTCACATGTGCATCCATTTAGTGAGCAGTTCCTGAGGCTGTGTGGCCGGGCCAGAAGTGGCTGAGCACTGGGACACAGGCATCGGAGGATGCTTCTGCCCTCAAGCTGCTCACAGTCATTGAGGAGCAGACAGCAATGCAGTTAGTGTGATGGTGTTTTAGAATATGAGCCATCCTGCTCTCTTTTCACTACCCCCTGACATGTGACTTTCCTCAGTGGTTTTCACACTGACTCGGGGGGAAAAGGATCGAAAGGGTCAGAAACTGCAGGTAAGCTTTTCTTTTTGTTTTTCAACCTTCAACACAGGCTTTTGAGACCCAAAGGCAGGCTTGAGGGAGGCAGGGTATAAACTTTAGGCCAACAAGAAATTTTGAAAGAATTCTCTGTCTCATTGGTGGCAGGGGCTGGCTTGGGGGGAGGGGGGAAAATGAGCCCATGGAGCTGTGTGGTGTGACAGGAGGGTCAGATCTGGACATCCACGTGGAGGACAGCAGGGACCACACAGAGACCCTCTACAACTTCTTCAGCCCGAGATCTTGCTGAACTATGAGAAGTACCCTCTTTTCTATACCTTGGGACAATTATACATGCCCCTCAAAAAAAAAAAAAAAAAAGGCTGAGGACCCCTGACATCCTTGGAAGCAGTTGATGATATGGAAGAGCTGAAGAAGAAGCTCCAGGATTGGCCTTAGGGCTAGGATGGGCAAGGGCGGAAACACACTCCTTCTTCACAGATAATTACAGTGTGAGATTCCAAAACTGATTTTTATGTGGATGGCTACTGAACAATTGAAAAAGGAAATGGTGTTGAGAGGGGCCAGCAGGGTAGGGCTTCGCCAGCAGCTGTTTGACACACTCAACTATTGTCCTTCCGGGCAAGGCCAGCAAGAGGGTGTCTCTGATTACACAGGTGGAGTGAAGATGGCTGTGGGATTTTAGTAACATGGTTTTTGTACTCAGTATGAAGACACCATCCAACAAGATTTCCAAATGTACTTATAGGAAAAGCTTTTCGGACACATGTGAATCAAATTGTGTACAATCATGTGTTTAATAAAAGCACCTCAATTAAAAAAATAATTTTACAAAATCAGTATCATCCTAGCAAAAGCTAATCCCCAAAGCACAGAGTAGTGAAAAGATTATGAGTATTATAAAATTGAGCATGAGCTATATATTACATATGTAATATATAAACATGTTTCTACTTGTAGGAAAATTATCATGGTTTGTGGGCTTAGGGAGGGTTTTCTTTCTCATGTTTAAGTTTCAAATAATGAACATATATTTTATAATCAGAAAAAATATGATTATAATCCTTTTGAAAATAAGAAATTGAGATATTCTGATGTATAAAGATCTTTTTATATAAAATTTTCTTTACATTATCTTGATATCAAAATAACTAATATGAAAACATTAAGGTTGTTTTAAAAATTATTTGTATAAGTTTTGTTTTAAGGGGATATCAGCTTTGTTTTTGTTCAACATCTTTTAAAACTATAACTCTACCTTAAAAATTTGGCATTTTCATTATGACTAATAAATTCTAAATACTATTGCTCTTGAAAAAAGAAAGAAAAAAGTGATTCGTTGTTTTTGAAACCAAAGTCAAAGGCTCTATTTTTTCTAACTTACTTCATTCAGTTTGACTTATTTTGACATCTATTCCACGTCCTGTTTCAATAACCTGCTTGACATTGATCTCAGCATTTCATTAGGAATTCAGGGTGGAAAGAAATTACTCTGAACATTCATACCTTGTTCTAATAGTAAATGAAGTGTCATTTACATTTCATATATTTTCCTGCTAACCTGTAACCCCTTGAAGACTTTGGTACTTTTCCATTATTACCTCAAAGACATTTATCATTTTTCCTTTTGATTTATGCTAAGACTTCAGTGATTGAGCCATGATTCTCAGGGTCATTATGTAAATGCTCCATGAACAAAATGTTCCTTTAAACTTCTTGTTGACAAACTAAAGAAGTTGGTTTCCTAGCTTTTTCCTTTATAAAAGTCCTGGGTTATTAAAATAGCACAGTTTTAGCTACTGTGGTCTGATCTTCTGGGTGTGAAAAGGTACAAATTTAGACTTTAGAAATGACATTTTATAGTGGAAAGGGCACCAGCTTTAGAATGATAGACCTGAGTTCTCCTTCACTGAGATAATCACTCGCTTTGTGTTCTTAGACAAGTTACTTCACTTCTCTGAGTTTCTATTTTCTCATCTTGCAGTGGGATTTTAAAAAACCCCAAAACTATCCTTCAGGATTGTTATGAGGCTGACAAGTACACCAAATACCTTGTATGTATTAAATGCTCAACACATAGTAGTAACAGTTTGCTCCTATTTCTGCTTTCTGCTCTGTCAATTCCTATGTTGGCAGAATGGCTGGCACTTAGAATGATGAATTACCCACTGTGGCTCTGAGTTTTGTAATTTAGGAACACATGGTTTGGGACACAGAAGCTCTTATCTGTATAGTAGCCTTGAAAATTCAATTGCGTGCTTAATGGTACATTTGCAGTGACTAAGTCAAACAGCTGCCATAAGTGACATTTTAACTACTTTGAAATGCAACCAAAAATCAGAAGATTGCCTGATTATGTTAACCATGAAACTCATTGGCTTTTAAGTTCAATAACTATTCATGGAGCACCCACCAAGTACCTGGATAGAGAGTAGAAAGGACAGGCAAGGCTTGTGGTTATGCAGAAATGGCTTTTGAGTGGGGAGAGAATTAAAAAAAAACAGATAAGTGAATAAATAAAATATGTAATTAGAGCTCGTCTGAAGTGTTGGCGGCTGGAGAGTAACAGATGACTTATTGAGATAGGGTGATCCTACTCCTGGAAGGCCTAGGGCTGAGGCTGACATTTAAGCTTCGATGAGAAACAGCAATTTCTGTAGAGAGTAAGGACAAGACTGGTGCAGGAAGCCAGAAAAGCATTTACAAAGCCCTAAATCTAGGAACATGGAACATTTGATGAATATCCAGGTTGTTATCAAGACTATGATAATCTTTTCTTCTATCATTCCACTTATTGAATAAGAACTGATGAAGTGAGACTTGTGATAATTTGAGACTCTTATTAGTCATTTATCAAAACATTCTGGAATAAGATAATCCAAAAGATTATACATAGGCAGGCATAATTCCTACTAAAATAGGTTTATGAGTCATTAAATAAAAGCTACCCAGCCCTCTTGTTTGTCATTATAAATAATAATAAATTATAAATGATAAGAGTAGCGCTGTTACTGCAATAGTGCACTTGTAGTTTACTGAGGAGACAAGGAAATATCAGAATAGTAAGTGGATGTGGGGAACTGGGGTTGGAGTCTACTTGCTCATGCACTCATGGACACTGCCAGTGTGGCCCAAGGCCACAGAATATCTTAAATTGAGGTTGGCTCTGCACTTTCCATCACAAACTCACTCCAGAAGTTTTGCTTAGCCTGGGCGCCCCAGTGACTGGACACTGTTCGTAGAACCTCCCGAACTCCAACACCTTTCTTGCCTTAGAGATTGCCCCTCCTCTCTCCCTTTGCCTTCCACTCTTCCTACACAAAGGCACTTACTGCTGCAATTTCCACGGCAAGATCCTCTCAAGAGCCAGGAAGGGAGGTTGGCTATAGGCAAGAGAATGACCTTGGCTATCCTTTTGGAATAGGTAATGGAAAATATAGTAAGAACCAGACCCTAATACTCAGCATCAGGAAGCACAGAATATAATAGAGTATGATTTCTTTTTTTAAAAAATGTGGGTTCCATTTCCTCAAAGCTATATACGTACATAATTCTGTGACAAATAGCACATTTCTATGTGTTACTATGTTACTCTTCTTGCAGGCAATCGCTTGCAAACACTTCTAATAGACTATTTTAGCATTTACTTCTATATATTAAAATCAAGCTTATGTTGATATCTCTTGATTTGTAAAATAATATACTAAGTACTAATACTGATTTCTCACTATGGGAGGTGGAGATTTACCCCTATACATGTTGCTCATTCCCCTATTCTCTCAATGTAACTGTATGGTCATATAAAGATAATTTATAGCTGGGTATGCAGTATTGTATGATTACTTTCCTTGCACAACATTTTATGATCCTAGGACTTAATCTTGTTTTTATCCTTTGCTTGAGTTTGTATGTATCATCATTAATTCATCTCCAAACTTACCCCCAGTTGTGTACATTTAAAACACATTAGGTATTATTTTAATTTTATCTCCTTGAAGAAATTTGTTTTCTGGCCTCTTTTAACCTGCTCCAATTTAGACCAGTGTGATAGACGTGGAGATGTGTTGACCAGAAGCCCTTTCAAGGAGGGACCTTCTGTTCCAGCTGCGGAAGGAGTCAGCAGATAGCCTGAGCTATCTGTCAGCTTCATCTTCGCCTCAGCTGAAGATATCTGTCTTGCCCTACAGCATGACTTTCCCAGGGTGGCCCTTATCCAATGACTGATAACAGAGAGGGTATAAAAGTCATTTCAGCCTACTATTGGACAACTCAAATGGGCTGTAATGCTACAGAGAGCTTTGAGGGGTTGGCTGAAGCATCACTGTATCTGCATCATACGATTCAACTTCTTTTTCTGCTCAACCTTGACTCTTTCCTCTCCCTTCTTCCTACTCTCTCAGAAGTATTAATCTCTACTAAGTATTCCACATGCCAGATTCTTCTTCCATATCTGCTTCTGAAGATCCCAACCAGCAACTATTTATTCTCTAGGGCTTCTGCACAGGGGTTTTCTGTCAGCATCCCTTTGCAATCTTGGAGATTCCCTTGACATATTGTTATGTTGGGTTCTCTGTTTCTCAGGTCTCAGGATCTCATGCCTTCTCTTTGGTTTAGTCTTGTTGTGATGGGGCACATCCTCTACCGGTTTCCTGAGAAAAAGTATACAGAAGATAAATTTTTCTTAGAAAACCTGTGTGTCTGAAAATGGCTTTATTCCTATCACATGTAATTGATAACTTGGTTGGGTTTTGTCTTCTGTGCAGGAAATAATTTTCCCTCAGAATTTTGAAGGCATTACTCAATTTTCTTTTGGTTCCAAGATTTCTGTTTAGAACTATGAAGCCAATATAATTCTTGAAGATTTATATGAAAACTGTATTTTATCTCTGCAAACTTGTAGGATCTTCTTCTCATTGTTTTGAAAATTATATCTTCCTCCCGTTTAGGATTCTGCTAAGTCTGTTACTACTTATTCAGTTAGTTTCCACCTTCCAAAATTTTGTTGCTCTTACCTCCTCTGTTTTCTTTGTCCTTGCGTATTTATATCATAAAACAGATAGGCAGGCAGACACACAAACAATAACAAAATATTATAGTGACTAACAGCATTTAAGTGGACTTTTAGGAAGGAGGGAGCAGGAGTTAAACATGTGTGTTCAGCCTAACATCTTTAAGTAAAAGTAGAATTATTATTTTTCAAGGAAAAGTTTGTTTGGTGAAGCTGCTATATCTTTTTTCCCTCTCATTTTTTCATTTTTTGCCCTTTTTCCCATAAGCACTAATTGTATAACTATGCTATACCAAACCTTGTGTTTCTAAAGTTGTTTTGTTGCCTTTGACTCTACATATCCATGGCTAGGGTAAAAATAGCTCTACCCTGTCCTGATTCGAATCCTGTGCTGACTGTGCTCAGAGCTAACCAGACTGCTGCTGACATGGAAGAGAAGTCCTGTTTATGCATTATAGTTAAGTTGGACACCTGTGAATTTTCTTAAGTCTTGGATACAGGACTTTCCATCTTCAATAACTGTGGAGAGATGCAGGTACCTCTAGGAAACAGAAATAGTGGCATAGACCTTTAGTACACTATTGAAAATTCCTACCTGTAATCATTTTTTTGATGGGAGTGGCTGACATGGTGAAAACAATCCCCTCTCAGCTGAAATGAATGAATAAATTAGGCCTGAGAAGGTAGAGAGAAAGTAGATCTTAATGAATCTGCTGCCTAATTCTTTATATCATTTGGAATTAGATATGATTCGTATGTGAGATGCAACTAATTAGCATTATGTACTAAATAATGTGAACTCATAGACCATAATTCTTATTGATAATAATTAGTTGGGAAAGTGAGAAATAAAATTGAAAGCTATTCTTGTTCTAGGTGTTGTAGAGACAAGAACACTAGCAGAACAGAAATTATCGCCTCCTTTTAAAAAAATTTTCAACTTCTATGCTCATTGGCTTTGTGACTTTGGGTAAGTCACTTTCTCAGAGATTTATGTTCTTTATTTATAATCTGGGGAAAATATTAATTTTTTCATAGAGTTGTGAAGGAATTAATGTACATAAAGCTATGAGCGCACGCAATGTCCATATATCATAGGTGTTCAATCAATGGTAATTTACTTCCCTTGTGTCATCTATATTGATCAAGAACATTATAATTTTATATGCAATAAAATTTTGGGTCCACACTATTAACACTCCTTTCAAAGAATTGACAGGATAAGATTTCATCTGTATTAACTGAATGGTGAATTCAGATGGGTCTTAATCCCCTCCATACACACTCAATCCTCAAATTAAGGATGCTCAATTTAAGGTGGCATGAGGGCTTCAGAATCAGGGAAGATTTCATAACTAGAGCTAACTGCAGCAAAGAAAATTTGGGTCTGTAAATAAGAACTGACAGCTAAAGTAAAGATTAATCTTAATGGCATGCATTAACAATGTGCAATTTGAGATTGGCAGTGGAGAATTCTAAGAACTGGCGGTAGGCAGTATGGGTCTTGACATGGGAATTCACGTGGGTAAGCACACTCATTCAGTACACCTTGTCCCTCCATCCCAGAGATGTTAGCATACCCAGAGACCCACAGGATCATGGAAAGTGGCCTATTTATACACATCAAATCATCTTATGTGCAGACTGTTTCCATTTAATATAATTGTCATTCGGCAATACTCTCACTTGGTATAACTTAGAAGTGACAAGGAAATTGGATGTAGCTTCACATGGTTGACTTTAGAAAAACAATGAAGTGGTGACTAGAAATTTTAAGGTTAAACCCTAATGTCTATAAAGGCTTGGAGCATTGTGGCCAAATAAAAAGTGATGGCAGAAAGGAACCCAGTTTAGTTACTGGGGACTTTCACCAGACATGTTTCACAGGATCCTTGTCTTGGGTAAGATTCTGGACTAAAGGTTGATACCACTATGATCACCGGCTCTTCTTCGTGGTTATGTGTGGTAAAGGGCTAGAGGGCAGAGGAACCATGAGGTGCCTGGAGGTTGCCTGCTTCAGAGCTGTTCACATTAATTTTGACTCTTTGGGTTGGCCAGGGAAAACATAACTTTTCTTTTGCCACTTTCGAGTAGATCCAGTTACAACTGTGTTTGTCCTTCCCAATGAGAATGTTACAAAGAGTCGCTAGGGGAAAAAGGAGAGTAAGTATGCCAGACAACCCGAGGAACTCTGTTTTTCAATACTTGACCCAAAGCATCAGTTCTGTCCACGTGTGGTTGGAGGCAAGAATGGGTAAACTTGTGCGATAATTTTCAAGGAAACAGAAAAATAAGTGGATTTATATTCAGCCTGATAGAAGTGGGCCTGACTGAGGCTGCCTGCGAGGGGGAGTGACAGGCCCTCCTGCCACAATCCCACACACATTTCGCTGGGCTACTTTTGCCCTTTCGTGAAGCCTGGGCTTCCACACGGAATGAAGAGTGATTCTCTGGCCATGTATCTGAGTTTCCTCATGTTTCCAGTTTTATCCCACATGTAATCTGGGAGATGGGTTTGACTGGTTCCTGCTCTCGTGGCTCTGATCCTGCCCAGTATACACATCCTTATTGGCCTTTATTGACCACTCTCACCTGGTATAAGCCTTGGTGAACCTGAAAGCTGCGAAACCACCAAAAAGAAAATTCACCGGGCTTTCTGAGAATGTGGGCTTGAGACAAAGACCAAGTTTATTGGTAAACTCCTCCTGATCGACCCTGCAGAAGCAAAAGTGGAGGGGACCACCTTCTCCAGGTAGTCTACTCCAGGGAGGAAGCCTGCTGAGTAACTTGCCTGCTAGTGGGAGTTGTTCCGGAGCCTGCAGAACCATCTTCTGTCTCCTTTGTCAGAGGGCGATGTGGGAAACATTGTTGGGTGGTTAGTGATACTATGGTGCCCATCCCCCCGACACACACCCAAGGAAGTGTTTCTCTGTGTCCCCAGGCAAAGCTTCATGAAGGCCACACATTTTTTATGCAAGCACTGTTCATCTGTTTTAAATGTTCTGGAGTCTAAACTTTTTTGTATATTAATGTTGAAGTTCCAAACAATGGGAGAGAGCAAAGGTATTTCGGAGCCTTAAAGATCTTTACTAGAGATATGCCATCTTTGGTAATTTTACAATTTACTGGGCATTCATCTGTCCTCCAGCTACCATTGGTTCCTCTAGCCTTCTTCTGTCATGTTTAAGAAACCATAAACTTAAAATCCATTGGAGTAAACAAATCGGTGGAGGAAAACCCGTGAGTTAAAGGACATATTTTGGTTTCCCAACCAGCACATACAAGAGTTTGCCATGGAAGTCCACCCTGCAGGTGCTCTGCACCTGGGCCTGGCCCGCTGTACATGGGCACATCCCAGCCTCAGCTGATGCACACCACGGGTCCCCAGTGTTCGGCCTTGAAGGAAAGCAGAGCAGTGATGCCCCTTCCCCTGTTTAATGTTTCTGAACCTTGATCTTCTAGTGTATAAAATGGTGTAATAATAATATTTTGTGGTGAAGCAGGTGCTTGCTTGAGGTTTGTGAGAATCGAATGAGATAACGTGTTTAATTTCCCAGCACAGTATCTAATTAATTCCATTTCTTCCCACTTCTCTATTAGAACCAGTCCAGATTCACTGTGGAATCAACTGAATCCACAATCTTCTAATCCTCCCCTCTTTGGGGAAAAAAAAGAAAATCTGCTTTTTTCTTTCATAAATCTGGAGTTCTTCATGACCTGGTCTGGCTGATCTTTCCAACCGCATTCCCCATCTCACTGTCCCCTCAACCCCCCCCCCCCACTCCTGCTCCAAACACTGTTGCATTCATCACAGGTTCCTCTGGGCCACCGCTGACTGCGGTACTCTTAGCACTGTGTGAATCACACTTCAGTATATGTGTCATGTATCGTTCCTCTTCAAGACCATGAGTTCCTTGAGGAGAGAGGCCATGTCTTCCTTGTATTTGATACCTAGTGCTTAGTAGGTAACCAATAAACTTTTGGTTAATAAAACATTAAACCATGCTCTGGGGGGTTGTGAAGATGGCCTGAATATTTGAGAGGGATCCTTCTGATTTCTTTGAAGGCTTCCCAAGAAACAAATACATGTGATTTCATTTTAGAAGGGAGGATAATTGATTTTTCTCTGTGAATGGGAAGACATTTCCTTTTTTTTTTTTTTTTTTTTTTTTGCTTACTGATGTGTGGAGTAGGACATAAATTACACAGGAAACAGGACGTGGAGACATAAACCTGCTTAATCCAATTATATATTTTAATCAACAGACAGGGTCCCAAGAGAGGGGAAGATGATACATGGGACAGAGACGACTGCAGGGTATCTAGGAAGCTGTGTTCCTTACTTTTCCTTGGAGAAAGAGAAAGAGAAGCAAAGAGAGATGGAAATATAGCAACTGTCATAGGAAGTGAGAATCAATGTTGTTTGTTGTACAATATAAAACAAATCTTGAAGAGGATGTTCAGTCTTTGGAATGTTTTATAGCGTATACATAAATAATTTTCTGAAGACAAAGAAAAGAAGCAAAAAGAAAAAAAAGCGCACAAACAAAACAAAGAAACCAAAGTGTGGAAAACAAAAACCAGGCTTTTAAAAGGAAAGACCATCTAATTACAGCCATTTGACTTAGAAAAAGTCATGCTTGTAGCCTGATGCAGGCAGCACACAACTTCTGATTCCAAGGAGAAAGTACCTAACGAAGGCCACTAGCATGGGGAGACAAGAATAGTGGGGACCCGGGAAATTAATGAACACTGGACCAAGCACTGTCACATTACATACTTCACCTTACTGTGACCTCAATACAACATCGCTATAAAGCAAGGGTTTGTTACTTGCATTTTTCAAATAAACTTGAGGTTCAAATATTAACTGTTTCAAGGTCAAGGGTTTTTTTTTAGCTGGTTATTGGTACCGCTGAGATTGGAACCCAAGTCTACATGGCTCACCTTTCACATCTCCTCTACTGTACCATTCTCCCTCACGTAATGGGATGTGATTCAAAAAACCTGATTCCCCTGACTCCAGGATCCAGGCTATATGCACCATTGGTTTTGAACTCCAGGGCAGGGCCTCATAGTTCTCCCAATTAAATGTTCATAACTTACACCATAAACAGTTGATCTTCCCTCTTGTGTAGAGTCTTGCTCCTCTTTCCCGCATCTGAAATCTTTTGCTCTTACCTGGAGCCCACACTGATGGAGTGACTACCACTTGGAACCTTGCCTGTTACCATGGCAAGAGACAGAGAGTGTCCTGGAGAGTCTCAAGCTAGCAATTGAATACTCCAGCCCAGAAGTGACACTGCTTACAACTGATTTGCTAGAGCTAGACACGTGGAAAGCCAAGGAAGTATTTGGTGAACAGCATCAATGACAACTGACAGCATTTACTGTCTTTAACATACCGTGTATTTTATGTATTTATCATGTTTGTTTCCTTGTATAGAACGTCTCTTTCCCGAGGTCATTGTTTCATTCACAGACATCTCTTCAGTACTAAGAGTAGTGCTTGGCAAAAGTAGACACTCAGCAAATGGTTAAATGAGTGAACAAATATTGGCAGTTCTACGTTCACTTGCTGAGTCGTCTTGGGCAAGTCTTTTATACTCACTGAGCTTCCAAGTTTCCTTTTAGAAAATGAATATTAAAGGGGTGATCTCTCATGGGATTGTGGCAGGAGTTAATGAGATAAGCAGGCAAGACAACTCGTATAAGACCTAGCCCAGGAAAAGTTCTGGATAAATGTTGATTCCTTTTTGCCTCCAGTGGCCAAATCACCCCTCTGACTTTTGATACAGTTCTCAAGCAAATTTATGTAATAACTAACTAACTAACTAACTAACTAACTAACTAACTAACTAACTAACAGCAACTGTGTAGTATGAATGCTTTCCATAACTTTGGTTTCTTACCCAGTGTACAGAACAATACTGATGTTCTTCCCAGGATTTTTTTTTTTCTTTAAAATTGCTGGACAACTCTAAATGGAGCCAGCTTCATAACTCGGAGTGGGAGTGAGGCTGGGTATAGCCACATTTGTTACAAACAGTGTAACAAACGATGTGCGGGGCACAACTGGGGAACGCAGGCATGCTTCATGGGTCTGGCGAAACTGTGTTTGGCCCCCAGGTGCATTTGACCTGTTAACAACATTGAGACAGATTTATCAGCTGTAAACTTTGCACCCAGCAAAAAGAGAACACTTGTTTTTTTTCTCCTTCGAAACATAAAACAGAAAGATTTGTCAGCAACAGGGGAAATTCAAACAAATTAAGTGGAGGGCTTGATTCTCACTGCCCCTCAGTGGCCTAATTGTGGCTCATGGACTCAAGGCATCAAATTCACAGAACCTGGAGCGGTTCCGGGGACAAGTGGGGTAAGTACTTCAGCAAGGGCTGGTGCGCTCTGGTTACAAGAGCCTGGACTGAGTCAAAAAAAAAAAGGGGGACAGCACATTCTTAATTAACACCATTAGGAACAGGGAAGAAAGCAAAAAAGCACATTAAAAAAAGTTATGCAAAACCTTCCAGAACTTTTGTGGTTCCCTTCTTTTTGTATTTTTCTGAGATCATGTGCTTGAAAATGTATTGTTTGAAAAACTAGACGGAGTTAGTTTTAAAATGCCCAGGTAGAACTCCCTGCAATGAATCAAAATGCCGTAGCCTTATGTTTATGAAACATCTTTAATGATACGGCAGAAGAGAATAGTATTTGCACTCAAGAAGCGAATTTGTGCTCCACAATTTACTCGTTGTGTGACTCTAGATAAACCACTAACTCTCTGAACTTCAGTTTCCTCATTTGTAACAGAGGGATTATAAAACCCAATTTAAGTGGCTGTTATGAGAATTTCATGTTTGTAAAGTGGTGTTATCAAGTTTAAAGTGCAGGTGGCATTTATAATTTTTCTGGAGAATTATAAACAATTCAAAAAAGTTATCCAGTTTTTTTTTTTGGAGAGGAGGTAAAGATGCATTACCTCCTTCTCCCTTAGAACCCCTCCCCCTATTTTCCTTTAAAGCCAATTAGTATGTGTGTGTATATTATATATTAACATATAATTAGTATTATATATACACACTAATGTATTAGTATATAATTAGCGTATATACTAATTATCAATTAGCATGTATTTGTATGTGTACTCTGTGTGTGTGTATATATATAGAAAGAGGGCACGATATCCCTTCTTTAGCATTCCTATGGCCACTTATAATCCCTTTCCTGGACTTGCAATAGCTGCTGAATCAGATTAGCTGTTTTTGTGCTATTTTTCTAATCCAAAATAATCTAAAATTAAATGCATACTTGACCATATCACCTCACCTTAGGAGCCTCTAACCCAGCATAAAATTCAAAGTCCTTAGTATAGTTGTTCTTAACTGGGAGATTTTGCCCCCGGAGAATATTTGACAATGTCCGGAGACGTTCATACCTATCACATTGGGGAGGGGGTGTGTGTGCTACTGACATCTAGTGGGTAGAAGAAGCCAGGGATGCTTTCAAACATTCTACAACACACAGGATAGCACAACCCCCTCCCCCAGCAAATAGTTGTCCTGCCAAAATGTCAATAGTGACAAAGTTGAGAAACCCACATTCAGCCCATGGATCTCCCTGATAAGCTTCTACTTATGTCAAGCTCCAGTTTCTTCGCTGCCCTTACACCCTGTCCTCTAGCCATAGTGCATTATTCTTTTATCTCCAAGTTGTTCCAAAAGTTCCTACTGCATGGCATCTCTGGACCTTTGTCGTGGTAGGCCTTCCTGTTTTGAACATGCTTCTTTTGCCTTCTTCAGCTGGTGAACTTCACCTTCTCTTTCTTTTGTGTAAACCCCTGCACCTCATGTCCTTTGGGAAGCCTTCCACACACCCTGGGCCCCTTCTCTGTGGGCCCACAGCCCCCCTGCTGCCTGCTTTCCCTTGACTTATCACACTGTAATGAGATGAATCTTATTCTGTCATGACATCTCTTCGAAGCTGACTCTCCCATCTATCGATGAGATCAAAAAGGTCTAGGACCATTCCTCCTTCATCTTTGTAGCCACAGAGCCCAGCACTGGCTGCACACATAATCTCAGTAAGTATGTGTTGACCAAAACAGAATAAATCCAAATCAGTGACCATCTATAGTTGAAGTTACAAGGTCGCTCTGCAGTATTGTGATGGGAGCCACCTGAGCAAACATTCTGTGCTGGTCAGTGCTGTGGCTACCGTACATCTCAAGATGATCACCTTATTTCACTAATGGTAGTTAAAACTTACTGATTGTACTATGTGTCAGGAGCTCACAAGGATTTTATATTGAATTCTCTCTCACTCTACTGAACCTTTACTCTTATACATACTTCCTCTCATTATTTCCATTTTAAATATGTGAAAAGTGAGGCTTGGCATTTAAGAAAACAAGTTGCACAAGTGATGGAACTAGGGTTTAATCCAGGCTTACAGACCTCAGAGACCACCTCTCAACTGTTGTGCTGTGTCAACCCACTGTCAGATCTGCTGTCCTGGTTCGTGGTCCCTTTGGGGGTCTGCATTTTAGAGATGAAGAAATAGAGCTTGTAGGAGACAGTCATCAGGGACACATTTGTGCCACAGCCAGGCCAGAAATTGGTTCGATGTCTTTCTATACAACTGTATCTCAGGGACCCAGTGGTACTCTCTCATCTAAGTCTATATTTGCCCAAATTCGTCCATCTACTGGGGCAAAAAAGCCTGTATTTGCAGGTCTTCCATGAAAACAGACCTTAGGAGTCTTGGTGCCCACCTTGGGGACCTGCTACAAACGGATCGTTGATAATTACTTAAGCCCCTAGAAATGCTTAACAGATCTGGGACAGCTTTGATCCCTGTCTGGGACAAGTTCTACATCCTGGGAGGTCTCTGTGCCGAATCCTATTTTCTACAGATCTCTAAAAACTTCCAGGCTGCTTAACTCTTCCCAAACTTTTTGGTTAAAAGAATACATTCCTAATCAGTGGGTCTGGGTGCATTCTTTGTGCCGAGAGAATGCTGTTCCCTTCAACTTTGGACAGGCAAGTACATAGCACAGACCAAAAAATGTGACACTCCATTTCCAGACTGAGTGGGCTGGGAGCATGTTGTGGGCGGAGGGGATTTTCACACAATTCTGAGAAGAAGACTTTGCTTTTCCAGGGTGGTCCAGTGGTCTTGGATTGCAGTTGGCTACATTTGCTGGGATCCTTTGGGAAATCTCATAGAAAGTTTATTGCAGACATTCTCACTTTTGCTTTCTTTTCTCTAGGGGATATCTTCTTCGGGACCCATAGCCTACTTTAAATGTCATTTGTCATTCCTCCCTTGCTTTAGTTCATTTTATATATTCATTCTACAAGCACTCACTGAGTGCTCCTTAGATGCCAGGCACCATAGTAGGAGCTGGAGATACAGGAATGTAAATGGAGGCACACTCTCAAAGTGTTCACAGTTTAGTGGGAAAGACACATAAAGCCAACTAATGGTAATTAGTCCTATAATAGAAGCTCAGAGATCTAGGGACACTCACAAGACAGACCCTGAATGAGCACATCTGAGATTACTTCCCAGATGATGATGGCTAAACTGATTTATGAAGAAGAGAGATAATCCAGGCAGAGGGCATTGAAAGAAATGGGAGGCAAGAATTTCAGGCAACAGAACTGAAATATGCAAAGTCCTTAGGGCAAAAAAAGGGTGCAGGATATGTGGGGAGTGCCTGTAGTTTAATCTGGCTGGAAGGTAGAGTACAAGGGTAGGGCTGTTTGTGGCAGGTGGAGGGGGAGATTGGTAAGAGAGGAAGTGAGAGAAGTTGTCATAAATCACGTCCTGCTGGACTTTGCAGGCCATGCTGAGGATTTTGGACTTTATCTTGAGGGAAAATGAAGCAGATTTTAATCATGATCATGACATGGTCAGGTTTGCTTTTTATTAAGTCCAGTTAGGAAAGGATTCAGCAGAAAGGCCTAGGGCCTTTGTGACTCAGTTTTTATTAGAACAGTAACTTGTTCCTGCCTTTCTGATCAAAGCCAGCTTCAGAGGACATTAGGGAGTTCTTCTGGCTGGGTTGATGACAGAGATTTGGGGCAAAGCCTGGGCAGACCCAAGAGATCCAGAAGTGAGGGGTGGATAAGTATTAAGCCTGGGGTACAGAAGGAATGGAAGACTCAGGAAGAGAGAAAGAGAGAAAAAGAGCAGAAAAGAAGACTAACCTTCAGCAGACTCCATTCTCCAGAGGTAGGCGACATTCCAGGCAAGTTAGTACCTCCAAGTTTAGGGATTTAAGACAAAGTGGAAGCCCAAAGTGCCAGATGAGTTACCCAGAGGAGGAAGAGAGAGTCAGACATTTTCCCAGTGCCAGGCACTGACACAGGTACTTTGCAAACATCCTTCTTACTCTCAGTGCCAGGAAGTTGGTGCCATTATCTTCATCTGCCAGCTGAGGAGAGAGAGGCTCAGAGAGGTGAAATAACTTACTCAGGGTTGTACAGCTAGTACGGAGTTAGGATTTTAATCTAGTATTCTCTAGCTTTAAACTCATTTTCACCAAATGTTGGCACTCAGCTCCAAATCTGTTGTAATAATCCATTGCACTCAGATGTTTCTTTAATTTTTCTTCTTTAAAAGAAAAACGTGTCTGCATTAGCTATTTCCCAACATGAAAACTCCATCCTGCAATAGTTTGCATCAAAGTGGCTCTGATGAGAAGTATGTAGCTTTGTGGCTCCGGGTCTTCTACCAGAAACATCACACCACACCAGGGTGTGCTGCCTGCATGGCCATGCTCAAGTCTCCCCGACTTGTTTACACAGCATTTAGCTGCCCAGGTGATCAGCACAGTTGCTCGCCTCCTGTTCTCTCACAAAGTGACACCCCATTTTCCATTGGAGCTCGGTGTCCACTCATATTAATCCCTCAGGAGAGGTATTGACACTTGCACGATCCTCGTGGTACAGAACAATTCATTCCATTCCTGAAATTCTTTCAACCTCACTTAATCTTCTCCAAAGGACCACTCCCAGCCAGCTCCCTTGGGTAACTTAGTTGCTGGGAAGAAACAGCTCCAGTTACTTCAACTATGGAGCAGGTATGGTGCTATGTATGGAAAGAGCTGCAACTTTGATTCCATCAGACCTGAGTCCTCAGCTCTGCTGCTTAGTAGCTGTGCGAACTTGGGCAAGTTCCTTAATTTCACTGAGGCTCATTGTCCTCATCTGTATATGAAAAACATAACACCCACCTCCCAGGATTTTTAGAGAATTGCTTGAACAGAGCTTGCCACAATGTCTGGCACATAGCAGGTCTTATAAATAAATAGTATTCAGTGTAACCATAATTATTATGAACATACCCCTTCCTGCAAACCTAGGAGATGCTCCATCCTAAGCAACTTTTATAATTTGTGTACATAGAGGTGTGGGGTCCTGGTCTCATTCCTCCAAGATGTGTGTGGATGAATCCTTGGCCTGAGTGAAACACTGTAGCGTGTGAACAGAGCGTATGATTTTGTGATTTTTTTCGCAAGAGGAGCTTGTATACATGCTTACTTCCAAGGTGGTGGTAAGGATTAAGAAGATCTACTGAACAATGAAATGCCTTTAGAAACTGTAGTGTGCATATTTCTGTTTATGATTTTTATCTTTTTAAATCAACTTTCTTCCAGTATAATTGACATACAATATGATGCTTACATTTTAAGTATATACTTTGATGAGTTTTGACAAATGCATACATAAGGTAACCACCACTTCAGTATGATACAGAACATTTCCATCATTCCATAAACTTCTCATAGGACCCTTTGCTATTGATTCCCCCCATACTCTTTGCCTCAGGCAAACACTTATCTGATTTATGTCACTGTTTATTAGTTTTATCAAGGCCAATATATAAATGTCTGGCTTCTTTCACTGAGCATAATGTTTGAGATTCTTTTCTGTTATTGTGTCTATCAGTAGTTCCTCCCTGTTTATTGCTGAGTAGTATTCCATTGTTCGAATATAGCACAGTTTGGTTATCTATCTACCAGTCGACGAACATATGGGTTATTTTCAGTTTCGGGCTATTATGAATAAAGCTACCTTAAATATTCACATAAAATCTTTTTGCGAATGTATGTTTTTATTTTTTTTCAGCAAATACCTGCGGTTGAAATTGCTAAGGTTTTTTTTTAAGTGTGTGATTAACTTTAGAAGAAACCACCAAATGGTTTTCCAAAGTAATTATAGCATGTATCCTCCAAATAGCAATGTATGAGTTGCCCCCTATCTTTGCTAACACTTGGTATTGTTAATCTTTTAATTCTAGTCATTGTCGTAGGTATATAATGGGATCTGACTGTAGTTTTAATTTGTATTTCCATAAGAATTAAAGATATATGTCATCTTTTTATACACTTATGGTAATTTGAATGTCTTTTTTTTTTTATCAAGTATGTATTCAAAACTCTGGTGCATATTTGTTAATTTTTAATTTTTCTCTTCTTATTATCCTTTTTATATTCTTATCCTTTGTCGTATGTCTGTATCCTGAATATTTTCTTCCTGCCAGTGGCTGACATTTTAATTTCTTTAAGTGTCTTTTGAAGAACAGAATATTAATTTTGATGAAGATAAATTTGTCTTTTTTTTTCTTTTATGGCTCATGCTTATTGTGTCTTGTTTAAGAAATCTTTGCCTACCCATAGGTAATGAAGATTTTCTTCTATGTTTTCTTCTAGAATTTTTACAATTTTACCTTTTATGTTTATGTCTGCGATTAATTTTAAATTAAATCTGTGTATGTCATGATGTAGGAGAGGAGACTTTGTTTGTTTGTTTGTTTTGTTTTTTACACTTGGATTTCCAGCTGTTTCAGAACCCTGTGTTGAAAAGACTCTCCTTTCCCATTTAATTCCATTGGTGTTTTTGTCAATAATCATTTGGCCAAATATGTGTGTTTATATCTGGACTCTGTAGTTTTTCCTGTTAATTTATATCTCTGTCTTTAGGCAATAGGACGATGTCTTGCTTAGTGAAATTATTGGTAAATCTTTGCTTTAACTAGTGTAACCCACCCAATTTTGTTCATTTTTATTACTGCTTTTGCTGTTCTTGGTCCTTTGTATTTCCATATAAATTTTGAATCACCTTTTCTGCTAGAATTTGGGTTGGGATTACATTAAATCTGTGGATCAATTTGTAGAAAATGGACAAATTAACAACATTGAGTTTTCTGATCCATAAACATATATTTATTTAGATTTTTAAAAATTTCTTTCAGAATTTTTTTTTTAGTTTTTAATGTAGATGTCTTGAACATCTTTCATTAATTTATTTTTAATTTTATATTTTTGATACTATTACAAGTAGTATTTTTAAATTTAATTTTCTAATTATTTTTTCTTGCTAGGTTTAGGGTTTATAGTAGGAGAGCCAGTCTGGTACCAGATATTCTATCATAACCAGAAACAAGATTTTATTGTTAGTAGTAACTACAGGAAGGTCGAAGTAACTTCTTGTAAACTGATATTTTTCTTCTTTTTAAAATGTTTCCAGGACTCTGTGCAAAATAGATATTTTTGGGGGGGTCTCCGTTAGAGTACAGAGTATTAAATGGATGGGATGACTGTGTTTGTGTGCATGTATGTGTGTATGCCTGCTGCTGCTACTTGGATTTGGGTTTCATAAATACTCTTCTGCAGAAATTTACTACTACTACTACTATTATTATTATTATTAGCATCAGTAAACTAACCAGTTTGTGAGCATAGCAGGTATCATGCTGTCTATGTTTGGTTCATTGATAAGTCCGGGAAGCACAACCTTCCCTACGGCCAGTTTAGAGGCACTGTTGAATATTAGCTGAATGACCAAGCTTAAATTAGAAAGCACATAAAAGGGTAAATATTGACTTGTTCAACAAAGTTGTTGCATTTGCATTCAAGACACTCTTGGAGGCTTGAAGCCGACTGAAAATAGTCTATTTCCATAAATTCTCAGACTGGAGGATTACAAGTTATTAATAATGACATATTTTTGTATCCTATTTTCTATGTTTAAAGCATTTTCAGATTCCACATTAAACATATGTTTCTATGCACATGTTAATTCTGCTCTCTCTGTCTAGAATACCACTGTCTTCTTTCTCTGAACTTGTACTCAATCTTCAACAATCATTGTGTTCCCAACCTTCCCACCTCTACCTCCTCAACCTTAGTACAACTGCTATCATAAAGTGCTTCCCACAGACTTGGTCCACACCTTCTTGATGCTCCCATCATGATACCTTTTTCATTCAATTCCATTTAGCAAACATTCCTTGTGCCCCTTTTCTGCTCAAAATAGAGTATCAATGAAACTTCTTAGGCTTTCTCAAATACCATAAGTAACATTTGTAGATTTTTTTCATTCGTTCTCTAAGTGCAATCCTGTTAGCATTTAGGACCTGTTTTAGGTTATCTCATTTAACCACATTCAAGGAAAGAGAATCAACTTTAAATACATGCAGAGAGAGGTAGCAAGATATACTCGAGATCACATTGTGATTTCTGAAACAAAACTAATTCATGGGCAGCACCGCAGCACCGGGGGTAGGAGTAAAGGGAACTCAAGGTCAAAGGTCCTGGATCTGGTCCTGACTTTGTTGACAACCAACTCTGTTAGCAGCCCAGCACTTGACACACAAAAGGTATTTATTTATGAGTAAATGAAGTCACTTAACCTCCATTGACTTCAGTTTCCACATTTTAGTAATAAAGGAGTTGGAGTTGATGGTCTCTAATTCCATTTTGACTTTGTAATTCATGAATTTTTATGATCCTTCAGCACCTAAATCAATCACTATAGTACAACTTATTTTTTAGATTAATTGAGAAAGTGAAAATATATTTATGGAGTGCCTACTATGTAATAGATATTTTTGCTCTTTTTAAAGGTATTTTCAGCATAATAAATCATACTGGTTCGATCCTCTCATTTCTATGGGTTCTAGTAGGTTTTCATTCATCCTTCCAATTTCTTTAAGTCAACCTTGAAAGTGAGCAAGGGTTGAGAACCACTCTTCTAGGGTGAGAGATGAAGGGAGGGAGCTGCTCCATGAAGAGAGACAGATACTTCAGACTTAATACACTCAATGTTTCCATGCAAATGCGTATTCCTGATGCACTTGAAACTGATCTAGGTAAATATTACCATTTCCTTGAAGTTGATTGATTAGTTACCTTGTGTATCTTTAAACTTGAGTATAACTTCTATCACAGAATCCAATAGGTGAGAGGTTTGAGTTAATGATCTTTTACTACATATGTCAGGACTGAAGGTATAGACTAAGGATGTCTGATAAGACAGACATTTTCTCAGGGGTGATAATCTTTGGATATGATTCGTTCCATGAAATATGGCCCTTCTCCATGGCTGCCCAGAAGAAATCTGCCTTGCTGTGAGACCACTATTCTTCCCTTCCATTGCTTGAGAGATTTATTACCTTGGCTGATGCTTTTCTCCATGGGGAAATTGGTCTGATTTTATCATGTCAAATGATGTAAAGCACGAAGCTTCTTGCATCATTTGGGTGCTGGGATCTCGAATCAAGGTCTAGATTCATGTTACTTTCTGGATCGTCCTATGTATAAGTTTGCTCAGTTTGCCATCATAAAATACCATGTGACTGGGTGGCTTAAAGAACAGAAATTTATTTTCGCACAGTTCTGGAGGCTAGAAATCCATGATCAAGATCAGTGTGTTTGGGTTTTCCTGAGGTCTTTCTCTTTGGCCTGCACATGGCCTCCTTCTTGCTGTGGCCTCACGTGGCTTTGTCTCTGTATGCATCCCTGATGTCTTTCCCTCTTCTTATAAGGACAGCAGTCATATTGGATTAAGGCTTCACACCTGTGACCTCATTTAACCTTAATTACCTCTCTAAAGATCATATTTCCAAATATAGCCACATTCTAAGGTACTAGGGATAGGGTAAGACTTCAGCATGAATCTGTGGGGGACATAGTTCAGTCCATAATATCCTATGAGAACCTGAGCATCTGAATTAATCTGATAACACATTCATCCTCTTCTGCCTCCCTCAACAGAGGGAAGGTTCAGGCAGGTTATGTGTGGTTTGTGTTAGAGTCCCTGAGTCACCGAGAAGAATAAAAAATCATGTCTCCTGTGAGAAGCAGCACAGGGAAGAAGAGCCATTCACTTCTCTTTAGACCTTAACATGCCACCGAAGTAAAATATAGAGATCCTCCTGAAAGAGCTGTTTGGGAAAAGAAAACAACCTTGTTACTGTGTTTACAGCTCTAGAATTTTAGGGGTTTCTAAGAAAGAGCTTCTATAAAGGAAGGTAGTCCTGGGCCCATAGGGAAGGGTACACTTTGTAAGTAACAACCATACTGCTGTGTTAGCAAGCCGCTGCCTCACTTTGTCATAAGCCAGAGCATCTCTTTGTTGTTCTGTGTTTAAATATAAATCCGTTATGCTTGTGTCAGAGAAGTGATTAGGGTCATCCTAGGTGTGCCACTGTTAGACAGGCAGGAAGACCCACTGGGGCCTGGTGAGCCACATGCAGAAAGCTACAGTTGTTAGAACAGAGAAGTGAGCATGTGACAAGGTTAATAAAACCATGTCTTCCCCCAAGGTGAAACATGAGTGACTTGGTTATGCTCTGAGGTCTACCTGTCATCATTAGCAGGAGATCTGACGAATCTGGGAGGCCCCCGCCCTGGCTCAATAGCAAGCTCTGATTTCATGCAGGGTGGTGCCAAAAGCTACCACAAAGCTAGAAGGCTGGAAGCCTATGTGATGGTAATGACAAGAATGCTGGTTAGGGAATCAGGCTGGGCTCTGTGACTAACTGTGATACTTCGGGCAATTTATTTAGCTCCTTGCAGGTCTCAGTTTACTCCTGCTTAAAATGGAATAAAATATCTCAACGGTGCCTTCCACTTCTAAAATGCACATTATTCAGGCAGTGATTCTGGTAAAGCCCCTGCAAACTCTGGAATAAACAGATTCACTCAGGAATTATTCAGGACCCCAGAATCTCATAAACAAATACAGTTGCTTGGTGAGAGTTTATGTCTTTAAAGTACACTGATTTTTAAAATATAAAATGTAAGTTCTTTATGTCTTTAGAATCATGTTCAAGTGGTATTACGTACTATAGGGATAATCATTTGTTCCAATATTTAAAATATAGTTTATTAAATATTTTTATTCTACCTGTAATATTAACAAAAACAAGTTAATAGTACAGTCATTATGCCACAAACATGTCATATTCTTATGAATTTATAATTAATAAAATGACAGTATTAAAATTATACATTAAAAATTATTTATTAATTTAATCAAGGGTGTTGCTTCTTGTTAATGTAAATGTTTTCAATTTTGCCTTTAGTCTGACAAACTGACTTGTCATGGGGGTGAGAATGTTTTTTAAAGTAATTTCCCCCAGAGATATCTCTACCAACAATGTCACACTCACATTTTCAAATAGATGCTTTTCCTATCATTTCAACCCAGATCAAACTTACTTCCACAGTTTCCTCCTGGTCACTGGGATGACCACTCCCTTAGTTACTCAGGCTCACCGTCATTTTCCATTTCTTTAATCTCTTCTTTTTTCATTCTTTTCCTCTTTCCAAGTCACATTGACTCTGCTTACTTCTACCCTCTCCTTGCTATTTGCACTGCTTTGCCCTGCATTAGGCTGTACTTAACATTATATAGTTGAGTCTCCTATCATTTACGGGTTGAACTTCCTAAAGCATAAGTCTGGTCATCTCACTGTGGTTAGTTACCTCTAAGGACTCTCCAGGTATGTAGAGTAAAACCCATACTCCTCAGTTAGTCAACTCAAGTGTCCCTGTGGTTTGATTGTCCCTAGATTGCCAATCATATTCTCCAGTATATTCTCTGATGACTCCCCAGACATAGCTTCATTGTCCTAGTCACTTTTCTCCATTCTGGTCTGTGGTGATGCTGTCATGTCTACGTAGAATGTTTTTCTTTTTCTTTTCTTTTTTTAGTTTGCCTATTGAGAATCTTTTTATTCTTCAAATTCCTTCTGAATGTCCAGTCTGGAAGACAGAGCCCACAGCTGGTAGTTAAATCGGGGTATTTAACCTGGGGAACTAGTCAAAAAGCTATATTAAAAAAAAAAAATAATAATAATAATAAAAAAAGCTATCGCCCAGCAGGGGATGGTGAGGCAATTGAGAGATTAGCATCAACAGTAAGCTGCTAGCAGGGCTATGGCTAAGGCTGGAGGGACAACAGAAAGAGATGGTCTTCCCGGAGACCTGGAGCTGGAGCCATCTGATGGGGGCTGCAGCATGATGAGATTCAGCCATAGCCAGAGATGCCACCTAAAGCATAGAGAGACAGAAGTACCCTGGCTTCCTGCCTCCCTCCAATCTCCTATTTGAGGTTGAAGCTAGTTGGCAAAGAATCCTGGGAAATGTAGTTTTCAGGGATCAACCCTCAGATGATATAGTGCAGACCAGAGAAGGGTGAGGAGTAGATACCAAAACAAAGAGGCAAGTAACTAGCAGGTACCTCCTCCAAGAAATCATTCCTTTCCTCTTGGAATTACACTCAGTCCCAGTCTCTCCTTTGTGCTGTTTGAACCTCTGTGATATTCTAATAAACCTTCCCTATGTGAGATTTACTTCTTTTGCATGTGTTTATCTGTACCACCAAATTGGAAGTTAGTTGAAGGCAGGGACTCTGTTTTATTAATCTTTGTAACCCCAGAATTCTGTATAGTCTTTGAAATTTTGTAGTAACTCAGGAATATTTCATACTGAGTTAGACAGGAAACAGTATTAACAGTAAGAAAGGATGATTAATTAAGGGTTATCCCATACTCTGAAGAGACGGAGATGAGAAGAAACAAGAAGAGTCAGAGAACTCATAAGAGCAGACTAGAAATGAGTAGTAAAGAACTGGTAAGCACTTAAATCAGATGGCTTTATAAGTTGTCTATAATATCAGAATCTCTTTATTATTTAGCTTTTCTCAGAGTAGAATTTTTTGGCATGGCATTCACATTGGGAAATTTCATGCAAGTCTGCAAAATACCATGGGCAGTTATGCTCTTTCATGCTTTTCATGACTCATCTAAGAGGGAAAACATTTAACTCTTCTTAATTACTAAAGAGAGGTCTGTAGAAAGGGACTTAAAAGTGGAGATGGAGGTGTATGTCATTTCTATGGACTTTCATGAGGATAATTCAGTGTTGGGCTTCTTATACCTTTTAGAAGTTAAGGATAATCTTTCAAATTCTGAATTGAGAACTTTGGTCTAGCTGTCCCTTCCCTAATCTGGCTCCTCCTCTGCTTTACATATGTGTTTCCTGTTCTATAAAATGAAAGGATCGGGAAAAAGTAGATTTTAGTTTTAAAAAAGAATCTATTTTTTGAATTCTAAAGCCGACACATTTACTGTATCATATTTGGAGAATATAGAAAAGGACATAGAACATAGAAAAATCCCACTACTAATGATAATCAATATAAATAATTTTGAACATATACTTCCAGTCTCCTTTTTTATCTCAAAATGGAGTCATACTCCATATACTGTCTTAGAAATTGCTTTTAAAATTAAAATTATAACATAGGCCTTTTCCTGTTTTAATAACTATGAGTCAACGCTTTTTTTTAAAGCTGCATCGTATTCCACTAAAAGTTATTTACTTAAATCCTAGTTGTTGGATATTTCGATTGTGGCTTAAAGTTTTTGGTATAATATTACACTGTCATATCAGTTTCTTACTACTGCTGTAATGAATTATTATAGCTTCAGGACGATTGATGAGAGCAAGTGGAAGAGCAGATCGAACTCCCTGAGAGTTGGGACACAGGCGGAGGAGCCCTGGGCCTGCCGCTGACTGGCTGTATGTCTTAAAATCAGTTGGCTTTTTCCTCGGCTGCTACAGCCTTGGTATCATCACCTGGAAGGTGAGGGAGTTGGAGATGCCTTTCGAACGGAACTTTTCATGACTCTTTAAATTGAAGCACTGTATGTCGTATAAATTAAAGACAACAAAGGTGTGTTGAAAAGATTGATAGAGGCCATATATGTACCGTATCCCAGGGCCAGACACATTGTAAGCATGTTTTAATAATGACAAGTCTTGGAAGAAATTACTTCAGCCTTAATTAATTAACTTTATTAAGCACCCACAGTGCACAGGATGTTTTATATACATCATCAATAAAAATTTCATGAAATTACAAATACTATGCCTATTTTTCAAACAGTTTAAGTAATGTGTTCCAGGCTGCACAGTTAGTGAATAACAAAACTGTCATATTCGTTTGGATCCAAGCTTAGGCTCTTTCTCTTAGATCCTGCTGCCTGTGTACACACTGTATAGAATTAGTTGCAACAGTGTCGTTAGAATATTTACCTGACATTTCTGGAGTAATTGATGACACCACATCTTTGAGGGTTTGGGCATTTTTGAATGCAGTTAAATAGTGCTTTGTGAACCTGCCCAGCAAGGTGGAGGAACACTCCGTTTCTCTCGAAAGCAACTTCTCCTGGCCGAGACTGTACAGAGGGACTGAGGGAAATTTCTTCATTCTCTTTGGCTCCTTTACTGGTGCTTGTGGTCAGGATGTGCACGTGCTACAGTTACGTGGCCAGCCATTCGCCAAGTTCCCTTGTCTTATGGAAACCAGATGGAAGCTGGAGTCGCAGTTCTCAGCCACAGAAGTGAGGCTGGGCCGCTCTCTAGATGGAATATCTGAATTTAGGAGGCATAATCCTCTCTCCTTCCCCTCCCCCTGCCTCACTTCTCCTTCCAAAAACCAAGAGTCAATTTCAGAGATACAGCCTTTTCTCTGTGCATTTGCCCAGAAAGGTTTTTTTTTTTTTTTTTTTTTAAATTTGTAATTGCAACTTTGTAGCAAAAGCTCTGTTTGGTTGTCATAAATTATAACCAAAAGGAATAATATCCCTGAAATAGTCAGTGCTAGCATATACTTTGAATAGCCTAGATTGATAATGTAAGGTCTTACACAACTTTACTAACCTCTACTAGCATTTTGAGAGAATTAAACAAATGCGTAGTAAAACAAACAAACAAGCAAAAGCAGACAAACAAAAAGCTGGAAGAGTAGGGAGGGGAAATTTCAAATGTGTTGGTAACCAACGAAATTCAATAAGATTGATTCTGAGTCTTATTCAGGATATTTCAGGGAATCAGCATTTTGC
>CM053509.1:144132937-144180372 GCA_028627145.1 Eidolon dupreanum | reverse complement strand
TAGTTCCCATACTCAGGCCCTTTATAGAGAATTGGTTGCATATTGCTTACTTCCTGGCCACTGTACAGTCACAGTAATTTACTGCCAGTTCTTATGCTTATCTTGTCAGGAAGGTGACCCAGAATATTTCCTGAGTAGAAGCATAAAGCCTTTGCCAAGGTGTGTCTCAGAGCTCTGCAGCATCCAAGACAGATTGACTGATTAGGCAAACATGATTTTGGCAGAGTATTTTCAAGGCATTGGCCCACTGAGGAATTTTGTGTTGCTCAGCGGATTCAGGGCATGATATACTCCAACTCGATTTCTTAATTTCCTTTTTTTTTTTCAAGGATGCGTTCTGTTATCAGTCAACTCAAAAGCCTGTCTTTCTTCTTTCTTTTTCTGCACATTCAATCATTTATCAGAACTCCTTATTTCTGTTTTGTTAACTGATATGAATTTGCAGTCTTGTTCCAGTACTTATTAACTGTTTGATTTGCAGTAAATCATTTGCATTTTCTGAGGCCCAGTTTCTTCATAAATAAAATGAGATGGACGGTAACCCATTCTGCCTTCCTCACATGGTTTTTACCTGAATGAATTCTGATTGTGGAAGGGCAAGAGCTTTGGCGTCTATGAAACACTGGTGCTGTTAGTTATCACTGTTTCTATGACTTGGCCCTCTAGAGTGACCAAACATGTTAGTTTGCCCCGGACTATAGGGTTTTAGCACCTAAAATTCCACATTCTGGGAAACTCCTCAGGTCTGTGAAAACTAGGCTTTTGCAAGTTGGTTATCCTCTCCCTTACCTCTGCTCCCTTTACCTCCTCCCCACTTGAGTTCCTTCCTACTGTATATTCTGGCCCTTCCAAGACCTGTCAGTCTGTCTCCACCTAGCCCTGCCCACCTGCCAAGACTGGCATGATTTCTCTGAAGCAATGGGTAGATGGAGAGAGTAGCTTCTACACAGTAAAATAGAGGGACTGCCCATGTGGAGAGCAGGAAGGAGGGAGAGCAAGTAGGCATGATCAGAGCTGTCCTGGGGCAGGAAGAGGGGAGGCTCCTCTCCCCGCCACTGATGCAGAGCCCCAGATGTGCTGCGGGGGTGCCACCAGGGTCCTGCCTGGGTTTCTGGTGTAAGGCTGGCTGAAGCCATCTGACCTCAAACTCATGCTCCTCTGCGTGACCCCCAACCTGTGGGATGTCACAGGAAACAAAGGCTTTGAGGTCATCATGGTCTGGATTCTGGACAGGGTTGGCTCTGTAATTGGCAGAGCCCACGCAGAGTGAAAATGTGAGGCCCGAGTGGGGTAAGTCAGTCTCCCATGCCCATATTATCATTGTCCCAGTGGCCTATGGGCATCCCCTAAAGGATACGACCTGTGGATGGAAGTGAGTGAGAGGTCCTCACTGAGTCACCTGCTAGATGTGTTGTGGCATTACTAGCCCATGGCAAGGACAACCACTGCCTTGCCTCATCTAGAGATGCTATAGTGTGTTCTTGACACTAAACCCTCCCACAGGCACAGGCCCTCGCTGGGGTGGAGGGCAAAAGCAAAAGGTAGGTCTCTTCCTGCCAACAGGTTGCTGCCCCGGATGGAGGGCCCAGTATATGGGGTAGAGATGGGAAGGCTGAGCCGCTGGGAGCCAGAGTCAGAGAGCAGACGTCAAGAACCCATCCAGGTAGGCAGGGAGGTGGTGGGAGAGGAGAGCACACATGAGTTTGGGCTCCAAGCTCTCCATCAGGTCACACTTATAAAACTCATATTCAGAGATACAATTATGAAAAATGTCAAGATGGAGACAATCGGGCCTTTCTGAGTACCAGGCCCCACACGACTGCAGGGGTTGCACACCCATGAAGCCGGCTGGTTCCAGGTCTAGTTCCCTTACCTATTAGTTAGGGCAAATCACCACCTCTTTCTGCCCTCAGTGTCTCTACATGGGAACTGGGCTGCCCATACTCACTTCCCAGGGCTGCCACGATGGGTGAACGGTGTTTTACCACATAGTGCAGGGTAGAAGCTCAGCATACATTGGTTTCCTTTCTTTTCCCATTGGCATACAGTGCAATAAGAACTTTTAGCTGCCTTTGGTCAGTTTAAGTTCACTGAAAGGGCATTTCTCCTTAGGCCAAGAACAAGATCTAATTCAACTTTACAATCATCAGAGCCTAGCACAACAGCACATAGAGTGTATGCAAAAATATGAGGTAATGAGTGAGCAACTTATTTTCATACTTTTTAATATATGCCTTCTTTTTCTTCTTTGCTTTTCCTTATTTTTTTTTAGCTTGTCTAATTCATACTTTATTACTTTATTTTGTCCTGTTATCTTTGAGTGATGAAAAGGGAGTTTAGGAAGCCCTAGCTGATGACATATTATAACATAATACATGTTAAAATACAGTATGTACATTTTGGAATAGAGGAGGCCCTCTAAAATAAATTTTTTTTTAAATATAAAATTATAAAAGAAATAACTAGTTCATTGGACTCTAAAATATAGGAAATTTGGTTGGCTAATCTATTGTTAAATGTAATAATATACGAGAAGAAAAAAGATCAGACAGAAGTTTACCAAAATTTCAACAATATTCATCACTGAATGAAACTTGATGAGTCATAAACAGAAATTGGAGTTTATTTTTCTTCTTTAACATGCATTATATTTTCTAAATTTTGTACAGTTATTACATATTACCTCTATAGTAGATTATTTATATTATTATTCTAATATAGAAACCATCCCTTAAGACCTAGGGTAAATGCCATTTCTCTCATACAACAATATGTTATTTTCCAATCTTTGCTAACTGTATATAAACCACAACCCTATGAGGTGAATATTATTATCCTCATTTTGCAGATGAAAATACTAAAGTTAAGTGAGCATAAAAACTTGAACAGTGTCACATAGCTAGAAATGGCAAGCCTGGTGTTTTAACCTGAGTTTTTCAGTTTTCCAGAGCCAAGGAACTTACCTACTACATTCTCTTCCAGAATTGTTTATCATTTCGTACCTCATTTAGTACATTATTTTTCACTATTTAATCATCAGGGTTCTTCTTCTAGATGGGAAGCAGTAGATGATTAGTGGCTGTGGTTTGCCTATCCTTGGATTCCCCAAAGAACCTCACAGGCAGGAAGGGCTCTATAGGAACCACATGTTGGTTGAATGAGTTCTTGAAAATGAATGAGGGTGGACTCCGCCTCATGTGACGGTGAAGTTTGTAGCCAGTACCATCTCTACTTTCTGTTGCGGCCACCTCTTGGGAAGACTTGGAGTTTCTGCCAGCAGCTCTGGCTATGGGTACCAGCTTCCTGAAGTAAAAGCAGTCTGTATTTTAAAAGTGTTTTTTAATATTAAGACAACAGATATTAAACGGTATACCAATGTGCCACCAAATCAAGGTGATTCTCCTTTGTTTTGACCCAGATATGCTCCAAAATGGATTAATGAGTGTTTTTCATCCTTTGTTTCTTAAGGCATTGAGTCAGATCATAATAATTCGTGTCACTGGACCAGGATGGAAGGGTTTTTTTTTTTTTTTTTTTTTTTTTTTTTTTTTAATAATATTTTAGGTGTTCAGGTTGATGGCCTTGAAAAGACTTTATAGTCTTCAGTAGGTGTTTGTGGGAAAGAACAAGGTCCTGTTTGAAACTAGGAATTACAGAAGTAGGATTACAATGCATTCTAACTGTAGCACTCTTTTTATGGGCTTTTACCAGTTGGTGCTAAGGTGTTCTCACCAGATGAGCCACAATCTTGGCATCTTTGGCTAAAAATTGAACATACTACAAATAACATATATTTGTTTCATCAAATATATATTAGAAATTTTAGGATATAGGGAAATTATTTTTCTCTCTCTCTTCCCCTGTGTCTTTTAAAAGTGTAAAACTGACTCCCATTGATTCTTTGCCAGCCAATCATGTTAAAGGTATCTCTTGACTTTAATGTCTTATTGAAGAGAATAACAACACAGACTAGGAAAATATTCCATGTTCCTCTAGGAAAATATTCCATGTTCCTCTAGGAAAATATTCTATGTTCCTCTTGAGAGAAGATTAGAGATTTTATGTTGAGTTTCAGCATACTGATTTGCATTTGTATGGGATGACTGCACTTATCAGTTGTGGCAGACAGTTTACCACTTGGACACAGCTGATTGGACCGTGGATAAGATGACTAATGCAATCAGATTATCTGCCCTGAATTTTTTGAATTGTGACTAAGAGATTAATTTCAGTCTGGGATATTTGTTTGAATTTAGATGATTAAAAATTAGAAGCTTGGGAGAGGCAGAGAAAGCCAGACAACAGGGAGAGAAGGATAAAGGAGATACAAAAAAGGAGTGAGAGCATTAGAAAGCCCGAGAGAATCTATATCTAAGGTCTTCCTTCAAGCCTGTTCTGGAGGTCGTCTGGCCACTCCCAAAATGTGACTTTGAATTTGGAGCAGTATTTTTCTCCTTCTAACAAATTCTCCATTTTTATTAAGCTGCTTTAGATTAGTTAGTGTCACTTGAAAATCAAAGAACCTGTGTATATGCTTGTCACCATCCTTACCCTTTGTTTTAAACAAGTCCATGGGTCACTTTCCCCCAATAAATTGAGTTTCTCAAAGTCACAGATCTGTTTCTTCTTATCCCCTGCACTTAGCATATGTCTGGCATAGATAGAAGTTCAGTGACTATTAAATGACTGGATAAGGAAATAGAGATAATACCCAGTCAGCTTAATTCATTCATTGAGGAGACCTTCCTATTAGAACAGTACACATACTCTGGTTTATCTCACGTCAGAAATATGTATATCTCCAGGATTCTGGGAAACCATTGTGGCAATAAAAAGAGGGAATTATTTTTCAAACGCAAAGTAGATGTTAAAGAGATAAATAAATTAGGATTCATATCGAGAAGGGTTGATTCTTGAAAAGGAGTGAGAACAGAGAAATTGGTCTGGGAATAGATAAAAGAGGAATTACTTAGGCCTACCTTCGGTAGACTTAATTCTACAGAACTGGCTCCAGGAGGACTCCTGGATCCTTGGCATTTGGTGTATTATATTGGTAGGCCCTCTAACAGCCAATGGGGCACTTCATGCAGAGGGAGAGCTCTTTATGTTCATGGGGTTCCTTTGGGAGAGATGGAGGGTAGTCAAGAGCTGATTACAAAGCCCAGAGTGAGTCTGCCAAACTCAATAGCTAAAGAGGCCTTAACATGTTTCCATTTCTGATTCTGCCCTTATAAAAATGTGTTGCTAATTAAAATAACTGCCAGCTCAGACTCCTGCAAGGAAACCTATTCATGTGCTCAGAAGCAGTTGTTTTCCATGTTTCTAGTTCTGGTTAAATAAATAAAAACGACAAAACCAGCAGCAGAACCCAACTATCTGGGACAGCTAAAGGAAGGGCCTGCCCCATGTGTAAGTAATCATGCAATGTGTTAATTCAGTCTTCCCTGCACTAGAGAAGGAAAGGGTTAAGTAGCAGATCATGCTACTTCTACATAGTGCTATAGGCATGTTTGATTTGGCAAGTGGAAAAAGAAGCACAAAAACACATGTCCTAACAAAGTCAAGAATTATCAAACCAAATTCAATACACTTACCAGATTGAATTTGTAGTGTGTCTTTCTTCCTATTTGAGTCATAGTTTGTACAATTATTTAAAAATTCCAATCTACTCACTTAACTCCTTCATTGGCTTTCGATAACAGCTTCCATAAAGTTTAAGCCCCTTCACATGGCTAAAAGACCTTTATGATCCAGAGCTCACTTATCTCTCTAGCTTCTGGTCTCATCGCTCACTCTTTAGCCACACCAAACTACTTACAATTCTCTGAAAATGCCACATTTGCTCTTCTCCCAATGCCTTTTAACATGCTGTTTCATCTGCTTGGAATGGCAATTCTATCCTTATTCCCCGGGCCAACTCATAAACAATTCTACATTCAGCAATTCTATAACTCAGCAATTCTACAGCCCTATTCAGTGTGGAAGTCTCCCCTGACACCTTCACTCCCCCCACACCAAATCTGGAGAAACGTCTTCTTCGAGCTCCTGTTCTATCCTTTACTATTGCACCTACCACATTGCAATGGACATGAATGAAGGAAAGAACTGCTCCGTAGCTGTGGTTAGAGCCCAAATCTCAGGGCACCCAAGACCCTCATGTTGTACACATGCTGACTGACAAAAAAGCACTGGCAAAGCTAAAACTGTGTGGAGGACTGAGGACCGGAAGTACTAACTAGTCTTAGAAACGACGTGTGATTAGAAGTATGAAATGATAAATTCACTCACTCATTCATTTATACTTTCAATTATTTTTTATGAAGCACTTTGTGCTAAACCTACATGGAGTGCTGAGGATTACACATGTGATTGTGACCTAGGTAGTGGTTCCTTAGAGCTTGGAATTTATACTTAGAAAGACATACGTACAAACAATTATTTAATCAGAAACTTGATTCGACCTACAAGGTAAACGTAAGGCATTAAGTGAGGCTGTAATAGCGAGACCTAATTCAATTTGGGAGTCAAGGAAAACACCCCTAAAAAAGTGCTCTTCAAGATGAAACAGTAAGGGTATCTGTGGTATAAGGCAGAGTGAGAGGGAAAGGATACCAGACAAAAGAAACAGCATTTGCAAAAGCTCAGAAGCAAGAAAAATATTGACATGTTCAGGGAACAAGATAAAATCAATGCAGTTAGAGCAATGCAGCAAAAAGATACAGGGGAAAAAGATAAGTCTGGAGAAGTAGAGAGGATGCAGATGATGTAGAGCCTTGTAAGACAATGTAAGGCTCTCACATTTTATCCTAAGTGTAATTGGAAACCACTGAGAAGTTTTAAGCCTAATTTTAAATCCAGTTTGCAGTGTTAAAAATTATTTTGGCAGCACTGTGGAGAATGTATTGGAAAGGGGCAAGAGTGGAAGAGAGTGGACCAATTTGGAGGCTGTTGCAGTATTTTTGGGAGACGTGGTGGTTTGCCCTAAAGCAGTTGGAGAAATAATGCAGAAGAGTAGATAGAGTCAGGAGATATCGAATAACTAGAATCAATGTTCTTTGGGATTGATTAGCTGTCAAGGTTGAAGCAGAATGAGGTATCAACACTTGACACTAATAGGTTCATTCAATCAACAAATAGCTATTAACTGCTTATTATGTGCCAGATAAGCTGTTGAGGATGATGCCTTAAAAACACAAGTCTCTGACTGCTTTCTCTCAAACCTTATAATATAAATCTGTTTGTAAGAGAGGATTAAAAAGTTCACTTTATTTCTGATGCTAAGTGACTATAATACAAGCTTTTAAAAGAAAGTTTCCCACTAAACTTTTGTCACATCATGCACTGAGCTGGTCACAACTCGTAGCTCCATTCCCACCCACTACCATTGAAGACAATTCTCTTTCCATGAGCGTGCCTTGCAGTCTTGTGTCTCTGCCCCATTATATAGTTCTAGTTGTTCACTTAGGAATATTCTGAGGATCAGCCCATCAGCCCTCCCTCCCTGACTCACGTTGGCAGGTAGCACATTGAATTCGGCATCAGTCTCTTACTAACTGCAGGAAGTTAGGCATGTTATTGACCTCCCCAACTTCAGGTTCTCCTCTCTAAATAGGGCCAATTTAATTGATGTCACTCCACTGATCTCTTCTATGGGCAATCAGGTGTAATGTGCTGCTAATGTGATATAATATGAAGTAAAACTACTCACCTATGATGTACTTTTGCCACAGACTTTTAACTAGAATATAACTAAACGTTTAGATCCAAATTTCAGCTTACTGGACACAAAAAGGACTAGACATCATGAGGAAACAGCACCATAAAGGGAGAGTCCAGAAAGTGGAGATCTGCATAACAAATGGCCTGGGGAGTGAGGCCTGTTCTCGATTTAAAGTGTTAAGAGAAGAGACATAATAACTAAATGCAATACATTGTTTTCGATTGGTACAAGTTTGAAGGTACAACTGAGAAAATGTGAATGTAAAAATTGTAGTAAATGGTGTTAGGGAATTACTTCTGGATTTGTTAGTTGTTAATTTTATTAGGTATTATTATTTGGAGGAAACATTTAGAATTCATAACAAAGTATTTAGGGGAGAAATATCCTGATACCTGTGTTTACTTTGGAAATTATTTGTTTATGTGTGTGTGTGCGCGTGTGCACACGCACACACACACACACATACATGCACATAAACATGAATTAAAATATAGTGAAGTGTTATTGTTACTTAAATCCTGATGATATACATATGGGTGTTTATTATAATATTCTCTCTACCTTTATGTTTTTAATAATAAAAAGTGAAATAGGTAAAATCATATATTACAATGTTGTGAGGGTGAGAGATAATGTGTCCAAAAAGACCTAATTTATATTATGTCTGTCATTAAATAGTGAGTATTCTGTTTACAACGATTTTCTTCTAGTCTGTCCATCAGAACCTCACTCAAATCCAGAATCTCATTGCATTCAGCAGCCAACATCAGCAAAGCCTGGTCAGAAATCTTCAGAGCACCTTGGAGGGTAATACGGATAGGAGTGGGCACGCGGGCATCGTGCTTGGCGGAAAAAAATTTAAAAATTTCTGGCCCCTTCACTACCATGCACTTAAATACTGCAATTTTTTTCCCACTCAAAAGTCAACATTCAAATAACATATTCATGAACAAAATACAGAACTACTCAAAAGTCAAAAGATCTTAGATCTACCCCAAATACATAAAAGGAGAAAAGGATCTCCAGCACCTACCTGGGAGAGTGGGAAGAGCCTTACACTAGGATGGAGTCAGGAGACATCAGCTTGCAGGCTCATTATACACAGACAAATCCCATTTGTTCTCGCTGCCCTGACAATGGTACAGCATCTCCTTTCACCCTTGTTGTCCTGGTTCAATGACAAATTATTTGGTCCTTCTAAATGTACAGTATGTTTCTCTCCTGAGTTCTTCTGTAAACTGTCTCTAGTCAATCTCTATTCCGCCACCCATGTTCCCCCTGCCACCCTGACCTTGCGGTAATCCAGCTGCATCAATCTATAGCATCGGTGAGCTCTGCTCTCTTTCGCCTCTGCAGTTGTGCATTTGCTGACCTTATATCTCTTATATCCTCCCTTCCCCACCTTTCTCTGTCTGGCTAATGCCTGCCCCTACCTGAAGGCTTGAATCTAGATCTGCTCTGGGGGACTTTCCTAGATTCCATAGAGAGACGTTGAGTCTTTCTCCTCTGTGTTTCTCCATGGGCAAGGACAAAGGTGAGGCAAGCAAGGTGCCTTAGACACAACATTTAAGGAGGCTCTCATTCTCAGGGTGCTGCAAGTGTTGACTCTGCAAGTCCTACGGCCGAGACAGTGAATGCCTCCTTAAATTTAGCACCATAGGCTCCTTGCTTGCCTCACCCAATTCTGGCCCTGGTTTTGACATTCTCTAAATCCCACCATCATGATTGCACTATAGATAGAATTTATTTGTTATTCTGTCTTCCCAGCTGGAATATGAACCCTCTTGGCTGAAGGACTATGTCTTATTCATTACTACAACCTCAGTCCCTACCACTGTGCTTGGCACACAGGAAGTGTTTATAAATAATGGTTGGCATAGGAGAATGATTAAAAAAGTCAAATGGTGCTGGAAACACATGTGATGTTAGAGACTTATTATACTATCAGGGACCCAGTGGCATCTGCTGCAGAGCTAGGAAAGGATTCAGAGATGGAAAAATTGGATAAAATATAAAACTTGTCTTTTGAAATGTATTTAGTATCCTGATACTGGTGAACTGCTTAGCAGTGCCCCCTGCCCTCTAGGCCTGTAAAAGGATGTAACATAAATGTCTGAAACATCAGCAAAGCTTTGAGTAGGGCCAAATCAGATTGTTCACTAAATCCAGGCTTCCTCCAAAATGTCCTCCATCCTTCTTCACGCTGTTTGCATGTTGTGTTCGTGGTGTCCATTCAGAAGGAATAACACGAGGTAGACTTTAGAAAACCTCTTTCATGTGCCCATCATTGTGCTAGGCCCCTCACAAAGATTATAATACTTATTCATCACAGCAATGCAGTGAAGCAAGAGTTCATGTCTCTGGCTTTGGATGGGTAAAGCCAGAGATGATGTGTAACTTGCCTGAAGCCCTACAGCTAGGAGCTGGATGAAAAGGGGCACCTCTGATGTTCAGGGCAATTGAACTTCATTATGTTTAGCCCTGTTCCTCATTCCACAAAAAATATGTTATCACAGACTAGAAATGTAAATAGATTCATGAAGGGCTCATATTTATTTTTGTAAGCATTTGAGTACCTACTGTGTACTCCACTGTGGGAATAGTCCTAAAAGACTGTGCAGATTATATTGGGGTGGAGTAGGCAAAGAAGGAAGATAGATAGTGATCGATTTGTAGGTGGGTTTAGGAGAACAAACATTCTCTTGTAAAAGTTCTTTAAGGGAAAGTACACAGAATTTGGAATACCACGTTTGTGGGAATGCTAAAAGCCACAAGATTGAAGAATCCCAACAATGACAAAGCCTTTTCCTGAAACTTTCCTAAGGAGAAGCACATTCAGTGTGCCATGCCTGTAACCAACCATGAGGTTGGTCTTTATGTGTGGGTTAAATCAGAAAATGAGACAATTGTATAGATAAGTTTCAGAAGAAATAACTAGCAGTTGTTTTTTGGTGCATTTTCTTTTGGGGGAGGCTCATATTTTTCAAGCTAAGGGGCTAAAATCTCAGCCTCATTTTGTGCTGTAGCAGTCTCCTTCTTCACCTAGCAGACCCACTGAGGTATAACTTTAGGCCCCACATTTGGCCTGTTTGACTTGCGTTTCACAGACAAACTCCTGTTGCGTAAGAGCCCTGTGAAAACTTCAGAAAGGCCATTAAGGATAAAGTGCTTCTCAGTTCATTTTCAAGTTACTCACTCATCATTTTCAAAAGCCAGTGACAGCAAAGCTCAAGTGAGTTCAGTCAGGTTTTCCCAATGAAGCCCCTACTTTCTATGACAGACTTATAAATGCTTTTAGCTCCATTTTGCATACATTCTAGAGGACTTCTTGGCAGGGTCTGTAAAGTGTGCTTTCATATTCTTTGGATTTCATCTTTGTAGCACAGCTTCATGGAAAAACATTGCATTCCAAGTGCGACTGGGAAGTTTCATTCACCATAGTGTTTGCCAATAACATGTGGGGAGTTTATTGTCCCTTTAGCAAGCTCATCAAATCCAAACAAAATGTGTTCACTGCAATTTCAGCTGATTCACTTCCATAAGATGCAAGAAGATGCTATTTACTAGATACCCAAAGACCAATTTCAGAATCTAAATCATGGTGGAATTAAATATACAGTAGTTTCTAACGTGATATGTATCATTAGAGTCTTAGCAGGAAACAAATGGCACACTGAAAAGGGCTCTGCTGATTGTAATTTTGTGAAGAGGGTATTTAAGAGGCATGGCACAGTTAAAGGAATCAACAGGGAACTGTGAGGCACCCAGGAACTGTCAACATTAGGAAGCTCTTACTGCTCCAGGTGGAAGGGGCGAAGGGTCGAAATCAAAGGCAGGTGCCCTGGAAGCAGGGTGGCCAACAGGACCTGTAGCTGTAGGAATGCACCATGGCTCACTTATGCACAGAAACAGGAGAATAAATGCCCCAGCCTCTCTCTCCTTTGCATCCTCACTTGCTGGTGCTGTCTATTCACCAAGGGCAATGAGAACCCAGAGAGCAAGAGAAACTAGGAATATTCATCACTGAGGTCAGCCTCCTGGGGGGTCTATGACAGACAGAGAAGGGCACAGACTTGTTTTGGGGTCATTGGTGCTAACTGATTTCAGATTTGACTCTGAGAAACAGAGTGGTATGACAGAACATAGATTTTGATGTTAGAAAGATGTGGATTCAAATTTCACCTACTAATAATGGTCAGGTCTTGGGTCTTTTCTGGAGAAAACCTGTTGGACAGCTTCAGGAGAGTTCCAACCTTCCCTCTCTGAGTTTCAGTTTCCTCATCTAGTAAAATGGAAATAATAACTACCTATAATAATAATAATAATAACAATAATAGGAAATAATAATATATTAGGAAACAATAATAACCTATGTAATTGAGTTATTGTGAATATTAAACAAGGAAAAGAGCCTGGCACAATGCTTGACACATGAAATGCATTTGGTATTTGTTGATTTCCTTCAGTTAGCTCACCATCAGTTATCCCAAGGTGAGACACTGCCATGTGGCCAGATGGGAAAACCAGTCTGACCATCTTTCTCTTACTGGGTTCTTGCTAGGAGTCCCTTGTTGACTCATATCTGGAGCAATAGGTGAGACCGTGCTGTTCCTAAGAACCTGCTTATTGGGGTCCTCTTGGCAGGAGAGAACCAACCATTTTGCTCATGTCATTTCTCTGAAGAAAACTTCTTGGGACATCTTCAGGAGAACTCCGGTTTTGTCTCTCCACGGGGACACTGGTCCTTAGGTAACTGCTCCTACAAATTTAATTCCTCTTTTATAGGCTGGTGCTCAAAACACTTGTCTTTGCTACTGGTGAGCATTAGCTGTTGACGAGGCATCAGCTGCTTTTGTAAGAACTTGGCTAATTCAGTTCCTGATAAGGGCAGTCTCCTTCCTACCTGAGGCCACCAAAGAGGTTTTTGTTTGTTGTTGTTGTTTGCTACTTTTGGAACAGGTGGAAATGTTTGGTTCCTTGTGAATTTTGACTGAACCCTTGAAAAAAGTATTGGTAATTGAAAAATAATAAGCTACAGTATTATTAATTTAACTGTTCATTGGTTCAAACTAGCATTTATATGCCTGGCATAATCCCTAATTTTCATAACCATCCTGTAAAGTGGTGTCTTATTTTCAGCTGAAAAAACTGAGGTAGATGGGTTGAAATATCCAGTTGGTAAGAGGTGGAGCTGGGCAAGAAACCATAGCTCTATCTGAATTAAAGCATAGAGCTCTCTTTATCTTTAAGAGATACAGAGAGTCAACTGCAATATTTTCATCCAGCCATGACCATTTAAAAATAAAATCATAAGGCTGTGAGTCTCCTCATGACAAGGGGTAAGTCTTATTCATTTCTCTTTCTTACTGCTAACCACTGCCCCTACCATAAAGTTGGTGCCTGTTTTAATGTTTATTGAATGAAAAATGATTGACTGAATGAATCTTCGATACAAAGATATTTTTGTCTCCATGTAGCATTTTTCTAATGCATATTTATATTTCATTTGACAGTGTTTGCAAATTGCATAATACTCCCCTTCAGCATAACTTGCAGTGTGGAAATGCTTCCATATGCTAGATGTTTCCCCTTATTTGACTGAGGGAGGAAAAAGACTAAGAAAAATATCACACAGTGCCTAGGCATCCATATAAACACAACTTATAGCATGTACTGTCACAATTGCTGTTTTGGAAGGGTGATTTTATACAAATATTAAAGTAGACATTCAGTTTGAATTGATATAGGTTAGGAAAATATTCTTGTGCAGCTAAATATAGTTTTATTTTAATTGACTATGTTGTAGGAGGCATAGAGTCAGGGAAAAGGACATGAATCCTGGAGCCTATATCCAAATCCAGGCCCTACTACTTAATAGCTATATGACTTGGGCAACTTATTCAATCTATTTGTGTCTGAGTTTAACTTCTTTCTGAAATGGGGCTACCCTATACGAGATGGTTAAGAGAATTAACAGAATAAATTAACACAAGAGGGGTTCTTAAAGCTATGTCCGATAAATGACAGGGCTCAATAAATGTTATTATCCCCAAGTCCATGGAGTCTAGTTCAGAAAAGTCATAACTCTTTCACTTCTCCATCCCCACTATTCCTACCTTATTTCTGGAGCTCATCAAGTTTTACCTGACTTACTTTACCCTCCAGCCTACCCTTCACATGGTCACTGGAGTGAACCCTCGAACATTCACATTAAACCAGGCCCTTCACCTTCCTCAGGCAATGCATTATTCCCTGTCAGCTTCAGGACTAAGTAAAACCCCCTTATTATGACATTCAAGATCTTTAAGGAGCTCATTCCTTTTTCATCCTGTGGCCTCACCTCTCTTCACTCCTATATGCACAATATACTACAAGTGCCCAAGTAGAAAAAGTTCTGTTGGCTTGATGAATAAGTAGTATTTGAGTAAGAGGAGTGGACAGCTATTTTAGTTATGGGCTCATAGTAGGCTTCAAAAAAGAGATAGCTAAGCTGTGTCTTGAAGAATAAGTTGATATTGACTAAGCAAGCTAGAGTGGAACGTGTCTGGATGGGTCACATAGAATGAGGGAAGGATTTGTGGACTGGGACAGAAAAGCAAGGTGTAGTCATGAAATGAGAACTTGTCTAAATGCTAAGAGGGGTGAACTAGGGGATGCTTAAATGCGGGAGTGAGGGAGAGGGAAGCATGAAAAAGGATCCTTAAATCTGGCACGAATGCCTGGATGGAATAGCAGTGTTGTTAATGGAGATGAGGAATATACAGGAAAAGTCTGTGTATATGTGTGTGTTTTGAATTGGAACTAATAGGCTTCTGTTTTGTACACACGTACAAAAGCCCCCTGGGAATATTCAGTACTACGCACCTAATCTTGTCCCCAATCCCACCATTAGACCTATTTCCTGGCAAATTTTACCTTCTAAGAAAATGGCAACTCTGTTCTTTATAGTCCTCCATGAGTCCCCTCTCTTAAATACTATTTTTGATCCTTTAGCAAAGTCTGTTGGCTTTTTCTTCAAAATATATCCAGTGTATGACTATTTCTCATTATCTTCATGGCTCTCACTCTCATCAAGCCACCATTTTTTGGGGGATTACAGGCATACCTTGGATATATTGTGGGTTTGGTTCCAGATCTTTTTGATAGAGTATCAAAATAAAATGAGTCGTAATCTTTTTGCTGGTGGGGGATCTTGCCTTCAGTTTGTGAAAAATGCAACACCCGTGAAGCACAGTAAAGCAAAGCACAATGAAATGAGATATGCCTGTGTTAAAATAGTCTCCTAAACTGCCTCCCAGTATTAACCTTGCCCTCCTTCAACCTCTTCTCAACACAACAGCCAGTGTGGTCCTCTTAAAAATAAGTCAGATCATGACTGCTCTGTCCATAGCTTCGTAAGGACATTCTGTCTTGCTCATAGTAAAATTGTAAAACATTTACAGTGGTGGTTTGCATGACCCAACCCTCCCGATTCCTGACCTCATTGCTCCTCACACTTTTTCTTCTACTCCAGCCCTCTCTGGCACAACTCATTAGGCCTCTGCCACACTGGATTCCTTAGTGCTTCTCAGACATGCCTGGCATGCTTCTGCCAATGAGACTTTCCGAGGACTCTTTCGCTGCCTGGAATGGCTTTTCCTCAGGTCTCCATCTAATCATCTCCCTCACCTCCTTCAAATCTTCACTCCAATGTTGTCTACTCAGCAGAGTCTCCTCTGGTTCCCTTATCTAAACCAGCGGCTCCCCTTTACCTCTGATCTCACAGCTCCTCCCTCACTTCTCTGCATTTTTTCTTTAGCATGTATTACCATCTGTCATACTTTACATTTACCTTTAGATTTAACTGTTATTTTTCTCCCCCCAACTCTCTTAAATCTATAGTATACATTCCATGATGGCACTGATTCTTTTATCATTCGCCTTGTACCTAGGGCAGTGCCTGACCACAAATTGCTCAATAAATATTTGCTGAATTAAAGAATGAATCCAGGTGGGGGCTGTAGCAGTGTTGCTGTAAGGATTCGGTACTCAGGAGGCAGATCTGGGTTAAAGACATATTTGGGAATCCTTAGCAGTGAGGTGACAGATATGTTGGAGTAGCTAAGATGGACCACAGAAAAGATGTTTAGTGAGATTAAAGTAGACCAACATAAAACTTGGGGAAAATAATTATACAAGATTGTGCAGATCAAATGGCAGTGTTGAGAACAGTGGCTTTGAGGTTACAGACTTGAATTAAAAAACTTTGCTCCACTATTTACTAGCTTTATGACCGTTGGCAAGTGACTGAATGCTTCTTGGCCTACATATTCCCAAGAGTAATTGGGGAAAATAAAGATCTTCATTTCAGAGGCCTATGGAGAAGATAAACCAATAATGCATAGAAAATAATTATTAGCAGAGATAACAGAATATAGGTTGTTGGTGGTGTTGATATTGGCAACTTTATTATTTATTGCATCCAGGAGAGAATCCTGAGAAGTAGAATTAGGAGAACATAGTGGAAGATAAGTGAAGAGAAGTTTCAAGAAAGAGAGGCAGTAAACTCTTTAGATGTTGGTCTGTGGTCAAAGCTAGCTACTTTAAGGAGTCTGTAAGGCCCTGCGGTAGAGCTGTTTGAGAGAACAGTTTTACTCGAGTTTAAAAAAAAAAAAAGTTGCAATCCCAAATTTTAAAATGAGCTAATGTTTTGTGGAAAATAACAATAATTGTCCTAGAAAAAAAATCAAATAAAAACAAAACAAAACAAAACAACATTGGGCCCTCAATTGTGTCCAGCTGACAAATGCAGGAACATGGTGACCCAAAAATTTGCTTCTCTCTGGTCTTTGGGAGATTTACGTGCTCATCAGTCAGAACTAGTTTGCTAGTTTTATGAGGTTAAGTTATTGTGCAATACTATTCAGCCAGTTTTGTGGGTGTTTATTTACAGATGCTGCCATCTTGATTTATTGTCTGTCAAATTATAATTATTAAGGATGGAGTTAATTGTCATTTCAACCACCTGGTAATTACCCACTGTGCTTTCATGTGGTGACAAATCTGTCCTTTAGATCAAAGTTGGAAGATTCATAAGATATTTCATTTCCATGTTTATCTCCATTTATGTCTTGTTCAAAATAAATGATTAATAGAAGTTATTGACACTTTTTAGTATAATTTGTGGGCCTTCAAGTAAAAGAATTACTGATTATTGCAATTTTTTGAGTAGTAGGGCTGGTATAACAATAATTCAGTGATATGAGTTATAATAATTGAAATTAAAGTAACAAGGCATGCTCTTTCAAAGTTTGGTCTAATAAAAAAATTTAACAATGCTTCCAGTATATTCCATGGTACATCACCTAATGATGGTTTATAACCCTCATTATTTGTTTGCCCTATTGTTTGCCAAAGCCACTTTATCCTTATGCCCTTCTGAACTTTTAGGACAGAATTCAGCAGGGTCAATGAGGTTACCTTAGGCTTATTAGGCCACAATCATTTTAATTCAGGGCTACGAATGGGACTGTCTGCTTTGTCCCTCTTTAGGGAGACACCTGATAGAACCAATGGGAATAAAGAGGAGGGGATGTATGCATGTCATAGGAGCTACATCCCTCCTCCCATTTTTGGTATCTGGTCCCCTGTTTGTATGCTTTTCCTTTTCAGTTTTCCCCAATAGGTACATTTTCAGGAGGGCATACATAATTTGCTAAATTAGTCAGCAGAGGATCAAGTGGAAGTTTTCTCACCACATGCAGCTTTGGGATGCTACTGTGGTCTCACCATCTTTTTCCTCTCAGTTAACCCATCAACCAAGTATTCTGTGTTCAGCTTCCTCTAGTGTTTAGTGGAAGAAGCTCATGTCCCTGCCTCCTCAGTATTTTCATGCAGAGTCACCTTCAAATCAACAGCTGCCAACTTAGAGTCTTTGGTGGCCACAATGTCTCACTTTGGCACTTGTTATACAGTGAGACAGCCTGGACTGGTTTCTGCTAATACCTTTTACCAGCCAGAGACCCATCCATCCATTTGGCCCAGAGGAAACTGGTGAACAATGTCTACTTTCCTTCACTTTGTAAGAATGTGAATCAGTAAGTTAAGGAAGGATAGCTCAGGGGCTAAGGAAGTGGGTGTCCAGGACCACCTTGTAGTTTGTCACTAGGCTCAGGCATTTCCTGATTTTTCCTAAGAGATGCTGACCTGCCATATAAAATTTCCACTGTAGGGCAATTTTCTGTGGCAAGTGCCCTGACATGGCTCCCCTGCTCTCACCTTCTCAGTTCTACTCCACGAGACAAAGACCTCTTCTAACCTGTAAGATCTCCCGGTCTCTGGTACTGCCCCTTAACTCTACCCTCCATGTAGCTGCCTGATAGTGTTCTTAAACTCTGACTTCTGCCTACACATCCAATCTAATGTCCATGTATTCCCCCTGTTGGATGATATTTTGAGTCCTTTACATCGAAGATTCCAATTGGCTGCCATGTTCTTTCTCTCTCTATGTTACTCTTCTGGGATAGTCTTAATTACTCTTCAAAACTCACAAGTCAGCAGTCAGATCCTTAGTGGAGTCTTCTATGATCACTTCCACTCCTCCAGTAATTCATTCTTTTCCTCTGTATTATTTCTATAACTTATGTTTCTTTCTACTGTTGCTGTATCATCACATCACATTAAATTTTATTTTTGCTTGCTTGGCTGTCTCCCTTCTGGAGTCCTCAAGAACAGGATCTAAGATGGAATTATTTCTGCTGTCATAGAGGAGGAGCTAAATAATAGTTGAGCAATCTTTGTTCAATTCTTTATACATTTCCCATTCTCCAGCATAGGACTAAGTATGCAGTGGCTACTAGACACATAGTTGCTGATGGATTCTTATTAAACATAGCTAAAATCTTGGCTAATATTCTTGTACCAATGTTAGAGTAAATGAGTGTCTTTATGGAAAAATGAGAACTGGCTTCGTGGAGAAGTTGACCCTTTGTCAAAGACATACATGACAGCTGCTGATTAGAATAAAAGACAGTTAATCATATCCAAATGGAAAGAAAAGAAGGCTTTGGTTTTGGTTAAGAGAAAACATTTTTTACTAAATATTAAGGAAATGGGATATGCATTTCTATTTTTATGGTCACTGTATATTTTCCTTTTATATGAGAAATTTCTGTGAAACCCAAAGGATATTTTTTCTTTCCTTTTCTCCTTCCCCTCTCTCCTTTCCTGTCTCCCTTTCTCCCTTCCTCCCTGTAAAGCTAAACAATCTTGGGCAAAATGGGGGCTGCTAACTTCTACAGAGTAAAAGTGAGAAGTTCTCATGTCAGTACAATCTTTCTGATGGCAGATTAAGCCATCTCATCCTCAACCCAAGATTATAAGTGAGGTACACATTTCTGAGAAACTCTTCTCAGAGTCAACCTGGAGATCGTTGGCTTTATCGGCCCAGCATGGAGACTGGTTCCATGAATGTTTGGCGGAATTTCTTGGTTGGAATTCAGTAAGAACTGTATTATTTTTAATCAAAAAAAGCTCTGTAAATCTTCAACTATTCTACTTCTCTTTTCTATTTTGACACCACTGGGAACATTTCAAGGCAAAGTAGACAGCTAAGTGCTAGAGTGTTTGAAAATTGTACTCATGCAGCAGATGACTCCTTGAGGTCCTATTATTCTCTAGGAACCATTAATTACTGTTGTGATGGTTTATATGTATATAGCTATTATCTTTATATCAGAAAAGTATTGCTCAGTATTTGCTTCAGTCTCATGGGAGAAGTTGCAATCTTTGCCCCTCCAACAGGAAGCAGGTGAGAAAAGTTAAAATGACAGGTGTAGGACAGAGCTTTGCCACCCAGCTTGAGATTCTCCCTTGGTCTTTCTGATATTGAGCCTTGTTCTTGAGCACAGAGCCTCTTCTTCTCCTTCTTTTCACTGTGTTGACACAGGAAGTAGAAAGGGAAGGAATGAACAGAAGAGCATGTTGAACTTTCTCAGTAGAAAACAAAATACTATCACATTTCCTTTCCTTGATGCAATGAGTTCTAAAAAGCTTGAGGTAGCAGCATTACTACACCTGGTGGGAACTCCTTACTTTTCATTCTGGCCAAGGAATGGTGGGAAGACCACTGATCTGAGAGTCAGTGGACCTGGGATCCAGTCCTTATCTGGTACTGACTGGCCATATCACCTTGGACAACTCACTTCTTTTTTCTATCCTCATGTTTCCTCTTTGATGTGGTGAGGTATTCACTAAGTCTTCTCTCAGGTCTGAATTATCTGAAAACTTGAAAGCTCCTGGAGAATGGGTAGGTCACGTGGCAAACATCTAAGTCCGGTGCACACACACCCAGCTGAGTGTCTGCCAAGAAGTGTCTTCTTATCACTACTATTGAAACTGATTCTCAAGACCGTACAATTGTTTGTACCCATCAAATTAGTAATTTCACTCCTGGGAGTTTATTGTAAAGAAATAAACTCCTTAGGAAGAAGGAAAAGTTACATTAACAAAATAAGTTGCTCATGGTGTAGTTCTAAATTTGATGGAAGCTCAGTGTCCAACAGCAGGAAAATGGGGCAGGACAGTTGGTGGGCTGTTTCAAAGTCCTGGAAAGGACACAGAGAATTGCTTTTTATAACACAAGAAAGCAAAATGCATTTGCCCTGTGGATTGCAAATATGTATATGAGTAAGTAACAGGTAAGAAAAGCTATTGTCTGTGATCTACTCTTTATGGGTCAGGTGCTGTACTCAGCATTTGGTGGCATTAATCATCTCACTTATTCTTTTGAACAGCTGTGACAATAAGTACTACCATTACCAATTTAAACATTAGGAACCTAAAGCTCAGAGAGTGACAATCACTCACCAGATCAGCACAGCTATTAATGGGTTAGTACTCAAGATTCAAACCCAGGAACAAATGGTTTTCATTTGTCATGGTAGTTACGATCTCTAATGTCTGTGAACACTGAATTAGAGAATACTGGATCATTGCTTCTGTGAGAATCTGGTTACAGCATTTTCATCAACCCATCATTACATAACCTTATTTTAGGTGTATATCTGTTTAGGACACCTGAATTAATAAATATTGTTAATTCATTAACATTGAACTCAGGCCAACAGCACAATAACTCATGCCTGGATGATGCTTATGTAACACATGTGTTTTTTCAGTAAGGCACATCACAGCTTTCTTGCACTTAGGAACACTAGATAGTAATTGAGGGCCATTTTAAACAGCAAAATCACCAATAAAAAGCACAAAGATGTGAAAAACACAGCACCTAATAGATCACAGATAGGACAGTTGTTCACAATATGAGAGCTGAAACAAGAAGGCAGAACATCACCTTGCTCTGCCTCAGCTGGGTACAGGTGCATTGGGCAACTCAGATGTTTCATCGCTCTGCACATGTCTGTGAATGAGCATGACACTGCTATGAGTATTGATTTAGGGTTACAAATTAATTTTAGGGGGCAGGTGAGTTCATAAACACGGAATCAATGAATGGTGGGGATCGTCTATACATTCATTCATTCAGCAAGTACTTATATCTATTCCTGTGCTAGATACTGTTCCAGGAACTGGGGATTAGAATTGAACAAAACAGAGCCCCTGTGCTTATGGATCTAACATTCTGGGGAAGGGTTAAATATAGGTAAATACATCATGGTCAGATAGTGGTAATCTATGAGAACAGAGAGATTAAACTAGGTGGGGATTAAGGAGGGGAGGATGGAGGGGTTGCTATCCACACAGGGTATTCAGATTGAAGCCCCAGAGGTAATATCTGAACTGCCACACAAAGGAATCAAATTGTAAGGACACATGTAGAAAGAGTGATCCAGGAAGTTGTAGTAAGAAGTGTAAAGATGCTGACCAGGAGGCCAGTATGGCTGGAGCCATTATGGTAGAGATCAGAGTGGGCTGGCAAATGATGTTGAACTCTCTTACTTCTGGGCTCTGGGAAGGAACTCTGGGCTCTGGTGGGAGGATGCAGAGCAGCATTTCTGGGATGCTTTCTAAGTTGTCATAATGTTGTGGAAGAAAACATCCTTGTCCATTTTCTCTTGAGAAAGGCTCAGGTAAGAGCCGAAGAGACAATCTTTGTAGAGGGATGAAGGCTTTGCCAGACTCTCCGAGACCTCTGAGAGGCTTGGCTGCCTGGCTTCGGGAAGTGACTTAAAATTAGCCCGGACTTGGGTGAGATTCTTTGGGAGGTAACGTGGCCCAGGGCTGAAATATTGAGGACAATTTCATCAGCATTTGTAGTGCATCCGAGGAGAGTCACAACAAACAAACCATCCCCGGGACAACAGGAGGATTGGAGGCAGGAAGCAAGTCCACACAGTGAGAACTAACTTGTGGAAAAATGCTACTCACCCAATGCTGAATTCTGCTCACAATGCTTGTAAGAATATGTGCTGTAGCCCATGCTATAGCCAGCTGCGAAGGTTATCTGGAGTTAGAGCACCTAAGATTTAACTATCTGCTGACAGAGAAACTGAGGCCCAGAGAGGGACAGGAATGAGCTTCCGAGCAAACACCAAGGGAGTGGCTGAGCCAGGGCTTGAATATAACTTTGTCATCAAACTGTCATTCTATACAGTTATTACTAGAATTTAGGAGGAGAAGAAATTTAACAGAATTCCCAAGTTTGCAGAAAAGCCATCGATTGTACCAGCTGCTGTGTTTATGCCCATGCCAGCAGCAGCCTCTACAATTCAGCTCTGTGAATTTTTTTTTTGTTGTTGTTCTCAAACTAGTCATTTCAGCATCTGGCTCTGGAGTGTCCTGTGCAAATTTATATGTCCATAATGTGAATCAGTCCCAAGAGAATTGTTCTCAGTCAGCAAAGGTGATTACTCAGGGTAGAAGAGAGTACAGGGAATTAAAGTCCTGTTGCATGTTCTTTAGATCTAAACGGGGTGGATCTTTCTTTTGTAGCTTTTGTATGGAGATCTTTGGTTTGTAGGGCTCTTGGCTGCCAATCCTCTGGGAATCACTGAATCCTGAGGGAGGTTGAATGTGATTTGTCAGAAACAGTGGTAGGCTGGTAAACAGGCTCTCTGATGGATGAGGCAGGAAAGTCCTGATCTGTTGTGTTGCCAATACCTGTGGTGTAAATACTGTCACCATGGCAGATTTCGAGCTTTTGATGGTTTAGAAAACAGCTCCCAAAATTCCTGAAAATGTACCAGTCAGCTCCCATGAGCTCGTCCAGCCATCTCCAGCTTGCCTCTATAGGTCTGCAAAGGGAGGCCTGGGAGCCAGCGTGGGGAGGGGAGTTGTGATGGATGCTGCTCAGATCCTGCTCACCTACCTGAGTGGGTGTGGCTAGTTTCAGATCCTAGATTATAAGGGGGAACATGGAGAAATTGAAAATTGTTCAGGGTTGTAGAGCAAGAAACAATTTCTTCTAGAAACAAACCATTGGGAGAAAGCTATTGCTGGGATGAGAATCTAGAAGAAGAAGAACACAGGGTATCCTGGTCATTGTTTCCAGATCTCTGTGGGGCTGTGAATTATTTGTCCTGAGTGTGGGGGAGGTTTCCAGGACAGGGAAGATGATTTAAGCCCATCATAAGAACTTTAGGGTAAAGCTGCCCAAAGAAAGACAAGGCTGCTGGGAGCTATAGGGATACGGGGAGCGTTTCATCACGGTTAGTATAAAAGAAGATGAGGGGCAACCACTAGGTGGGGCTGTGGCAGTGGGGACTCCAGGGACGCTCTAGTCTCTGGGGGCTGATCTTGCAATGGAGTCTTCTTCCTTCTCTTTCCTCCCATTTAACCAGTTTCATCTGATCACTTTTCGTTCCTTTTTTTCTCTTTTTCACCTCTTTCCTGGCTCCTTTTCTTCGCTGCCTTTGGCTTATTTACCTGGCTGTGCTCTCTCCTTGGACAATGCCCCTACATCTTCTTAAAGAGACAAGACCAAGCTTCTGAGCTTCCTCCTGGCCGCTCACATCCAAGGAAGGAAATACAAGCCTTCCTTTTCTCATTTTTCTTTGCTTTCTTTTCTCACTTTCAACATTCTCGGCTTTACATTTGTGACTGAGGAAGGGCAAATAAACAAATTGAAACTGAAACTGAGCGAGTTGGCCATAAAGTGAGGACATCTGGGAGGCTTGCAAGGAAATTTACATGCTTGTCGGGTTTCAGGTTACATATTTTGTGTTGCCTGGAAACGAGTTCCACAGTTTCTTTTCATGCTTTATTCTCCCCTAGCCCTTGTTTATAGTGTAATTACCACTGTGACATCATAATCCCCCATTGAACAGCTGTCAGGGGGGCCAACTGCTGAGTAAACAGGGCTTTTCAATCTCTCCTCTCACAGGCTGATTTACTAAATAGATCAATATTTGGTTTGTAGGCACAGGGATTAGGAGGTGGAAGTGTCTTTTGAAAAAGCCCTCTCTCTTCCCAGAGCCTCCAGTGCACCTGAGAATGCTGGAAAGAAAAGCCAGGTTCACGGACAAAAACGAATCACCCAGGATGCTTTCACCTGCCCAGATTGCCCAAGGAGCAGCTTACCTTTGAGAAGTGACACCTATTTGAGAATTAATAATGTCTTAGGTTCTTTAATGCTTAGAGGATTCTACTTTCTGCTTTCTCTCTCTCTCTCTGCCTTCCCTTAGCTCTCCTTTCTCAGTCCCCCATCCCATTTGATTTAATCTTTCTAAATGGATATTATAGCCTCAGGGACTAAAAGAATGACACGTGGGTAAACAGGAACTGAGCTCCTGAAGACCTACCCCTGTCCCACCCCCCACCATCCTCCCTACCCCACTCTGGAATTAGAAGCTCAATAAAGCAAGCAACCTCTTCTGGGATGGTTTTTCGTTGTTGTTGTTGTTTGTTTGTTTTTTGGTCAAACTAGAGATTCCAGAGTAATAGTTTGGGAAAGGATGATTTGGATCTTGGCTCTCCTATGTCAGGAAGTGTAACTGAAACACACTTGGGAGCAGAGAACTTGGAGCCTGAGCATTAGGAGGTGGGAGTTCTAACCCTGGTACTTCCTATAATTTGCTCTATGACCTTGGACAAGTCTCTTGTGGAGAAAACATTGGAACTGTGCTGTAAGGATCTCCAAGGCCCCTCCCAGGGAGGCAAGATGGAGCATCAGACTGAACCCAGCTGAAAAGCTAGTCTTGGCACTAATCAGTTGCAAAGACCCCAAACCACAGGCAACTCTTTGGAGCTGCATTTGCTTACTTGTATAAAAAGGGGAGAGTTAACCTATCACTGTGAGGATTAAATGAGATTATGCATGTGACACACCAAGCTGGGGGCAGGATACTTAGTGGGTGGTTTTCAAAACTAACATTGTGTAATTCCTATAAAAACTAAAACTGCGATAAAGCTTGGAGGTAAAAATTAGAAGGAAAGAGAAGAAAAGGCACAGTAACAGCCAACACTTGTGTAACCCGTTCACTGCATACGAAGTGTCATTTCATATGTGTGATCTCTGGTAATCTTCAGGACAACCTCGAAGAAGGGAAAAGCACTGTGTGTCCTGATCTCTTAGAGTGGGCCAGTCACCGTCCTGTCCTCTCCCGATGCTCATGAAGATGACAGGTTCTTATTCTCTGTTCCACAGGTAACTGAGGTTCAGAGACATGAAACAACATGTCCAGGGTCACCCAGCTGGTGAGTGTTGGACCCACTCAGGTCCATCCAGTTCTAAACTTCTTGTGTTTTCCCTCTATGACACAGAAGTGACAGGTTAACTGGGAAAGGGAGGAAGCAAAACAACGAGGTGCTAAAGTTAATGACCTAGGTGAAGGAAAAGAATATTTACACAACATTCAGTGCTTCCTTCACAGTTGTCATGCAACATCATAGTGCTTTGCTGATTCAGTTATTTCGTGGGGTAATTATAGTCTGCCTCTAAAAAATAAAACACCGCAACTGGCTGCTGTCTTTTGGTCTTTGTGTGACTTCCATTCCACAGGCAATTGCAAAAGGCATACATGTGTAAAAGTGTCCCCCAAAGTGTCCTCCAGAATGGAGGGGAAGGTGGGCTATGGTGATGGTGGGGGAGAGGTTGACTCCAGACAACCTGCAGAAACTCAGCTTCTGATTTTTCTGTACAAAGGAATATCACAGGCATCATGTAATTCCTCTTCCCTCTCTGTCTGGTGGCTTTCTCTTTGAAAGACTGCATGGTTTCAGCTCAGTTGCTCAGTTTCATATAGATCTGTGTGTAGATCTGTACATTGATAACATTCCTCTGTGTTAAGTGTGTCCGCGATAACGAACCTGTTTCCAAGATCTAATTTTGTACGTGGGAATCTTGCCTTGTCCTGATTTCCAGGCCCATAGGCACGCTTGGCGGGCTGTTGCTGGGGGAGGTCCCAGGCTTGTCCTGCTGCCCTGAGCAAGCCCTCCTACTCTCCACCTGACCTGAAACTGGAGGCACTGTTTTTCCTGGCAGAGCTCCGTCTCCCTGAAGGGGAAGCACCTTAAGTCTTAAGGCCCTTTGAATATGTCAAAACTCATGTCTGTTTGCTAACAAATAAATTGCATATTCCCAGAACCTCTTCTTATATCAGCCTCTGTGAATTATATCCTGAAGAAAAAATAAAAAAAGCTATAGCCTTCTGGGGACTTCCCATAAACCAGTAGCTCTCCGACTGTAGCATGCATCAGAATCATCCGAAGGTCTGTTAAAACACAGAAGACTGGGCTGTACCCCCAGTTTCTGATTTAATAGTTCTGGAGTGGGACCTGCGGATTTGCATTTCTAACTAGTTCCTGGGTGTTGCTGATGCAGCTGGTTGGGGAACCACACTTGGAGAACCATGGTCTCAACTGACTGCAAGCTGCTTGAGTCTGTGAAACTACTGGTCGTTGATTTTTTAAATCTGTCTTTAATGTTATATGTTGCACTTGACCATTGTTCTGATCCCTTCTTCCATAAACGGTTTTGGGAGAGCCTTCCTCCTCTCAAGCAAGGACGCGAGTCAGGTTGACTTCCCTGGCATCATTTTCCGTATCATCTTGCAGCCTATTTCATTTCTGCTCTTTAATGTAGAAAAGTGCCCAATCTGCTTTCTGACTCATGATTCTATATCTTTGGACTTGCCATTTGCCCTCTGAGCTAGTAGAGTTCCCCGGCTCTTTGCCTGGTGAATTCTGAATTGCATTGTTAAAATGGAAGTCATGGCATGGCCCCTGTAGAGTCCTCCCGAGTAGCCTACCCAAGCACAGAAAGTCTTCTTTCTCTTTATTTAATCTTACATCTTCTACCACAAACTTGCATTCCAGCCCTTGGCACATTCTAATGTAAGGATCTGTTTGCAAACTTCCTCTGCCCAACAGACAAGGAGGTACCGAAAGTGGAGACCGGAAATGACTCCACTGAGGTTCTCTGAAGTGGTAAACAGATGGGTCTCAACCCTGGCTACACCTTGGAATTACCTGAGGAACTTGCAAAAAAAATTCCAACCTTCAGGTCTTTCTCCTGACCAATTAGATCAGAAGTTCTGGAGAACAGAGTTGTGGCTGAGGCCTTCAGCCTCCAGATTTTCTATGAATGTTGTCAGCAGCTACAGCTCCATTCTGATTTTGTGATTTTGTAGTCCAGTATCTAGTGTATGAGGCAGATGGAACAGACTTGGTGGTTTATAAGTGAGGAAAATGCTCTAAGAGAATATTACTGATTAATGTAGTAAACCATCAGTTCATTTGTTCATTCACTCATTAAACGAGCATTTTTGTAGGCTTTACCATGTGCCTAGACAGACTGGTAAACAACAAGGACACTGTCCCTGCTCTCATGAAGCTTTCAGCCTAGTGAGTGAGATAAACTGATCGATCACTCAAATAAATGTAAAAATACACTTCTAACAAATATCACGAAGAGGGCATTTTTCTCATGGGAGGGGAACACGCTGATTTGGGAGTTTGTGATGGGGAGGGCTTCATTAAGTGCTAGAGGCCAAGGAAGGTTTCACTGGCAAAGGTCATTTGACAGGAGAGGGGAAGGATGAAATGTTCACTGGACAAAGAGGAAAAGGCAGTGTCTCAGGCAGAGGGATCTATGGGAGGCAGCCAGAACCCGGGCCTCCTTGAGCCAGGTTTGCTCCATGGCTCTGTGCTCCCATCCTCACCTCAGCCTTTCTCTTCACTGCTCCCTTGGGAGAGATAGCAAGCAGGGATCCAGGGAGGTATAAGCTGTGCACACACGCACACACATACATGCATGTACACAGTCACAAGCACATACTCGCATAAACACTCTCTCTCTTTCTCCCCATCCCCTTCCTCCTCCCCACCCTGCAACAACACACACTTACAGTTCTTTTGCCCAATCAGAATGGGGCTCCCAACTTTAGGCTGTGTTTAAGTGTTGTTAACTAAGACCCTTTTTTTCCAGGAAGCTCAGAACAAGTTTTAAAAGAAATTATTTCACTGGCTTTCCATAGTACTCTAATGGCATCGCCCCATCAGCAACATGGGGGAAGTGTGGGGAACCCAGACAGCCAAAAGATGGGATCTGAGAGTCACAGTGCTCAGAACCATGGGGGCACACTCACCCTCATCCAGTCTCAACTAAGTTTTTCCTCTTTGTTGTTTTGGAAAGACCAGAAGCAGCGTTGGAATACCCTGTCACTCTATTCCAAGCCTTTGGGTTTCTGGCTGTCATGAGTCATGTCACATCAATTTTTCTTTTTTTAAAAAAACTTAATTTTAAATGGTGGGGGGGGGGAAACTTTTTGTTTTATGTAACATAGAGTCAATATCAATTAACTTGGCCTTTAACCATTGCTACCAATAAGAGCCCATGGCTATCTGAAGGAAAAACTGTTCTTTCTCATCAAGCTAAAACACAGTCTCCTAAACTTTCTATTATGTGACTGCCTCTCCATTTTTTGGTAGTGTTTTGCAAGAAAACAAAATCGAGTCAAGGAATAAAAGTAGTTAAGGGCTGTGTACATCATGGTCTTTCAGAAATAATAGAAAAAATAGAATAATTAAATAGAGTACTGAAAGTTCCAATAAACTAAGAATGGCTGAACCAAGTCTGCTCTATAGTGTAGACCTGATTAAATAATTACAATAGCTAACATTTCTTAAGCACTTGTCAGGTATTAGATAATATATCAGGTATTTTGTTTGCGTTATCTTAGGCAATTTACTCCTTCCTCCAACACACACACACACACACACACACACACACACACACACACACACAATCTTATAGAAAAAAAACAACTGAAGTTCTGTGAAGTTAAGTAACTATACCCAGGTCAAACAGCTAGGAAATGGGATTCAAGTCCACCTGATTCAAAGCTCATGATATTTTCCAACATTATACTCCATTGGGCCTCTGCACCTCTGTTTTCTAACCTGTAAAATGGGTAACGTTGTAGTCATCTCCTTATATTCCTTGCAGGGCTAATGGAATAACAACAGTTATTAGCAAAATAATACCTTTAGTTTGTAGCACTTTACAACACAACAACCTTGTGACATAGGTTTTATCACATATATCATTTAGATGAGGAAGTTGGGGCTCAGAGAGGTAAGGTGCTTTGCCCAAGTTCACAAGCCTAAAGAATGATAGTACCAGAAGATTGATATCAAAGTCAGGCCTGGCCTACCTAACATCAGCTGCCTCTTTAATTACCTAGTCTAACTTTCCCCTTCTCCTCTTGGTCCTTGAGGCCACAGTACTCATTTCCAGGGCTGCTCATGTGTTCACATGGCTCTCGAAAATCTGAGTCGGAACCTGGTGAGGTGCTTAGTGGGTCTCCTGGGGCTCTTTTCTCCCTTGAGTAAATTAGAGCAAGTTGGTGTGGATTCGGGAATTTAATTAACATCTTAGATACCTGAATAGCAGCTACACTCATCAGATTGGCCTCCCATATAAACTGATGTGAGAGGAAGCCCCTGGAAAAGCTGGATTATAACTGGGCTATGTCCTTGACCCTTGGGGCTTGCCGAATGGATAGCTGAAGGCCATTAGAGAATGTACAAAGTAGTCACTCAGGAGGGAGAAGTAAACTATTTACTTAATAAGAAGAGGAACTCAGAGTCACAATGGGTCACAAGTTATGCATCAGACAAAGTGTGGAGAAGATTTTTTCATCGCTAGAAAATCTAATTCATATACAGTTGTTCTTAGCCATAGGAGTTATTTTGGAGGCCCCTTTGACTTAGAAAATATGAAATTTAGGCAGAATCTAGGGATGGGCAGACACAAATAGTTAATGGTTATAAAAGGAATAATGTGAGGAAGAACTAAAGGAACTGGTATAGCTTAAATTAGGTTTGGCTTAAAAGGAAGCTATGTACTCTGTTATATTCTGAAAGAATAATGCATGAGAGGTCAGGGGGCTTATAAGGCAGGATAAAGACAGCAGAACAACAAGAGCTCTCTCTTTCCGTCCCTGCATCTTCCTGCCATCCCTAACATAGGAACTTATACCCGCTTAAAAGTGTTGCTCTGCTTCCTGGCTCCTGGCTCTGAGGTGAGATAGTGAAAGTCTACTTTGGTGGACCTTTCTCTTTTGATGGGATAGACAGTGCTACCCATAAGTGGCCTTTGTCTCTTGAATTCACTACATTCAATGAGGCAAATAATGATGTTCCTGGTAGTTGGAGGCTGTCAGACCCAACTCGCTACAGGTGTGGGTCTCAAGATCTAAAACTTTGAGAAAAGGAGTAGAAACTCAGGTAGGCCTCCCATCTCACGTTTTTCCAATACCACTTTTACATCAGTAATACTGGCATTCAGACTCCTGTTTGATTACAGCATTCTTTCTTGATAGATTCAGAACTCAGATGGGAGAGTTGTGATTGATTGGTCCCCTAAACCACCCCCCGCCAAAACCCTACAAGCAGAATTGTAGTTTAGTTCTGAAGAAATCCTTTCTTTCGTGAGTGTGAGATACAGGTAGAAATAGATTGTGTGGGAGAAGAAGAATCTTCTTTCAAAATTAAAAAAAAAATTAACTAAAATGAATGTTGAAAGGATTTTTAAAAGCTGGACTGAGGGTAGACCCTCCCAAAGCCCCTTAAGATTCTATTATTTGAGAGATAATTGAGCTCAAAGAAAGTTTTGATGGAAAAATTTGTGTATCTGTCTTACTTCCATGAAGGCTGTGAAGAGTAGGCTTTCCTCATGTGATCATACAAATGTCTTGGATGGTACCTGACCAAAAAAAACTCTCTATGCTAAAGCAATATGGAAGGACTCTCACTGGCCTGAGAATCGCACCTGTTGTCACAATGTGAAAGTAACAAAAGTCACTTGTAGAGAAAGCCATAAGAGAGACAGTTGGGTAATTGACTTCTCTGTCCCCATTTTCTTACCCCTCCCCATGCCCACAATCCCAGTCAGATTGGTTATCACACCCTGAGAATGTAGAGCATATGATTTTGCATCATGTAGAAGTACAGGAACTAGCATGTGAGGTGCTTACTTACATTATATTAATCCTGAGAGCAGGTAGTTCTTTTCCTGGCTTACAGAAGGGAAAACCAAAGCTTGGTACATATAAATTGCTCAGGACTAAAGAATTTATAAGTGGTAGAGACTGGTTCAAATTTAAATCTATCTGATTCTAAATTTCATTCTCAAATATGCTGCCTGTGAAAGCCAAAAAGTGTCAGATACTTGTTTTCTCTCTGTCTCTGCTTATTTTTTTCACCTAGAATATCAGTAATTCATTTATTCATTCATTAATACAATGATCTATATGGAACGCTACTGTGTGTGTGGAAATTGGCTCAGCTCTGGTAAAATAGATGAACAAGAACATAGCGCTACTTTCCAGAAGCATACCTGTCTCTCAAGGGGGGGGGCAGGTATAGGAAAGAAGAAATAAATATAATGCGATAAATTCAGTGGGTGAGAACAAGACAACACTCTTTGACAACATAGGTAGTTGAGCAATAAGCTCCATTAGCAGATGGGAAGATTGGTTGAAGGAAATGGAGGAGTGGTGAAGAGAGGATGCTTGAGAAGTCATTATTAAGAGTCCTCTGTATGCCAGGTACCATTTCAGGCATTGAGGATCAAGCAACAGTTGAAGTTCCTGGCCTCATAAAGCTTACATGTTGGTGGAAGAGTCAGATGCAAAATAATGAAAACTCTGTAACATAATACCAGGTAGTGATTGTGATGGTGAAAAAAATAAAGCTGGGTAGGGAAATGAAGTGAGAGCAACTACTATTTCAGATAGTCTAGCTTTTTAGGGAGAGAGAATGGAGCCATGTAGATTTCCGGGAGGGGAATGGGTCAGGCTGAGGAAAGGACAAGGCTCTGAAGTCGAGTCCTGCTACCTGATGTTGTAGGGTTAGTGAGAAGGCCAGTGTGCTGAATAGAACAAGAGGGGAAGACTGATAACAGATGAGGCCATGGAGGTAGCTAGGGGCCAGATCAAGTAGGGCCTTGTAGTCTGTGGGAAGATGTGGGAGGCAACTGAATCAATTCATTTAATTACCATGTAATATAAGCCTATTAGTGGGTATCTTATTCAGAATAATAGAATACCATAGACTGGGTATCTTACAAACAACAAAAATTTATCTCTCACAGTTCTGGAGCCTGGAAGTCTGCTTTTAGGAGGCCAGCATGATTGGGTTCTAGGTAGAGCTCTCTTCTGGGCTGCATTTTCTTGCTGTATCCTCAACATGGCAGAAAGGGCAAGAGAACTCTGGAGTTTCTTTTATAAGGGCACTAATCCCATTCATGAGAATTCTACCTTCATGACCTAATCAGGAGGCCCCACAACCTGGTATCATTACATTAGGGGTTAGGATTTCAACATATGAATTTTGGGGGGGACACAACATTCAGTCCGTAACACTAGGTACAAGGTTGTTCACATTTAAAATACAAGTACCTCTACAAATCTAACATAAAATAAATTTCAAGCATTTGTTTTTTTGGGCTAGCTCAACCCATTCTCAATTTAATCAAAGTTGATATTCCATATCTCTGGTTGAAACTGGCTTTAGAGCCACTTAAAGATAGGATGTCTGTCATCTGAACCATAGGAAATTTATCTGTTGAAAGCAAATTCGAAGTTGGGGAAATATGCATAGAATTTCAAATTAACCAGTCAGAAAATGACCACATGGATCAAAAGCAGAAACTGTCTTCATCTGATCATTTTATTTTGGTTCATTTTCAAGGTCCACTCAGAAAAACCAATAGCATCTTCACAGGTATTCTGACCTTGAGATTGGTTGCAGCAGTCTGCCAGTCCTGAAGCAAAGGCCAGAAACTGAATGCATTAGAGTCTCTCGTTCAAGTTCTTGAAGGTCTCAGTTCTAGCCGAGCCTACTTTCCCTTGTTCTGGAATATTCACAGCTGGGCTTTCCCCGTGCGAACACAGGCCATGAAGGTGGCTCTGGGGCCACTTGTAGATCTGGAGAGGCCTGAATTACAGCTCCCACAAACGGGGTGGGCGTCTAAGCCTGCCACCCACCATGAGAACTATGCATTGTTCCCCAGTTCTGGCTCTGCTCTCTGGCAATACCAAAGCCTGGAACATCAAAAAGATCCTCAACTCCCTGCTGTTACTACAGAGACTGAGCCAAGAGAGGAGGAGTGGGAGAGTCTGAGTCAGTCCTCTGAGATCTGTTAAAGCAACCCTTAGCAGAATAGGAACCAGGAGGAGGGAATAGAAGGGAAATCCCTATTGTCTTCTCACTGTGCTTACTGCCCTAAAGAGCTCCCATGTCATGTTAATTTCCTCAAACTTGGCGGTAACTGCCACACGCCCACCTCGGTTCACATGGATGTTTTCCTGATTTTGGAAGATGGCAAATTGGGGTAGGAAAATGGGGCTCAGCAAATTAGAGTAGGTAGGTCTCTTGGGCCAAAGCGTGTGTTCTAGACCTTCATTGGAAGGTTCCAGCACTAGGGCTCCCTCTTCTGAGGCAGCTGCACAGAGGACAGCGGGGCCATTCCCACGGCTGCGGCCAGTGTCTTCCTACTCACCATGAGCTCACCCAGTTTCCTGATGAACCTCAGCTGTGTCAATTCTTCCCTCTTGTTGGGGAAACCTTTTCCTTTGCCGAGGAATATTAATCCTACTGACCTCAGGATGCCTGTTTTCACCTGTGCAGTCTTCCTCCATTTTCCCAGCTGGAGGCTGGTCCCATATTTCATTATGCCCTACCGTGTCCCTCACAGCATCCCTCTATCTTTCACCACAGTTGAAGAAATTGAGGCCAGAAGCAGGAAATGGCTTGTATTAAGTCCCAGGCTGCCTCTTCCCCCAACTTCTTTTTTGGAGGGACTGTTGTACAGAAGAAAGCTACAAATTCTTCAGCAGTCGTTTCTCCATTAACACTTTAAGGGACTTGTAGTACAGTGGCTTCCGTTAATTCACTCATGGATACAACACCCAGACCACAAGGCTCCCCTTACCCCAGAGTTGTCCTCCTCAAGGGATCCCACATCCCCTTCCCAGGGGAAGAAACACGTCAGCGACCACTGTGGAGATGAGCATTTGGAGGTCTAAAAACATGTGTTGTGAGATGTTTCAACTGCAAAGGCAGCTTTTGGAAATTGATCTTAGAGTTATCTTAACTCTAAGTTTTCACTAAACTTTTTAGTATAATTCTGGTCGTGCAATCTTGGTAGGGATTTTAAATGTCTTCTGACTCAGTTTTTTAAAATTAGGCAAATACACATGACATGCGCACAACACACACATACATCTCAGGCACTCACACGTTTCTTATTCATTCCACATGCTGGATTCAGTTTTATTTTCCGGTGCATGACCTTGTAATTAAGAAGTACATTTTCTTTGAAGAGACAATTACAGTTATAGATGGTGGTGCATGGGAAGCTCAAAGAATGTTCCCCAGTATTACTCAGAGGCCATATGCATTACCACTTAGAAATCTTGCTGAAGTTTCAAAATAATAAAGCGAGAATGCTTATAAAAGTGCCAAGGACACTTCTCTGCTTGAAGCTGTAATTATTTAAAGAATTGGTATGTCACTGCAAGGGTTCAGAACAGATCCCCTCTCCTCTGCCTCTACCTCCACATCCAACTTATAATTGCAGGGTGTCTGAGCTACAGCTCAGAAAGTATACAAACTCATTTCATTTAACAAGCTCACTATACAAATAAGATGGTCACGTACCCAAAAAGGAAGGTGACTTGACCAAGGTTGCGCCGGGAACCAGGTGTAGAGTTGGAACAGGGCTCCGTGGACTCTCAAATCTTAGTCTCCATTGTCCCATTACTCAAGCTGTTTCTATTTAACTTGAGTTTAGTGGCAGTTTTTCAAAAAGATGCTTACTACGCCCAATTAATCTATGTAGGGAAAGTCCAGGCAATGAAAGAAGAAGATACATACAAAGCTGGGCACACTTCACCCTGTCATATGGGAGCAATGGCTGAAGGAACAGGTGATGCTCAGAAAAGTTGGTCTGCCCCTTAAAGGCAGAGTATGTATTTTATTTATTTTGGTAAATGTGGTATTCAGATTAGTGCCTAAGTAAAAGAACTAACATTTAATGATCCCTCTTATGCAACTGACATTTTAGGTATCACAAAGATACTGTAAGATAGGTTATATTATCCTTATTTCATAGCTGGAAAGATTGAGGCTCAAGAAAAGTTGTACCTTGCAGAAATTCACTTAGCTAGGAAACTGTAGAGCCTCGTTTGCTCCAAGGTTTATGTTCCTTCCTTCTGACTCCAGTGCTTTTGTTGGACTAGGGCAGTAGGTGGAAATGATAGAGGCAGACTATCTCAAGAAAGTGGGAAAATGTGTTAGAAGAGGCTGGGTATACCTGTGCTGGGATATTATAAAGGATCTAATCATTGGAGGAGATTTATAGCCAGTTGATTAGGGAGCAGCTATTGTCTCAACAAACCACAGAGCTTCCTTTTGGACTCAGCATAAGCCAGATTCCTATGGGTTGTTTGTTAATGTGATATGTGTGTGTGTGTGTGTGTGTGTGCGCGTGCGCGCGCGCACGCGCATCTTTATGCATGCATGTTTATACGTGCACGCATGTGTGGTACGTGCAGAACTTTCTCTGGTTTCTCTGTAGGTCCCATCTCTCCTCAGGCCATTCTTAACACAATGGCAGGATAAAATGGAGCTTCTCAGCCCTCTCTACCCCTTGCCTCATTCTATTACGTTCCATAGCATTTATCACTATCTAGCCAGACTATATAATTTATTCATTATGCTTATTATTTTTTGATTGCTTCCCCTGTCTGCCTTCCTCAACGGAAGTTAAGTTTCACCAGGAAAGGGATTTGTGTTTGTTTTGTTTACTGAAGTAACCAAGTACTTAGAACTATTGTTTGGCATGTAGTAGGCTGTCGCTAAGTATTTGTTGGATAAATGAATGGGTGCGCCTGTAATTTTTTTTTTTACATTGAGGACATCTACAGAAAAGGGCCTTCTATTTCTTGCTTCTGAATGCTTGACTGATGCCATCCTACACTGACACCTAATCAGGATGTGTAACAAATTAAAAAAAAAAAGAATTAATTAGAGATTTTGAGGTTCAATTCTGGGGACTTGTGCTATTTCACATAAGGATGGGGCAGTGTTCTGGGATATAAAGGATACTGGACTGGGAATCAGAATATTTGAATCTAAGTCCTACAAGTTTTTTCATATCTGCACATGTCATTCATTCATTCATTCATCATCCATTTATCTATCCATCTACCTACTTACCCACCCAATCGTCCATCCCTCCATCCATCCCTCTTTCTATTTATCCATTCATTCATCCATTCAACCAATTATTTTAGGAGGTGGGAGCATAACAGTGAACATGAAGGCAGGGGTTCAGCTTTCTTGAAACTTACAATCTAACAGCTGAGAAAGAAAAAAGAGCCTGAAAACATGAAAATGATATAACTTGAATTCATGAGAAATACTCTAAAGAAAATTAAGCAGGGAAAGGAAATAGATGTTATTGAGTTGCATGATTTCAAAGTCCCCTTCTTGCTCTGGCATTTGTAAGTCTGTGAACTTAATTCCTTCTTTAACAAAGCACCCCACAATTAATCTTCCCAAATAACACAAAATAGAATTCAGAAAATATTATACTTCAAAGCTCTCTAAGTATGTTTTTAAAAGTATTATCTCAACCAGAATTCGATAATTATGCTTCGACATTTTTATCTTAGTTTTGTTGAATGTAAGCAGTAATCTTATGTAAATGTCATGGTGAAATATAACTTCACTTTAAAAACTTCTTATTTTGACTCAATAAACATTTATTGAGCACCTACTCTGTAGTAGGTACTATGGTAGGTGCTGGAGTTACTAAGAAGAATACATCGTCCTGCCTCTTAAGAGACTGAACATCTCTTGGGACATGTAAACAAATAATGCCAGGAAACCAAGCCAAGTGGTAAGATCTTTTCAGATGTTTGCATGAAGTCCTGAGGAAGCGCAGAGGAGAAAGTGATTAACTCTGTCTGGGGGTTATAGGGGAAGGTCAGGGAAAGTTGCAAAGAGCAGTTGACTTTTAAGCTGAATCTTAGGGAATGAAAAGCTCTTATGTGTACTTAGCATTCATCTATATCTGAACTAAGTCATGATGATGCAATTGGAGCATAAATCATTCCGTGAAGGCTCTTGATATGGGAATAGGTTGGCCTGGTTTGAAAAGAACAGCATGGTCATTTCTGCACCAACAAGTCATAACATGAAAGCGAACACTTGCAGGTCTAAAAACATATCAGGAATGTGCACAACTTCATTCAGTTGTTTAATAAATTTTTTTTAAAAGAAAATAGAAACTTATAAAAACTTTTGGGAAAAACTCTCAAAGTTCCTTAATATTTAACAAATGCCCTCACTTTCTTTCACTTTTGGAAAAATTAAGAAGGCCTCTGCCAAGGGTGGCCTTCTACAGTCTGACTCCATCTGCCATGGTAACTAACCCCTCTACTAGTTCTACTTAGTGGTTGGAGGCCATCATGCAGCTCAGCAGATGTGTAAATGGCTAGGAAAGGAAAGCTGGTTGATAGACGTTGGGCCAGACGCAAAGAGTTCCTTCTAATCTAACACCATAGCTGAGAGTAAGTAAGATTATGCCCCTAGTTTGTACTTGTATAGACATTAGTTCACTTAGTTCTCACTATGCGCTGTGAAGTAAGATCATCTCTTTCATTTATAGGTAGGGAGCTGGGGAAAGGACAAGTGAAGTAATGACCCATTTGTAGAGGTGGAAAATATCCGAGCTAAAGTTCAAAATCAGATCTTCTGAAGATCAAAAGAGATGGAAATTTCAGAAATGATACAAAAATGAGGAATTATAGACATCCGTTTGCAACAATACGGCAGAGTACATATGCAAAGAAACACTTCTTATAGAGGTAACCTAGAGAGTTAGATCAAGTCACTTTGTAAAAGCATGGCTAAGCTTGTGGTGAAGTATGAAAAACACAAGAAAGTATGATGCCAGAGGTATAAATAAGTACAGGTTGCCTTGACGGGCTCTGCAGATCTTAAATTCTTAGTTTTAATGGGCCAGGAAGGCAGAGTGTGGGAGATAAAGTCGAGCACCTGAGCACAATGAGATGCGATTACAGAAATTATTTCAAAAAAAGAAAAATAGGGATCCACTAAGATGTCTTAAATGTAAAACCTGCCCACAGAGGGAGAGAACAGTATACTTGACAGCGGTTTTGGCTCTTGGATGGGCAGCCAGGCAGGGAGTTGGAGGGAAGGGAGTGTATGCCTCCTCTGAGGATATCTAAGCACAAGCCTGTCTATACCCATGTGTCTAGGATTCACTTCATCTGTGGTGCAAAAGCCCCAAAGCATACATTTAGTTTAAAGTGGTCCCTGGTTTGGATTGTTCAATATGTGTTTACTTCAGATTCTAGAATGAGAGAAGAGAGGGGAAGCAGAATTTGAAGAGATAATAACTGAGAACTTTTCAAAACTGGTGAAAAATACAAGTGCTCAGTATTAAGAGATTCAGTACATCTCAAGCAAGATCAATAAAAATATACCCATACTTAAAATTTCAGAGTAGCAAAGATGAAGATGATATCTTAAAGCAGTTAGAAAGAAAAGATTATTAACCAAGAATTGACAGATGGACAGCTGACATTTCAGCAACCTCTTCTTGTTGATGATCAATATCAACTACTCTTATAGATGTGGTGACTTCTTTCCTCATCTGCTGTTCTCTTGATGTGGGGATCCTGAAGTGACCAGGTGGCAGACAGAGCTTAAAAGTTCAGTGGAACTCTCATTGTGTTCCCTCATGGAGGTATTCACCCCCTAGGAAGCAGGATCTCTAGACTTGTAGAGACTAAGACTTCAGGGATAGGAAGCATAAATCCTTGAAGTGGGTCACGGAGGATCATGATAATTGGATCCACTTCTGCTTCCACCTCTTGGCTCATAGAACCATTATTCTACCTATTGAAAGTATGTCACCATATAAAGATCTTTGATTTAGTCTGCAGACCACCTCCTTGAAGATGTCCCATCTTTCCAGGGCATCCTCTCCAAGATGATGTTCAGCTGTATCTTCAAGAAGCTAGTCTACCATTCTGTGAGGCCAGTGGGTTCTTGGTGGTATGTATTGTAAAAGGAGCATGGATTCTCATGGTTATATTCCCACTGATGTACCTCCTTTGCTAGAAAATGGGGCCTTTGATCTGAGATGATATTTTATGGGAACCCATGTTGGCGGATCAAACATTCTGAGTTCGTGGATAATTGTGTTGACCAAGGTTTTGCCAGCAGGGAAAGGCAAACCCATTGTCAGAAAATGGGTTGACGCCAGTTGATTTGAATTACTGGTGTTTCCATGGTGGAAGGGCTTGAACTGTAATCAGCTATGAAACTAGGTGTCAGAGTGGCTGATTGGTTCCTTGAGGGGCAGTGCTACATTAGGGGCTCAGCACCGACTTCTTGTTATTAGACAATGGCAGAGGCAATAGCTAGATCATCCTGGATGAGTTGGAGGCCATGCTGTTGGGCTCAGTCAGAGCCTCCATTTCTGCCTCTATGGCACCCTTTTTTTTCTTCAACTCTTACTTTGTACTAGTTCAGCTCAAGTGTAGAATTGAACATTCTCTTCCATTAGTAATCAACTTGCCATTGAGTAATCCATCTCAAGATCTCATTTTGGAGTCTGCCTTTTAGGACCACTTATGGCATCAGCTGTCTTAGACTGGTTTGCTGAAAATAGACTCTGCGATGAGAGTTGATTGAGGCATGCTCTCAGACTTACACCTGTAATCACAGAGTGAGGCGGGCAGGACTGGGAAGAGAGGAGCTGTCCCTATATGTTGCTGTCAGCCTGTCCTAGGAGACCACTTGAGCTCGAATGGCTCTTCAGAGTTACTCTAAACTGAGGCAAAGGGCTGGATAGTTGTGGCCCTGCATTGGTGGCAGACCAATGGGAGAAGATGTAGCCATGCCAGAGATAGTTTTCTGAAGCCAAGGACAATCCCCAGTCAGGGGTACAGCTGTGAGTGGTATGGCTGATATTCTCATCTTCCAGGGAGTAGTGCTTTGGCTCTGAAGAGTGGATCTAGGCAAAACAAAACAGTTTCCACAGCATTTTTCTCCATAAATTCTATATATATATAAAAAAATTATGAAACTGTTTTCTGTTCATTTCGATCATTCTTCCCAGGCTGTGTAGCAATTCCAAAAGTTCAATTTTCTCTTGGTATGAGTAACTGGTCCTTTAAAAAGCAAACATTTCTGTTCCTCATGGCTCTGTTTGGAATTTGGGATGAATCCCCATACCAGTCAGATTTTCGTTAATGCAAGACTGAAATGAATTTGTAGCAGGGATGTTTAATGCTTAGCAAGCCACAGAATCCATGTGACATATATTTATAACATTTGTTAGTAGTATATTTAGCACCTTAATTTTGCAAATAAAGAAGTTATTTTACATGTATTGAAGTGGGATAACTATGATGTTAAATAATATAAGAACTGCAATTTTTTTACACAAGAATAGACAAAACAGAAAAAGATGTACTCTGAAGTTGCTAAAGCTTAAGCTTGCCCAAGCCTCTTTCACATGGTTATGTGATTTTATAATAGTTGCAAAGAAAAGTATTTGTATTTTGTTATTTCATTCCTTATTCCAAATAAATCCTCTCTTTTATAATGTCGTTTTCATAATTTAGTGATATTTTTTCTTAAAGTGTACCTCCCCAATTGTATAAAAATAAAAATGGAATCTGCCCCTGGATAAGAACTAGTAGGAAGTTGCTCCTTGCCTAGTTTTAAATATTTTAACTTCACTGAGAAATAGACTGCTCGATGCTTATTGGCCTGAGACTGCCAAGTCTCAGTTTTTGAATATTAAAATATTTCCAGGCTCTGGATGAGTATGCTTAATAATGACTTGTCCTTTGAATCAAATGTGTGTTACTAACAACTAACATATGAACTGTATAAATATCTACGTCATTATAGTTTGAGTCTCTGAATAATGTATCAATCAGGTATTAAAAATGAGGAAATCAAGAATTAGAAAACTTAAAAAACTCACCAGATGTCATGGGGTTAGAAAGTGGCAAGATGTAACTCAAAATTAGCCTTCATGGTTCTTACCCATGGGGCTTAGTACTCTGCCACAGTATTCTCTTAATAGAATACTTATCTAGATCTCTATGGCAATATTTTTTCCTATTAAAATGACCAAAAAAAAAATTCTCAAGCGTATCCTAAGTTTATATATTTCTATCTCAAGGCTTAGTACTGGAGCTGGACTGTGTAGAGTCTACCCAAGCAGAAAAGGTTCAGATAGCACTAGAGGAAGTGGGTATGGAGAGGAGCAATGGAGGGAAATTTAGGAGGCAGAGCTTGCAGAATCTGGCAGTGACTTAGAAGGGTGGGGAGGAAAAGCCAATGAGACTGCAGGTTATTAGCTTGGTCAACTAGGTAAAGAATAGGGTCCTTATGGAGAGAGCAAGCAGAGATGGTGTGTTAGACATATAATGCCTCCCGCCCTGACCAAGATGTCCATGTCATAATCCCCAGAACCCAGGAATTTTACCTTACATGGCAAAAGAGATTTTGAAGATGTGATTAAGTGAAAAACCTTGAGACAGAGAGATTATCCTGGTTTATTTTCTAAGTGAGGCCAATGTAATCAAAAAGGTCTTTATAAGAGGGAGACAGGAGGGTTGGAGTAAAAGAAGGAGATGTAATGACAACAGTAGCGCTCAGAGAAAGAAAAAGATTTGAAGGTGATACACTGTTGGCCCCAAAGGTGGAGGAAGGCGCCATGAGCCAAAGAGTGCAGGCAATGCGAGAAGCTGAGGAGGGAAAGAAATATTGTCTTCAGAGCCCCAAGAAGCAATGAAGCCCTATTGATGTCCTGATTTTAAGACTTTTGACTTTCAGAATTATAATATAACAAATGTTTGTTGTTTTAAGACACCAAGTTTGTGGCAATTTGTTATAGCAGCGGTAAGAAACCAGTACGGATGATAATGTAAGCTCGGGGTCAGGGGAACCATACAGGGGTAACTTCAGTCATGTTGAGTTTGAGAAGTCTACAGGACGTCCTGGTTGAAATGTCTAGTGGGAAATTGGACATATAACTAGGGATATACACACACTTATATACAGATATTGCTTTCATAGTTAAAGGCATGTGGTTAGATAATAGCTGAAGGCATCAGAGGAAATGTGAGAGATGCCAACAGGAAAAAAAGAGAAGAGAGTCTTTTCCTTTGGGCTCTGATACACACTAACCCTAAGGAATGGACAGTGGTAAAAGGTGAGAAAAAGCTGAGAAAGAATAACTCAACGGGAAAGGAAAAACCTGGGAGGATGTCATCACCAAAACCTATAATTAAAGTAGCTTCTAGATGGTCTTAGTGGTCAGCAGTGTCAAACAAAAGCAGTTCTGAAATGTGTCTATGTGCTTGGCAGTTATTGCATATGGAGACTGTTGGACCCCAGTGAGTGTGGTATCAGATGGGAATAAAAATTCAATCAGATTAATGTGAATAAGAGGTCAATTACAAAATAGTTGTGGGGATGTGAAGTACGACATAGGGAATATAGTCAGTAATATTGTAACAACTGTGTATAGTTCCAGGTGGGTACTAGGCTAATCAGGGGGATCACTATAGTAAATTATATAAATATCTAACCACTATGAGGAACACCTGAAAAAAAAAGATGTCAGTAAGTAGAAACTATCAGTGTAGGCTTTTCTTTCATGAATGTTCACTGTGAATCCATGGTGATAGATGTGCCCATAACTTGAAAAGGCTGCAATTTCAAGGAGTTAGGAGTTAGTTCTGAGCTGCAGGAAGTGACCCTCGCAAAGATGAAGGGCTCGTGGGATCTGTCAGGAGTCTCAGAAAAGAAGAAAGCTCATGTTTGGCCACCATCATTTATTATAGTCTCATCACATTATTTTTTTTTACCACCACCATTTCTTTCCCCATGTAGTTGGCCACATTAAAGCAATTCAACATTTCAAGCTCTGCTTTTAGGTTAAAATCCCCCTGTTCATTGTGCCTCTGCTCCATGTCTCTATCTGTAGCTCTTTTTTTATGTATTTCCAGTTCCCAGATGGGCATCTCCACTTAGATGTCCCAGGGATGCATAGCCAAGTAGCAGCATGAAGTCAGGACTCACATGGCTATTTACTATTTATTTATATTATCTCTCTGAATATTTGTTTTCTGCCTATGTAAAATAGGGATAATATGGAGCTCTGGATGTTTTTTTTTTTTTAATGAAGGTTAAATAATGATAATTATACTTAAAAATTCCTTAGTATATAGTATCCAGCATATAATAGGACCCTTTCTGCCCCTCTACTAATGAGGGCATGAATACCAGTTTCATAGAGTTGTTATAAGGATTAGGACAGATCACATTTGAAAAGTATCCATCATAGAGAGGTAAAATGACAGTGATGAGTTGTATCTTTCATTCATTTATCTATTCATTTAGTTATTCGGCATTATATAATCGGACTGTTTTGCTTACCTAAAATTTCATGTTTGTCTTCTGAAAAAAAGTCTGGCCTTGTAAGTTCTATGCACCAGCCCTGGCATGAGTGACACAGGACTGAGCAATCCTCTCTCCTTTCCTTATAAATGTCTTCTGAGCAGCCCATCTTAGCAGAAATTGTCAGCACCCTCGGTTTGGTTATGTTTGCTTGCCATTCACACAGCTGCTGTTCTGAGCCTTTTCATCTTCATTCTTGCAGTCTGGGAACAGTAATTCAGATTCCAAAGGGCACTTTGTACCTCATCACAGTTTTTCTGTTTTCTTCTAAATCGAAAAAAAACTTAATCATCATGGAACTTGTTGAATTCTTTTCAGAACATTTGGATAAGGGTTCAAGACTGTGGTAATTCTCTCTAGATGAGAAAGAGAGAGGGAGGGAGGGAGAGACAGAGAGACAGAGACAGAGACAGAGGCAGCAGACCTTGCCAGTAAGGGGCAGCTGTGACATCCAAGCCCAGAACAACAGCATTTCTCAGTCTGTGGCTTCTGGGCCCCTAAAGTCTGACCTTCAAGTCCTTTTTAAACTTCAAAATAACAGCTCAAAATTGTGTGCTTTCTTATGAAAACTCAAGAGTTCTGAGTTTTCCATATGTTGTTAGTTAATAAGAGGAAGATAAATTGTTATGTATTAGGTTCTATTTCCTTAGTAGATAAAATCATTCAAAGCATTATGGTGCTATGGTGACAAGTGGAACTAATTCTTGAGTATTAAGAATGATTGATGGAAGTGGGATGGGGGAAGAATCACACATTGGGCAGCTACAGAGTGTTGCACATGCTAGATAATCAATAAATGTTCATTAAATGAATAGATGAGATATTTCTTCTAGATTCATCTCTACCTCTAAGTACCTGGACTATAGGCAAGTCACTTTAGCCCAGACTTTGGGATCTTCATCAGTAAAGTACAGTGAATAATACCAGTAATGACATCCAAATATGCACAGCAGTCAGGTGGGTAATATATGAGACATCAAATAGGATAGCAGTCAACAGAGTGGCTTTGATAAACTGTTGCATGTAAGGAAATATATTCACAGGTTTTGAAAATTAGACCATAGACATCTGGGTGGCGGGTAGGGACATTTTTCTACCTAGTACACTTGGTAACTGATATTTGGACAGTGCAGACAAGTGCTGGGCTGGGAGCTCACTGAAGGCAAGCACTCTGTTCACATTCACTTTTCTTACCTGCATATGGTTGATGTTCAGTCATTGTTGAGTTGTGAACTAATATAAATATAGGATGTCATAGTAACAATGACTTCAGCCATCTAGTCCAATACATTCATTTTACAGATGAAGAAAACAGAGGTCCAGGGAAGAGAAAAATGGTAATTGGATACTCAGTCTGTAGCCCACTTTACTATATCTAGATTTTCTTAGATCACTAGGTATTGTAGCAACGTTCCTACATAATAAGAAAATAACCAACTGTTGTCATATTTAGAAAAAGACTGTTTAAAAGTGACATGACCTCGAGAGGTGAAAGCAGGACATGGGGCAACAGTGATGTGCCCTGAATGAATCTGAAAAGAAAAGAAGCTCCCAGAAAGTTGAACTTTAAAATAAACACACAGTGCATTAGAGTAGAGCAGGGGGTTTGGCAAGCATTTCCTGTAAATTCCAGATAGTAAATATTTTAGACTTTGCAAACCATATGGTCTCTGTTGTAGCCTCTCAAACCTGCCATTGTATACAAAAGCAGCCATAGACAATACATAAATGAACAGGCTGTGTTCCAATGATACTTTATTTATGAACATTGAAAATCGAATTTCATATAATTTTTATATGTCATAAAATATTCTTTTGATTTCTTCAACCATTTTTAAAATGTAAAATTTATTCTTTGTGGACTATACAAAAAAATAAACAAACAAACATAGCTATAGTTTGCTGACCCCTGGAGCAGAGGCATGGGCACCAGAAAGGAATAACATGTGTCTCAGGCCGTAAGACTTTACAGTGGTGACATAACATCACCACCTCTGAAAAGTGAATATGCCACTCTTCATTGAATCTGGTTAACCAAAGAAACCACAGAAAAAAAAGACAAAGGTGTGTCAGGAGGTGACCGTGGGTGAGACCCGTTCCCGAGTGACTCAGCAAAAGGTGATCTTGGCCAATGGAGATCACATAGTAGGACTTGATTTTTTGGGGGGAGCGGGGGTTCATTTTATAATGGAAAAGGATATTTCAAGTTATTTTAATTGAATGTTGCTTTTTTAATTGAAAAAGAATATGTATATGTGTGTGCAGACACACATATATGTATGTGTATATACATTCGCGTATATTATACTGTGTGTGTACATCGTGTATATATGTTGTTATCTGGTTGATTTTTATCTTAACCACTTACTACCTCTATGACCTTGGTTGAATTTCTCAACTTTTCTGTGCTTCTCATCTGTAAAAAGGAAAGATAATAGAATCTATGTTGATGACTTATTTTGAGAAAAAATATGAGATAATTCATGTGAAATGTTTAGCATATAGGAAGTGCTTGCTGTAGAAAATACATAACTCTCATTATTTTGATGTCTATATTCTATAAAAATACACATGTATCTATACACATATATATTACATACATATATTTTGTATCAGTTATACACACACCAAGGAAATATATCCTTCTATATATGCTGTTTTAAAATTTGTATTTCGCTGGTAATAGGGTATGGCTGACCAGGAGACTATTGAGAGCAGGGTGAAGAGCTTGGCTTCTGCTGTCTGACTGCTTGGGTTTGAGTCCTGGTTCCATTCTTAGAAGAACTTGGTTTCATTACTTCAGTTTTCTAGGTCATGGTGTCTTTTCCTGTACTGTGATGGTTGAGAGGAGTACCTACCACGTACAGAGGTGCTGTGAGGATTAAATGAAAAAACATATATAAAATTTTTAGGACACCTGACATCCAAATAAAAAAAATTATTAGCACAAAGCCCAGCTTTTAGTAAATAACCAAATATTATCCTAAAAAAATGAAAGTTTAGTAGTTAAGAAAATATTATGACCTGGAATATTTATGCAGCTTTCTTGTAAAATTCTTAGCATGGTAGCAAGAGAGGACACATGGGAAAAATCTGTTTGAGGAGAAAAAGAATTATTAAAATTCCTTCCTGCAGCTAGGACAATAGAACGTCCACAGGAAGAGGCTGTCACTTAACACTTAGGATAATGCTCTGCATTTATGCAGCATCATAAAGCAGTTTTCAGAAGTAGCACCTTTTCAAAGACATTACTAAGCGTGCCCCTGAATCATCCCCAGATTACTGTGATAATTAGGTGATGAATACATTTTTAAAAGGCGACTCAATACCTGTTTCAACCATAAATTATTCACTTTAAAAAAGACATTTCTAATACATGGAACTTCCTTCAAGACAAAGTCTCTTTCTATGTGATTTATGGAATGACCCTTGACGTACAAGATTTGGTGAGTTGATTTACTGAAACTTTCATTTTTACTGGAATTTAATTTGTGCATAGAGCAATATGAGTTAATTTCAGAAAGTGTGTCTAGAGGTGCAAAAAAGGAAATGTGTCAATGTCACCAAAAGTGTTTGTAAAAAAGCAAAAGTTTCAATCACTAATTGTTTTTTATTGTATGTGCCTACAACATTAGGGAGCTATCATGATCAGATTTGTTGAAATCAGCTAACGCTGCAAAATGAGATGACAGGCAGCTTCCTCAAAATAGGTGCTCAATTAATATAACAATCTGTCATACTAGTTGCT
>CM053509.1:144107455-144126721 GCA_028627145.1 Eidolon dupreanum | reverse complement strand
GGAAAATGACTTCATGATAACTAATATTGACATTATTTAGTTAATTGCTTTAGAACCATGTCCAATTCCTTGAGAAAATGATCTAGGCAGTCAAACATTCCTTTGTCCTTTGGATTGCTTCTAACAATGATAAGATGAGCATCTTTTATTGCTTCTTCAGCATCTTTTTTGAAATTTGAGTCTTTTTCTTATGTAAAAAAACCATTTCCTTACATCTTATTGTTGTATAGTTAATGACCTTTTCCACTATTTCTATGTGCTGAACTTCAAGGATTAATTTTGAACTATGGCGTTTTCAGGTGCATTGGTTAGGCTGATTTTGGTTGTTTTTAAACAGCGCTTTTGGTGTCTAATTAACCTCACCTAAAAATTCACACTAGAAAAATTTAAATTCAGAGCAACATTTTATTTATGAACTAAAATTTGCACTTACCAGCCAAGAGCACTTTGTACCAATACTCTGTTTTAAATTCAATGCAAATTTAAATGAATGCAAATTAATTTTCCAAGTAGTCACCCAGAGTGACTAAAACAAAATAATTCTAGAAATGTTTTTTTGTTTTTTTCAATCACTATGCCATCAACGTTCATTCAGAATCACCCATTTAAATACGGGGATAGATAATACCACAGGTGCTAGAGATGTAACTGCACTTGGCATGAGCTAGAGTGATTTCAAATAGTCACATAGTCTCAAGATGACTGGTCGTAGCTGGCTTTGTGCATGTCTGGGGCTGCCTGTATAACTGGGAATTCTCTGAATTAATTTCTGTGTAGAAAATATAATGTTTATTAAAGGATAAGTAACAAAAAAGTGCTAATTTAAAGCTTACATGTATATTATTAAAACTCGAGAGTAACCACAACAATTGTTTAGAATTTAGACTAACAAAAGATATTTCTTGGGAAAGAGTATTTTATCATAGACATTGTTTAGAATTTCTGGCTCATGGCGATAATAAAGAGCAGACAAAATTTTTAGTCCATTTTCAGTAACGTCTTTAAATTCTTTACAGACGATACACTTCTCATTGCCTGCACTCAGGGTAGATAGTTTATACCAGTCTGCCCTTGGTATCACAAGATTTGGGAAATCGGTTAAAACAAGGGCTGGCTTATGTTCTCAACAAATGCTAATTTTCGAGTTTAACCACACCCAGCCCAAACTTTACTCTGCAATGTATTTGTCTGTGCAGCTATGTATGAATACATGCTTCACACATTTACCGTACATCTGTGTGGTGACAGATCCTGTTTGGGCCTGGATGAAAGAGCTAGCAGTCATTGCTTTTGACAAATGTACTGACCCACTAATGAATAAATTATTTTTCATAATTTTAGCCATAATTGGAAATTTTCTTAATATATCCTTAAAATAAGGGCAGCGGTAAGTAACAACACGAATGGCTTGAACTGTAAGACCATTTACTGTCGGATTAGCATGCTGTTCAGAGGTGTGAGGACCCAGGTTTGGTCGCCAGCTAAACAGTGTCATCAAGGATTCTAGGTCTTTTGGTCCTTTGGCTTTACCATCCTTAGTTTGTATGCATATCTCCCCTTATGGTCACAAGGTGGCTGCTGCTGCTCTGAGAACGATAAATTCCCCAGTGACTTCTTATGTTTCATGTTCCAGAACTGGGTTGCCTGCTTAACTCTGTGTAAATCTCTGATGAAAGGAAATGGAACTGTTGTGACTGGTTCACACCAATCATGATTGATTATCTGGGTTTTGCCACATGAATAAAATCAGAGTTTTGTTAGCCAAGAAGTGGAGTATGGCAGTTGAGTTAGGCAGTCAATAGCATCTGCATGCCTGAGCAGCAGAATTGTTTATAAATTGTGAGTGCACAGTTTATCAGATTTTTGCCTTAATCACTTCTCCTGACCCTACATAACCCATACAAATACTTGAACCAGACACTCAAACTTTGGGTCGGAATTCCAAATTCTATCTGTTCTTTGTAACCTGAGAGAAGATTGTCTTCAGTCTTAGTCTTCTTCACCTTTAAAATGATTTTAGGATTAGAGGAACTTCCAGGTTCCTTCTTATTCAGATACAAAATGAAGTCATCCACTGTAACCCAGAGTTTATCAGTGATTCGACCTCTGCTTTCCTGTGACCTGTCACCATTTAGATAAGATTCCCTTAAGGCCCAGCCGCTTGACTCTGTCAGCAGAGGCACAGAAGCCATTTGCTGCAGCCATTTCATGATTAATTGAACCTTCGTACTCTATGGTATGCCAGTTAGAGAAGCAAAAATATTGCTTGCCTCTGGATTATTTCAGTCCAGCTACTGTCAAAATAGCAGAAACATGTGAGAAATCTTCCCAACTATGTGAAAAATCAGGGCACTGGCTGCAATCCAGGCACCGTAAGTCACTGCAGCAGTACAAGTACTTCACTCCTCCGAGAGTCTGCAGCCATGTAACGTGCAATCCAGCCACATTAAGCCCCTTGAAGAATGGACAGAGATCCCCTTGGATCTGTGCCTGTTTTCTCCAGGAGAAAGTTTGCTACAAGTCATGTTTAAAGGACATGTCAAGATACCTCATCTTAGATGTTTAAGGACACTTCGAGGTACTTGAGAGTTGAGTTTCCCTCAGAAAACATGAATGAGTCTTAGCATTGATTTGTTCTCCTAGGTCCTCCCTAACTTTTTACAATAAAAAATAGCAGAGAAAAAAAAAATAGAATCAAACATTCCTGGTTTAAATGGTTCCTTTTATTATTTAATATCTGTGTGATCATAGGCAAGATATTAAACCCTCTCCCAGGCTCTGTCCTGCCATCTTTGAGACAGGGATGTTAAAGATAGTTGACTAGATCTCCTAAAATGAAAGCTTAGCATCAAGAGACAGGCAGTGTCATTGGGAGGACTAAGCCTGCTCCTGACTGTGATCTTAGTGAAGTCCCTCTTCACTAACCCTCTTTGGGTTTAAGGTCCCACATGTGTGCAGTGAGGGGCAAAATCAATGACAATTTTCGGACAAATTCTGGGCAGATTCAGGTCTATCAAGAGCATAGATCATCCCACATTGACTTTTCAGCTTTTGAAGATTTCCCCTTAATCACCATAAAACAGGACCTGAAGTCAGCCAGGGATCTCACTATAGAGGGACGACATGGCAACAACTCTGGAAGTCATCTTCACCATCCTATTTCTACTTTTCCCATGCCAAAAGTAGGAAGACCGTGGGCTGTCAAGTGATAGGGGGTGATTTCTAGTTACTACTCCAAAATACTGGGGTTGAATTCTCCTTAGCTTTCTTCACCATTTTCAACATGCAGCCTGTAGTGTGAACAAGGAAGTCTCCCAAGTGGCAGTCTCTCCTCTAGATCCTCACATCTTCACGTGACTTCCTTCACCAGTTGCTCAGTTGTCCTCTCTTATTCCCCAGAGTATATCAGGCAGTCCAGCTTCAAGTGGCAGTCAAACCAAGAGAAACAAAATTCTGTGTCCTCATCAACTTTGGACATTCTCAAATCCCTTCATATGAAATATTGGAAAAGTATTTACTTTTTTGTTGACCAGGCGAAATCAATTTTCCCTACGTTACATCTTGTTTTACCTTTGTTACTGACTCTCTATTCTGTCTTTCCTACATTTATACATGTGTCTATCACACTGCATCCTAATGGTCTATTTACCAATCTTCACTTCAACAGACTTTGAGCTCTCTCATGGCAAGACCCGTATCTGATCATTCTTACTGCACAGTGCCTGGTACAGGACATGGCAGAGGGAGAAGGTGTTGAACTCAGTGACCGGTGAATGAATGTGTAGTGTGTGAGTCTGACCCCACTCATAGACTGATGAGCTAACCTCTTTGACAGCTGAAGCATTCTGCACCCTCCGCAGGTTCCAGTTTTGGAATTCTGGTCTAGTTTGTGAGGAAGCATTTTTCGAATTAAATAGAAATCCCCATCTGGACCACATTCCTTTGCCTCAGATGTCGATAAATAATTCAGGAGGTGATAAGCTGACTTGTTGGACATGGGCTCAAACTGAGAAATCTAAAAACATAGAATATGAGATACTATTTCAAGCTGCAAATACACGTGCACACACGTGCGCACACACACACACACACACACACACACACACACACACACACCCCTATCCAAATTTGAACTACACTGAAGCAACCCATAGAATGTCACTGAAACAATTATCCCCTGATGGGATAGGAAGCTGACTCTTAAAGAAGACCAGGAAAGTTTTATGTGGTGGAAAAAAGAAACATCCCTTCTCACCCTTATGGTTCGAGAATTCAGGTGATTTGGCCTTGAAAGCAATGCAAGAATCTAGACTTGAGATTAATTGATTACTCAACCAAATCCCCAACCAATACTCACTAAATAGCCATTCTTCATTTCTGAGAATTTAAAAATGAAAAGGAGCTTATGGTATTGGGATAAACAGCTTGTTATAATACTATGTGGTAAATGCTGTAGTAAAGAAAGGTACATGGCATGATGTGAGAGACTTAACACAGCCTGGGGAATGAGGGAAGGAAAAAGTAAGATATGAGTTGAATTTCGAGAAATAAATAAATATTAATCAGATGAAGTTAGTTGAGTAGGGTGGAAAGTTTTCCATGCAAACGGCAGCCTGGACAAAGGCACTGGGCCCCAAAAGTCTAGCAAATTGGGAGAATGGTATCTTGTTCCATATAGCAGAGATAGAGAAAAAGAAAGAATAAATGACACATGAGGAGACCAGCCATGATAAAAGATAAGAGGGGAAAGTTAGGCAGGAGCCAAATCATAAAATGGCTTGGGAGTCATGATAAGAAAACTTCAGCCCTTCCAGGAGGCACCAAGAAGACACAGGGAAATTCTTTAGGTATGATGTCATTCATTTGGATGGCAGAGACAGAGGCATGTTCCTTAACATTGCTGCTCTTCCATTACAGCTCAGGGAAGGGAAGGGGCAGATGAACCTTTAGCATCCTAAGGCCAGAGTTATGCTTTCTTAAGGATTATAGGCAAAGCCATGTTAAAGGAGGACTCTCCAGGCTCATGTCAACTAGACAATCCTCACATGAGGAACTCAATCCTCACAGTTACATATTGCATTTGATATCAGAGAATTAGGAGAAAATGAGCCAAAGACTGAATGAAAGCATTCCTCACACCCAACCACTATCCTCTACCCATCAGAAAGTGAGTTGCCAAAGGAAGAATCACATGGGTTTGGGACCACTTCATCACATTCTAAAACACATTGGGAAGAAGCATTAGACAGAGAAGGTTATGAAGGGGAGGATGGAAGTCGGAAAGAAGGAAAGATAGAGACAAAAGAGAACCTCTATGGACTATTCTGCCAAGGCGCACATGGCAGGGACTTGCTCCTTGTGTGAGTGGCCTCAAGGCGAATTTAAGTCAAAAGCATTGTTTTTGGCTATTTTTTTTGAACCCTTTAATAAATAACTGGTCACAGTTCTCTCAGACTATACTGTGTAATTATTGCATAGAAAGATGTGATCAACACTCTTAGAACAGTGAAGGGAGCTCAGTGGTTTCTGACAGTCATAGGCTCATACCCCAGATGGAGTACAGAATAGTTAAGACTGTTAATCAGTATAAACTACCAAGTGGAGAGCTAGAGTCTTATTCTACTTATTTTCCCCTTTTGACCATATCTAGAGATATTTGTTATGGGGCAAAAAAGATGAGATTAGAGGTCTGCCATAGAGATTCGTTACCATTTTTTGGGAATATTCGATGTGCCAGGGGCTGAGCTAACCGCTATATGTACATGATCTCATTTAATCCTGACAATAATCCTGTGTTATCAATACTATTTATCTTTATCCTCATTTTACAGATAAGGATAAAGAGACTTGTAAATGTTAAAGGTCAATATGGTAACTTAGATGGGCTGAAGATCCTTATGCTACAAAACCCATAAAACTTCTGGATAAAATATTGAAGCTGGAAGGAGGAGAAGGAGGGGGGGGCATGTAGAACATTACTTTAAATTGATGAATTAGTGGTTTTGTAACTGCAGGCCCTTTCCTATCTATTTAGTGGGTTGTGAGCAGCATTTTAAAAATAGAGTAGGATAAGATAGATAGGATAGGATAGGACAGGACAGGACAGGATGAGAAAGAAAAAATGTTAGCGTGTACTCTAGGTGGTAAGGGTTAAGTTATTGTTTCATGACATAAGTTTTTATGTATGCTCGGCTGCACTGTAAAATGTATGTCTTTATGTGAGTCAGTATCTGAATTTGAAACCCACTGTTTAAATGCATAGCTGAGCTTGTTAGAAGATTAGCGAAATTTTTACAAGCCAAAACAGAGCAGGATCCCTGACTCTAGAGATATAACATGGATCTGTTTAGTAACACATTGGATAAAAGATAATGGTCTTTTTAAATTGAAAACTTAAATCTATTGGTAATTTTCAACATGGTTGCAGAATGTTGAAGAGAATCCAGAAAGTACACATAAGCTAGACTTTGTATAGCAGGTAAATGTTTGCTGGTGGGTGTTGGAACATTTTTTTAATCCAAATATTCTTTAAAGAGTTATTTTTACCATTAAAATGTATCCTAATGTACATAAATTTGGGGCATTGGGATATAATAACTGATTAATCATAGAGAAAGATTTCCTTTGAAAAACACTTACAAAAATTATCCTCATGACAATTCTTGCAAAAACCAATGAATGAAAAAACTCAAATGGTATTTTTTCCTCTTGAGACAATCCCAAAGAGCAGCATTTCCTTATTTCTGGTTCCATTAAAGCTATAGCTCTTGTGTCTCTGATTCCATCTAACATCTCAAAATGACACACTGAGGTTATATGCTTAGTAGTTGGCAAGCAGGCTTAACATCTCAGGGAGGAACTCGATTACCATTTTAGGACTTCCATGCAGCCGCTATCCAAACCACAGCGAGCACGATGAACCATAAGTTAAACTGACCTCCTGCTGATATGCCTGGGACATCATCAGAACCTTTTTCCAAATATCACGGAAGGGACCATGTGGAATCCTCTTACTTCTGGAGCATTCGATTGAATGGGGAACCTGTTTTTTATTACGGTTGAGAATAAAAAAATATATATTTAACTACTCCATGACTTTAATAGAACACAGATTTGGTTTGTCTTGGAAATGACTGTTCAACATTATAATTACAATTTGCTTGCAGCGTCAGTGAAGGCACAGAGTGGGGTTGGCTTCCAAACCACAGAGGCAAAGAAGAGAGAGGACAAGCACTAAGATACATGTGTGCGTGCACATGTACACACATACACACACATATATATCACCCATTGGTTTATTTGCAATTCATGACACTTTGGGAAAGGGAGGATTTTTTTCAAAAGGCAACATCCGTTCCCTGACAAACTCATAAATCATTTCATTTCTCTGCTCTAAAGCTAAAATCATTTTTAAAACCAGTGCGATCTTTGAGTCTCTGCTAATTTGGCAAATGCATCTTGTACTGAAATAAACCTGCTGTCAAGTTTGACAAGAAGTCCACATTCTCTGAATGTATGTGCTCTGCAGTGTTCACCCAGAGGCACGCCATTTTGGATAATGCCCTCAAGCTTCCTTGCCAGAGTGCTGCATTCAGCATTTATGTCCGACCCTTGGGGCCCTGCCAATGTAGCCCTTTCACCACATTTGAGGGCTTTAAAGTTTCACCGAAGGTTTAGGTGTGATAGTAGGGTCTGGAAAGAATCCAGATGGGACAGGGGAAATGAAGCAGATTCCAGCTAATAAGATTCTGCAAAGCACCATGTGTTAATTCTGTGGCTTCCACTGTTTTCTCTTAGAAACTACAATCCTATGCCGAGTGAATTTTAGAGGAGGATGGGACTGTTGGCCATAAATTATTCAGTGCCCAGTGTATCCTCAGCTGAGCCTTTGTACTTGCTATTCTCTCTCCCTGAAATGCGCATTCTCCAAGTCTTTGCATAGCCACCTCCTCATTCTTTAGGTTTCAGCTCATTTAATTTTGATAATTACTGAGTTCAGTGTTATTATCACCTCTTAAAAGATAAGGCAACTGGGGCTCAAAGAGTCTAGGTAGTTTGTAAACTGGTAACTGGGATAGCCAGGATGCCAACCACACAGTTCTGAATTCAGAGCCTATATTCTTAAAGATCACATGCTGCTTAGTTCTCTGCTCTGAAAAGGATCTCAGACCAGTGTGAAAGAAAGTTAGTTCTAACTAACTAGTTCCGGAATGGAGGTGGTCATGTGATATTGCGGGAGCCTGGGGATTCATTGAAGGATTCCTGAAGGAAGCAAACCTTGAATTGAGTCTTGAAGGAGTACTAAAAGAGGAAAAGATACTCTGTGTAAAGGACCACAAGGCAAAACAGCACATAATTATGAAATAGCAAAAATTGTAGAGAAGATTATTCCGAGGAGTTTAGTATAACTAGAGCATTATTATAATAAGGGGAGTGGTGGAAGCTAAGGGTTGGAGAATCTAATAGCAATACATATAAAGTATAAGATGTCAGATTACATAGCCTCCAACCTCAGAGATAATGTAGAGCGATTGTAGGTAACGGGGTGACATGGTCAGACTTGCCTTTTAAGAATATCACTGTGCCTGCCGTATGGAGAATAGATTGGAGCAGGGCAAGCCTAGAGGAAAGAAAACTTTTTAGGAAAATATTGCAGTAGGGCAGGTAAAAGATGCTGTGAGCCTGAATCAAGACAGTAATAGTAGACAAGGAGAGGATGGGTCTAATTCATGAAGATTGAAAGGATAAGATCAGTAAATCTTGGGTTTGGGAGGTGGGGAGGGTGAAAGATGAGTTTAGGTATACTCCCAGGTTTCTGGCTCACGTTGCCTGGGTGGGTGATGGTGCCATTCTTAGAAGGAAATGGGTTTAGTTAAGAAAAGAATAAGCTGTGTTGGTTTAGTACATGATGGGACATGGTGGCACAAATGTTCATCATATCCCTGCACAGGAAGTGCTGGAGAGGGGACAGAGCTGGGATGGCGATCTGGAATGCCTAAGCATAGAAGAAGTTGTCAAAAACATGGAGTCAGGCAAGTACGTAGAGAGAAAGATAGAGTCCTCAGGCAGACTCACGTGGCACAGCAGTGTACATGGGTCCTAAGAGGAACCCACAGGAGAGGCTTGAATTCTTGAATGAGGCAGGGCCCAGGAGCACTGGGTCACCTCTATAGCCTGTGGCTGCCGTGCCTTCTATGAAACGTGGATCAACTTCTCTTTGGGGGTGAATAACAGTAGTCAGAAGGACCTGTGAAAATTACTATAAATCTATCATTTATCTGAGTGTGCTAAGGCTAGGTGGTCCAGCAATGGAGACTATGAAATTATTCCAAAATGTTCAAATTGCTCTTGAAGTAGACATTTTTAATATGTTTTTCTTAGCAAAATCCACAGAATTAGAGTTTAATTTAAATGACATGAATGTTTTTGAATGCCATAACTTTACTATTATTATTATCATTATTATTATTATTATTTTAAATAAATCCAGCTCTTTGTTTCTATGGGAGTAACTTTCAGAAAGTTCTGGCCTTTAATTGTGACATGATGCCGAACGTTAAATAGAAAATGGAATAGGGAGGAAAAAAATATTTTTATATTCATCATTATCCTTTCAGAGGTTTGGTTTATATAATTATTTTCTAATTAGATTTCATTTGTGGCTAGCCATTGCCATTCACATTGAGATTTAACAAACATTTAGTGTGTGCCTGCTATCTGCCTGGAGCTATGCTCAGTTCTTTGATGTGCAGTGTTTCCTTTAAACCTCATAACAGGGCCAGGGTGAGGTCAGAATGATTTTGTCCATTTTACAGACAGCAAAATTGAGGTGAAGTGATTTATTTAAGTTTACTCAATTAGAGGAGGCCAAGAATTTGAACATATGCATACACACACATCACACACACACACACACACACACACACACACACATATTTTAAATTCTAGGTCTAGTGGGTTTTTTTCCTTTTAATACAACTGCTGTTTCTAATTCTAAAATGTGGTTCACATCTTCCTGTTTTTTCTAACTGAATAAATCTTTTCTCTTTTTTCTTTAACTCCCAAGCACCCCAATCCCACTGAAATAAATGCATAAAAAAGGGGGAATAAGTGAAAATGTGACCTTTATTTATTCCTAGCTCATCTAGGTAAACTGTTTCAATGTACATATTTGTTTGTTTTGGTTACTAGTCTAAGAGAGATTAATGGGTCATATGTAAAAATCATTATTAATTTTTCTCATCAACTTCCTTGAGGCTAGAGAGTTATGGTGATTTTCATAAATTCGTAGGACTTTTTAGTGTCAGATTAATGACATGGCATATTACATTTTAAATATGCCCAAATTATCTTTTAGCTTAAAGACAGAGCTATGAGGTACATGCATACCTTCAGTGAGATAATCCTTTATGGCTGAAGAAATGGTTCTTGGCTAACATAGTTCCGCATGGCTTCAGTGTCTGAGTAAACTCCTACACTTAGCTCAACAAAATACACATAATTGCTGTAATTGACATTCACTTTCTTGTCTTCTTTTATTTCATTTTCATAGGAAACTGAGTAGACATTGAGTCTGTATGTGGTAGGAAATTCTTTATGTTTTCAACCAGATTTACCAGGACTTAAGACAATAACTAAAAAACAGAAGTGAAATGGATGTATGTATCCAGCACACTGACAGATTCTATACACCAGAATATTTGATTAATTATCTCGGGACAATAATGATTATCTAGGGAGGATAAAATGCCACCACATTGAGTCGGTTCCTTCATTAATTTGGTAAATGTTGATTGAGTATTTGCTCTAAGTTAGGCCCTCTGCTAGACACCAAGTCACGAAAATAAACAAGATAAGTAGGTCATTGTGGATGCCTGCTATGTGCTGTACATATTTTCTGTAGGGACATCAATAGTGGCTATAGATATTAGAAGTAGACCAGATGTCTGATGATTAATCCCTCAGAAGAATTTCTGAACAGGAAGTCAAGTCCATCATTTAGGTGGAGGTTTTCTGCCTGTTACTTGTTCTTTTAGGCATAACTATTGGTGGAAAAGACCTGCTATAGGGTCTGATAAATAGAAAAGGGAAAAGAGTTTGAGATAGAGGACCAAAGTGTGGGTGTTTAGACTTATCTAATGCTTTCAAAGAGTAGAGAGGAACTTCAATATATGTTGAGGATTACTGAAAAGGCCTCAATCCCGAAATTCTTCTTTACTTACCTATGGACAGGTCCTTGAAATGACATCATTAGTAGTAAAAATGATATTAACTAGAAAAATAATAGAAAAGTGACTAAAATCTATCGAGTATTATATGCCAGCTCCTGTTTTGGTTATTCTACAAACATGATCTCATTTACTTCTCAGAACACTCTTGTGAGGTGTGCATTATTATTATTGTACCCATGAGAAACAGGACCAGAGGTGTGAAATGACTGGACTAAAATCAGGTAACTGTTGTGCTTCCCAAATTTGTGCTTCCCAGGATGCTAGGCTGCAAAGTCTATGCTGTAACTACTTTATTTTTTATGCTCCCCACCATCATATTCTGCCATGCATTATTAAGACATTCTCCTCTGCTAAATTTCTATTGTTTTCTTCTCTTCCATATTTCAACTGACATGTAAACCAAAGGCATTATGTACATTATCTCATTTAAATTTCTGCGTGCATTGTGGTATGAGCATTATTTCTATTTTGTTCATGTACATAATGAGTTTCAGAAATTTTTAGTGTTTTGCCTAAGGTCACATGGTTTTTAAGGAATCAGCCCAGAGGAAGGAGCTTGTACTTTAAAGTTGGAAAGTTAGCTTTAAACTTCATCTCTGTTTCTTATCACATATATTAGTTATCTATTGCTGCATAACAAATTACCCCAAAACTTAGCAGCTCAAAATAACACACATTAGCTCATGGTTCCTGTGGGTCAGGAATCCAGACAGGGTTTAGCTGGGTCTCCTGGCTAAGGGTATCTCACAAGACTGTAATTATGCTGTTGACCGGAGCCATCGTCATCTCAAGGTTCACCTGAGGTGAGATCCACTCCTAAGCCCACTCAATAGCTGTTGGTAGCATAGTTCCTTATGGAATATTGGACTGAGGACCTGGCTGTTGGCCAGAGACTGCTCTCAGTTCCTTGATGCATGGCTCTCTATGGGATAGCTCATAGCACGGCAGCTGGCTCCATCAAACTGAGTACGTGAAAGAGAGAGCACAAATATGATGGAAGCTAATCTTTTATAATCTAATCTTGGAAGTGACAGCCTATCTCAGCTGCTGTATTCTATTCACTAGTAACAAGTCATTAGACCCATCCCATACTTAAGGGGAGGAGGTTATATAAAGATGCTAATACCAGGAGGCAGAAGCCATGGAAGTCATTTCAGAAGCTGCCTACCAAACAGCCTTTCTGAGTCAGCTGAGTTACCCTCTTTTTAGCCTCGATTTCCTCCAAGTTTAAAGTAAGAATAATATCTATGCTGCACACAGAATGTGGTGATCGAACAAAATAAATTATATAAAACCCCTGAAGCCTAATAGCTGCTCAGTACTTGATGACTGTCATTGTTACTGTTTTGCTGATATTGTCAGTAGGAGTCAGAATTTGAACCCAGATATGTGTGATCGCAGTCCATCCTGTCCCCACATCACCTCCTACACAGGGTAGCTTTTGGTCTGAGGTAATCCATTCTGAGATGGGCCCTTATTTTCTAAGATAATTTTCTTAAAGTAGTCCAGGAAGAATCATCTATCTTAATATCACGTAGAAAGGGAAAGGCAAAGTGGATTTTTTGTGTTCCTTAACAACTATAAAATATGAGGAAGCCTTCGCAGGAGAGATTTTTATTGTTCAAATCTTTAACTAGTCTCATAAGACGTTTTAATGTTAATAAGGCTCCCAGAGAGATAATGTAATTGATACACTACTCTTCTAAAGGAGTTCTAAACATTGCAGTCACCCGAGTGTAGTGATATATCTTCTCGATGTTGGAAAATGCAGAGCGGTTACTGAACTCGGACGTGCTTGACTCTGGGATGGCTTCTTTGAAGAAGGATCTTAGAGGAGAGGCTGACTTTGGAGCCATGGGAGCAACCCTGATGAATGTGCTGGAAGTGTTACCGTGGCCTTCAAAACGCCTGTATGTCACTGGGGGAAATAAAAATGCTGAGGAGAATTAATGTGATAAGCAAGTGCTGTCGGCGAGCCATCTCAGAATCACAGGCTTCGGATTTTAGCAAAACTGTGTAGCGTGGTGGAAAGACGGTGGGGCTTTGGAGTCAGCTAGACAAAGCTGGGTTTGAGTCCAAGTTCTGCCCCTTTCTAGCTGGGTGGAACCCTGAGCAAATACTTTAACTTCTTTAAGACTCTCAGCTATTTACTGTACATGGTCGGGTGATAATAATTATATCACAAGGTAACATGGGTTTCCAGGACCATACTAAAGGTGCTTAATAAATCTTAGACCTCATCTTCCTCTTAAAGTTTGCTTTTAGTCCAGTGGTGGGAAATATTTCTTAACAGCCTCTCCAAAGGGGAGGAGGGAAAGCCCTGATTTATAGTCTTGCCTATTTCCATGGTGTAGGAGCTCCCACCACACTGATTTCTAACTACCAACCTGGCCACTGAATATGGAGTTAGGAACAGATTCGTGCAGTCAGCTCCCAGGAATTTCTCTCCCTCGTCTCCATCCAGCTCTTTTATGCTGATTTGGGCCTCTTGTCAGAGCTATGACCTGTTTTTGCACAATTGGAGAAAAGATGACTTTCTCCTCCTCTGCTCCTCTCCAAGCCATTGAGTGGACTATTGCACCTTAAGGGTAAGGCAGCATTAGTAGGTGGTACCTTAGTCCAGAGAAAAAGGCAGCCCCTTCCCCCTTCCTCTGGAAGGATATGGCCCCAAGTCAGAGTATATGACTTGGCAAGAGGAACATGATCTGTTTTTTAGTGTCCATTCACACCCTTGGCTGAGTACCCTTATGTAGGGCACGACTTTTCAATTCCATCTGGTGGCCTTGCCTTTTGCGGTTTGGATGAAGGACAGGGCAAATTTCCCCAAGTTGGGGGGAGACTAAGCCTTTGGACCGTGAGAAGGAGAGGGTCCTTTGGTGGAGAGTGTAGAAAGAATTCCACACAAATGCCAAAGTTAGAGTCAAAGGCAAGTTTATTAGAAAAGGGGTAACACTCCACAGACTGGTGTGGTCTCCTCTCAGAGGTAGAGAACGAGATAGACAGTGAGAGGGACAGTGTCAGTGCCAGCTGATCAAGAAGGGAAGGTTTCAATGGTGAGACTCCCAGTTGGAAGAATGCACACGAGGCCAACATGAGAATGAAATGGCAGGCACCAACTTTATTGTGGGGAGCGTCCGTCTGATGCGGGAAGTGCAATTCTATTGCAGGGAGCAAGGTATTGCCTGCACTTTGGCTCCCCTTCTTGTGCTCCCATTCTGCTCCCCAGGGGACTGCATGGCTCCATACATGTCTGAGTACATTCAGCCACACATGTGTGGTACAATAAGCTGAATTATGTTTACATATTTTAGGCACCAGCGCTCTACTACACTAATGTAGCATTCTAAATCCGGGGTCCTATTCCTAGCCACGGGCCTGGATCCCAGCCAGACCTGGGACCAGCCAGGCCTGGGACCTACAGATAATAAGAGGGACAGAGAACAGGCACTGAGAGGGACTCAGAGGGACAGAGACAAGAGAGAGAGACAAGGACAGTGAGAGAGAGTAAAGGCATTGAGAGGAACCCTGAGTGTTCAGAGAATCCAGTTTATACATCATTCTTTGTTTGCCATTTCCTTTGTGAAGAAGGGGAAAGGGAAGAGTATGTAAAAGCTTGCTGGCTGGCACTTCCCAGCCTTCAATCCTTAGGTTCTCCCACAGTTTTAGCCATTGGTTCCTGTTTCCCCTTCACAGGTGTGATGAATGGGTTGTTAGTAATCCCAGTAGAAATCTTTTTTTGTTCTGAAGGTGTCCTCCTGCCTGGCCACAGGGCTGGTCAACATATTGTAGTCTCTGAATGTGGCTTGATTAACATTTTTAACTCTCTTGCCTCCTCCCTTGGTTAGTTTCTCTTTGTAATATACAATCCCTCTCTGCTTGCCTACTGACCAGCTAACTGCTCTTTAGTAGGGTATACCTCCCAAGTCAGGCAAATAAACTTTCTTCCCCCATTTTGGTAGTTCTTCAAACAAGGAAGAAATGTGTCATGGTTTGCTCTCAATACTTATAGAAATATGTGTATAAATGTGAGCATGTATAGGACTTCTGATGATTGGAGAGAACCAAAAATGATGTGTGAAATTTCCCTAATCATTAAACTACTTGCCTGAGAGTCAGGCTTTGAATCACTAAGATTTCTTTTAGTTCATAGAAAATGTTCACAAACCTACCATATGGGATGCATAACAAATCACTTTTAGAAATGTTATCTCATTTGGAACACACCTCACGAGGTCAGTAATATAATCATCCTATTTAACAGATGAGGAAATTGAGGCTCAGAGAAGTTTATGTTGTCGAATGCCGAAACTGGGTCTCAAACCAAAGTCTCTGGCTTTAGGTTTCTGGCTTTTTGGAGTGCGTTATTTTTGTTCCTTGTTATTAACTCATCCCTCTAAGCAGTCTTCTTTGACTGGGCTTCCCGATCTGGACCACAGAATACATAAAAAGATTTGAATGGCCATTATCTCAGCTCTCCTAAGGAGCATCTAGTATATTCTAGGTAGCAGGGATAAGTTCATTTACATACAATGGACCCCTTAGGGTGATAGGGCTTAATTCTCTTGCCCAGAAAAGCTGTATAATTCATGACTAGAAGCTCCACTACCCCATATCACCAACAAAACCTAGGGAACCTGTTCAGGCCTGCTAGCCAACATGCAACTTTATTCCAGGACAGATGAGATAAAATTTGTGTTCTTAGAAAATGTCCTGGGTTATATGTATAGTATGATGTTCTCATATTAAGCATGCTGCTGATCTTCAATTCTTTTGTTTCACTTTTACATATTCTCTTTTATTTGATTCATTTTAAAAATTCACAAACACTAATGAAGTATCACTGTTCTATGTCTTATATTTATGCCATCTTTATATTTTTCCTCATTTTTTGAAGAGTTTTTTTTCCTGCCTCTCACATTACAGCATGGAATTAACACAACATTTTGTTGTTGTTGTTGTTTTGTTTTTGTTTTTTTACTACTTCTAAAGCAAGTTTTAAGTCTGCTATTACATTTTAATGGCCTTCTCCGATTGTCTTATTTTGTCCCACTCCATTTAGTTCTGTCTGACTTTAAACCCACATCTGAGAAAGCAGTTCAATGGGGGAAATCCTGTAGATGACTAATATTTCCACATTTTGCAAAGTATATTTGACTGTTTTATTATCTTCTTTTGTCTTTTGCTTCATAGTCTAAGTTTCCCCATAATTTTATTAAGAGTAAAAGTAGCTTTGGTTCTTTTTTATATAAAAATATATTTTTTCAAATATATACTCTTTCTTTTCTTTTTCAGTGCTATTATCTATGATTGTCACTACAGTTTTTATTTCACTGGGAACATTCTCAATTTCTATTTATTCATGCTTGCATATAGGTGAATGGATGACCTTTGCTTTTCATTTATCCTTGAGAGCAGGTGACTGAATGATCCTTGCTTTCCTTCACTGTTAACCTGGTTCATCACATCATAGGTTGGAGGGTGAGTTGATGTGAGTGTTTATTTCCAATCAATCAATTGATAAAACAGCCAGAGAGGAGAAGGAAGAGAGCTGAAGTTATGATCCATCTCATCTTTGCTTTTCTCTATGTTTGCTTAAATCATTGTTCCAAGGTCACCTTCTGCATCCGGTGTCCCACATGATCTTGTCTCTTGTCCAGATATAGTAGCCAGGTACCAGAGCCTGGTGAATAAAGGAAAGTCTGTTCCTTTGCTAATTTTTTGGCAAAGCTGCTGTATCAAAATTATGATAATTACCATAAAACAGCTTCCTGTGTACCCTGTCATCTTCTTGCCTTTCTCCATTTGGAAATTTCAGAGGCCTGCTTAGATCACCTCCATTTATTTTCTTTCTCTGACCTGGGACTGACAAGTTATTTCTCACTGATTTCCTTTCAGTTTTTGGTCCTATCTAGCAGAGGTCCCTCTAGTAAAGGAATAGTTCCCTAGGATGCACAAATGCAGCCTTTTCTTGATTTTTAAAATATGATCTTGTGATAATTTCAGTTGGGATGTAGGAAGAGAGGTTACATCTTCTCAAGTCACCATCTCATTTGGCTATCTCTGGCTAATGTTTGCATTTTAACAGGATATTAAATGCTGTCAGGAAATAGACAAAGTAGTGTACATTTCCACTTCCCACTAAAAAACACTTTGAGGGGATTACGAAGGACTCTAGAGCTTTTAAAATTCTTCTCTCTATCCTTGAGTTTAGTCCTAGCAATAAATAGAGGAACCCATTTAAATGTTCGCCTGTCACAGCTAAATAGTTTTATTCTCCTGGACTATGAAAAAACAAGAAAACATTCCGCACAATTATTATAATTACTTTAAGAAACTTTTATAGTTGTCTCACACTGTTCAGTGGGAAGCAAGCCTCCTTCCCTTCTTGTATTATAAGCAGTACAACAAAGGGGACAGGAGGAGTCTGCAGTATAATCCACCCTCCAAGCTCCCTTTTAGATCTATAGAACCATCTTCTTTAAATTAAGAGGTTTGAGGGAGAGTTTGTGGAGCCAAAAATTTTTCATGCACAGATTGCTTAGGATGAAATAGTGTTAAGTTGCATATTTTCTACATAAACTATTATGACTATCCCAGTGTGCTTTGAGAAAAATCAACACTGATAGACATAGCTGACTGGAAAGATAAGCTGGAGGGAGGGTCAGCTACTTCATAGATATCTTGGTGGAAACTCTGACCAATGGAGACATTTCATACTCAGTGGCAGCAAATTGAGTCAATTAAATTTTCTTTGAAGGAGAGAAAGTTATAAGTACTAGGTTAATTAGGGAAAGGGTAATCAATTCAGCTCAGGCTACTGCCCCAAGAACACTGAGCAAACATCTCAGTTTCTATAAACCTCATTGTCCACCCCAGGTACAGAAGTCATGAGACCCTGGGGTCATGACACAGTTCCCAGTGTGTGTCTTTTCTTGGCACCATTATTGAGTGGGGCATGAGTTTGAAATCTAATGTTTTAGTGGTTAAAGAAAGAGTTTACATGTCTTTCAAATAGGAGAGTACTGGTCTTGAGCAAACAGTCCAATGCAAATGCTTTATTCTTTCCGGAAAGGAAGCCTGAACAAGGGTCCCCACGCCACCTACACCATCCCCCAAAGAACTCTATGATCTCCTATAATGGGAGAAAATCAGAATCTAGCAGCATAAAACCTAGATAAATGTGACCTCGGACACGTTTATAGGATTATCTCTCATAGTATCCTGAGAGCTGCCCCTAGCTCAGATGAAGATAGTTTAGAAAGTTGGACGGGGTTTCTGTTGACAGTATTAACTTGGCACTCGATGCCTTATTACACATCCAAGCATTGGAAGATCATTTTATGACTAACAGTTGGGTTAAATCTGTAAACAGTATTATCTTTGACATTATTTCTCTTAAAAAAAAAAAAAGGAGGAGGGCAGTAACAGCAACATTTTCCCCTCCTGTCATTTTGGCCTATACCAGGGCAAGGAGGTTGGTGGAATGAGGGCGAGGAAGCCAATGATGACAAGATGTTGAGATGCTATCTCACCTTCTATCTTCCAATATTGCTGGTAGAGGGGAAAAAATGTTGACATGACACAGAAGGTCTTGCCTCAGGGAGTCCCACAAGTGAAAACTGATGGATGTTCACCACCAAATCCCTTCCTTTAAGGGATATTATCATGTCACATTTCTGGAAATACAGAATGCACCCTGGATAATGTTTTCACATATGCTGATAAATGCAGCTGCCAAGAAAAACGTGCTTTGAAAAAATTCAAGAGATGTTGAGAGTTGTAGCCCTTCTTGAACAGAGTTTATATTTTCATGGTATTTTTTGATTCTATCAGTGATGTTATAAGGTTTGCCTGTTCCCCTCACTACTTACTCCCACCTTAATCTTGTCCAGAAATGGGGGAGTGTAAATAATTAGAGCTTGATTCTTACTTTTCTAATCATACATGGTGATAGAGATAATAAACTTGCCCCGTTTTGGAATTAAAAAGCGTACACACACACACACACACACACACACACACACACACACCAAAC